>OZ007540.1:7464533-8064533 GCA_963931895.1 Eupithecia pulchellata | reverse complement strand
CGCGGTGAGCATTTCTCCGCCTCGGGCCGATCATCCATGGATCATTATTAAACGGTAATTTATAAATAAATTGCTTATTCTTAAAAGGATGTAGGAAAACAGGAAAATTATAGGTTTATCGGTTCTTGAGATGACGCAACCGCGTAGGTTGCTTTGCCACCTACTTCTGTACACACTCTTTCGTTTCTTATTTTCTTTTTTTCTTGCCTACCTCGTGGGTCACAATCGTAAAAATGAGGTTACATTCCACTTTTAATTTTATCCGAGGTTACTCACTTGTTTTTCAAATGTAATGATTATTGCTAATTACATCAGCTTACGAAAAAACACTATCAATTGGCCGACTACTGCACAAACTAAGACATCTATAAAGCATCATCTTTAAATTTATTATCAGCTCACAGCCATAAGAAACCCGTTGAAACTCGTGATGATTGGTTCGAGCTATCCAATAACAGATTTTTCATAAATACATCTCATTATGAGGTGATAACCATAATAAGGTAGCGGTTCTTTGACACCGTATTGATTATCCACAATTTGTAAGGAAATGCTAAAATATTTTACGTTATTTAAAGTGGTATCATCACAAAAATAATATTTCTAAACGAAATGTTCTAGAAGCAAATAATTATGTTGATATTCAGAATAATCTATAGGAGTTTCAGTGCTACGCGCTACGGCGTAGCATCGTAGGCGCTCCCTAGCTCCGTCCCGCTCTAACACAAGGTTGTCTCCTCTCGCGCGTGCAGTGCACGCGTCCCGCTCGCACCCGCGCACTTCCTGCGCTCGCGTCGACTGTGGGAAAATACGGCAGGTGCTATGCGGGATCGTGAACAACCACGCATTACCATTCACATTATTCAACAATAAATAATAATAAGAAGCCGTGGAGCGAGTGGCTAGCACGCGCAACGTCATACACACATACTAATGGGTGGCGCGCGCCTGTGTGCGTGCGCAGCGTCATACATACTGGGTGACGCGCGCGCGTGTGCGTGCGTCTTAGACATGAGATAACACGCTAGCTATGTATGCGTGTTTTCTTTTTGGAGTGGACTAGTTTTTTCGGGTTTTCGTGTGGGCGGGCGCGCGTCAAAGATTTACCTTAGGAAACTGTTTTGTTAATTGTTTTGGGATCACGCTAATTGATTTTATATAAGCCCATGTTCTATACAACATGATAATATAAATCTAAAGGTATCGTATTTCTGTACCTTTTAAACTCTTCTCTTTATAGATTTCTAATGAGCTTAGACGTTCACGTCACAAAAAACTCATGGTTTAATCAAGACTGAGTGGATTTATTCTCTTGTTTTCCGTTGAGCTATTTTATTGCAAGTCGAGAATAGAACCTACAGAATAAATTTATATTTTCCATTCACGTTTATGCCGGCAGTTAAATGTTTCCACTGTGCACTTATATACAACCGGAGTTCATTCATATCATAAAAAACATTGCGTTCTTCTGAATATATAATAAGTATGCTTTTTATGATAATCTATTAAATTATAACTCTTACATAAAATTAATAAATAAACATAAAATACATACCATAACAAACCTTATTGGGTGTGAATGATAAAGTTATAAAAGTGATGAAGAAATGAATAAGTGACATAAATGCTTATAAGAAATAAATGCAATGTAGGTACAATGCATAAACATTTATAAAAAATAATAATAATAACATATTGTTGCAAATAAAAGATTTTATAATATAGAGGTATAAAGAAATTTAAATTTTATAAAATAATAATTATTCGAATATCTAGGCTCCTTAATAATTTAAAATATAAATATAAATTAAATAAACACATAAATACATACAACAGAGTCATAAAGATGATCTTGATCATGAAGAGCATCTTGTTTGAAGATGCTCTTATGTTGCATATATGAAACAGTATCAATATATACATATATATATATATATATATATATAATACGATATAGTGTATCTCCGCGTGAATACCTGAATCCATACGAGTGCTAACTGTATAATACATCCATGAATGGATGAGAATACTATTTAACGCGGCTAAGCCCGAGTGCGCATTTATTGCGTTAATTGCAACGGAATTTTTCGTGAGTGAAAAAACAGTATAGGTAGTGTATGACAGGTGTATTTTGTATGGATTGCTGTCACTTCTTGCTGTTAATAAACAAAGTTTTGAAATGAAATAAGGAAAATTTATAGAGAATTTTTAAATCAAAAATCACCCAGATCAAAGGGTATAAATAAAATAAAATAAATACAAAATAATTTATCTGTAGTAAAATACATAATAAATATGCTGCAAATGAACGATAAGTAGCCTCATAAAGAGTACCGGGAAAATTTACACAGCATCATCTAGCCCCAAGCTAAACAGAGTTTGTGTTATGTGTATTATATGACGTATATATACTTAACACAATACATTACATAGATGTTTTTACTATACATTTTGATACCCGGAATAAACATTATTTACAGATCCTCAATAATTTGTCAAAAGCCTGGAATTAAACCCGCATCCTATATCGCAGATAAACCTTCGCACGCGTTGTCACCTCAGTCGTCAAAACAAATATCTCACATCTTTAAACATTTGTCACGGGACGGGAATCGATCCCGTCGCAAGCGGACCTTCACCACAGAGATACAACAGTAAGCTTTAAATTATAATTAAATAACTATTCCTAAGCCACGGCTGTTTACGCAAATGTTTTCTATATTTATGTAGAAAATACATAGAATCCTGGAGATAACTTCGCTTCGACAGATCTTAAATCACACGACACGCAATCACTATTGTAGGATAAGGTTACATTAGGATTTATTAAAAGCTATTAAACCAACTGATTAGCATCCTGTATTCAGTTACATAAATACTAGCATTAGCCTTCGTCTTCTCGCAGAATAATCCTTGGTAAAACCATAAGTTGGATAAATATTAGTAGGACCTATTTCAACGGGTATTTATCGATATTTACCTTTTTTTTCGGGATGACATCCCATGACCACGACAGTGTGTAAACCTGTTGAAACGTCGGAAAAAATAATAAAAAAAAATTAGTTAAATAAACGAGATAAATACCCGTTAAAATAGTACTGATAATAATGTCTTCAGATCGCGTAAGTTTAAAAATATTCAGAAATTGGATTATGTTCAACATGGTAAGTTATTGAGGAGTTTATCAAGGGAGGCCTATGTCCTACAGGGGAGGCCTCAATCGAGGCCTTCAACTAGCAGAGGTCATAATGACGTTCTTCAATTCAGATACACGACGAAAATCTTCATTATATTTCGCCTTTTATTTTCCCTAACTTTCGTCTTCTATAAATAGGATAATGAAACAGTAAATAGATACAAAATGCATACAAATGTCTTCTCCGCAAAAAAGAGATCGGACAACATAAATAAAAGCAAATAAACACATTAAACATAACGGTCTCAGCATCTGCCTTCGAAACCGTCATAGGCAGCGCATAAAACATGATGCATGTAGAAATATTCTCATTCAATTACTTAGCGTAAAACAACATACAGTATCGCCCACTTTTCTGTAACGGAAGAAACAAATAGTGAAACCATTAATACAACTGAAAAATCAGTCACATATTGCCATAACAGAGAAGTCAAGTCTAGTTCGATAATATCAGATTCCAAATTTGAACTATGGCACAGATAATAAAATACAAACTATGCACAGATAATATTAAAATATCAAAAATCGTACGTATCTACAAGTTAGTAGTTAGTCTATTATGAAGAGACTCTTTGACTCAGCCTTGTCTTTAAGCTCCCTTATGCCAAGGATGTCTCAAAAGGGTGCTAAGGAATTACAGGAGATGTGCAGCTTCATCCAACTTTGTACGAACACCAATACTTCGATCACCAAAGCGATTCCGAAGCGTAATAACCATAGAAAACGCTCTATCACACTCTTTGGAAGAGGTGCAATAACATCCAAAATCCTAGCCAATGAGTCTATTTACATTTTACTACTCTTCAAGTAAAAAGTTTGTATTCCAATCATCCTTGATCATGAAAAAAATTGTGCTGTTAATTGAACAGATAAGTTGACAACACTGTTCGTACATTCAATTACCGGTCAGTTCATGAGTGATGGCGGTATTTTACTCACGACTACTCGTCATTCAGTAGGTTTATCCATTTACAATGATCAGTAACGAGGCCGGACCATACACGGGCGAATCACCTTTATTTTGATGAGGATACAGCTGGTTTTACGTCAACTTATGGACCAAAATTTCAGTACTTATCTACTGAAGTAAATTTCTTTATGGTTTACATAAAAGCAACTTGTAGCTTTAATGCGGTTGGAGTAAGGTTTAAGTTCCTGTCACGGCAAGATCCCGGATTGCGTTCTTCTCGTAGTAAAAACACGAAACATAATCAGACGATATTTCATTAACACTGTAGGTTAGCTTGAGCTTAATGCACTTTAAGTCATATTTCATTGGGATTAAAAATCATTAATATCTGAAGGTAAATTATTGTTTTCAATCATTAATTTAATGACGCATGCTGATTGAAACCTCGACAGGATGTAATCTTCCGACTTTGATGTACGCTTGCATTGAAAAATAAATAATTAATTCACTTCCATCCATCAGAACCAAAAGCAGTTTGCTTCACGAGTAGGGTCTCCGGACTGACCAAAGAGTATAATAAATAAATAATGCTGGACAATACACTGACACAACTTATCTATCATAATGCACTAGCATTGATGAAGAGCGCCACACCTTGCACCAAACCGAAGACATGTTACAATAAAGTTCCAGTGTGCAAGAAGAGTGTGGTGCCGGCAAAGAATTTCACCACCCCAACTCTTCCCGTGGGTGTCGTAAGAGGCGACTAAGGGAAACACACCGGAGGGCGGGCAGCAGCGCCCTCTGCAGAACAACTACACCGAACTGCGATCCCCAACCCGCATGCCCAGCGTGGGGATTATGGGCAATAACCCCCAAATAATGATGCCATCTATGGCGCTCATTAGGGGAGGCCTATGTCCAGCAGTGGACTATTATAGGCTGGTGATGTTGATGTTGTTGTGATGTGCAAGAAGAACTGCTTGCAGCCAATGTTCTGCCCCCTTCAAAAACGGCCGGGAGACGGGAACAATCTGCAGAGCAGGAGAACGTTTGAATCAACAATTTCGTGTAAACTGACACAGAGGCCTTTTGCCATTTTGTGTGTATTATGTATTTTGGGGGAGCAGCATCGGGGCAAGTAATATGCCAAGCCATTTTAGCTTCGTCTAAATATGAAACTTTGAATGAATTTCCGGCTGTATAATTCTTTTAACTAAAGAACTGCTACTGTAGACGGAAGACAGGAACGCTGGTAGAGCTACACTGGAAATTTTGTAAATACCTACATAAGTCTCCCAATTTGACAGGCAGGGAGGCCTGCGAACATGCCTTGTCATCCAAATTGATATTCAAAACTGATGATAAAGTACGTATTATTATGTTATCTAAGCCTTCCGAGAGCTCAAAGAACATCTCAAAGAATACGTAAGTTTAGGTTCAAACAGGCAAAATCTAATAATTGTAAAAGCCGTATTAGTCATAGGCTATTAATTTCGAGAAGTCTGTCAGAAGTTTTGTTGAGATTAAGAATTTGGTATCCACAAAATTACTGAACAAAATTATTGTTGGGGGCTTCACTGTTGTATTTTCCAATTAAATTGTTTTTGTCCACACAGTCAGAAATAAAAGCTCGTACTTTGAAAAAAAATAAACCTATCCTAATTTTGAAACTCATGATATGTGATAATATTTAGATTAGCCAACTGGGTTTGTTGGATGATTTGAATATTATCACAGAATATTGTCCAAATCTTCACCTAGAGTTCCGTCATCTAAATACCAAACTGAGCCCGGATCGGAGACCTCTCGATTCGGTCGGAAACAGTCGCCAAGAAAGTTAGCATCTTTCCGACAGCAGAATTTAGCTACAAGGCGTCGGTAAGTGGTTTCCACGGCTTTTAGTCTATAGACTCTAGGTAGACGTCTTATATATTTTTTGTGGATTCATATTTAAGGTAACTCTGTCCCCTAAATACATAATAATGGCTGGACAATCCACACAATTGTATCCAAGTGTAAACGTTTAAATCTACCTCATCATCATCATCAACAGCATATGATAGTCCACTGCTGGACATAGGCCTCCCCTAATGAGCGCCATAGAAGGCATTACTCAACATTTGGGGGTTATTGCCCCTAATCCCCACGCTGGGCATGCGGGTTGGGGATCGCAGTTCGGTGTAGTTGTTCTGCAGAGGGTGCTGCTGCCCGCCCCCCGGTGTTTTCCCTAAGTCGCCTCTTACGACACCCACGGGAAGAGTTGGGGTGGTGAAATTCTATGCCGGCACCACACGGCCATGTATCTTTATTACATCTACCTATGTAACTTGTAATATATTCACTCACGTGCTGGATCGGATCGTAACCTCTATAAATAATCTGAACCATAAAATAAAATAAAAAATAATAATAACAATAACCATAAAATAACTGGTAAACCATTAAAAGCCATGTAATTTTTTTTTGGTAGCTTTTTATCAAGCTATAGTTTTTATAATTTTCGCGGGATATTGGCAATAAATATGAGTACCTGTATGTATTAGTAGATTCTGTAGGTACACCAATTTGCAAAATATTAAATAAAATAAATCACAGAAATAGGTAAAGTTTATTTGCCAGAAATAGGCTTACAAAGTACATAAATAGTTTTAAGTGGTTTTTAGTATTACACAGTACTTACATAGAACTAAAAACATTATGTAGTGTAAACATTATTTTACGAATTATTTATTCTTATTGCACAAGTATTTTAAAATTGATATTACTACTTAGCTAACAGCAAATTCAAGCTTTAGCTTATCTTGAATTTGCTGTTAGTGTAGAGTTAGAAATCTGACTCGCCCTTTCCTTATTCGTCCCACGTGACTAATAAACATTTCCAGTTTATAATTTAAGTTGTATCACGCGTTCATAATTCATTACCCAGACTAAAATCTCGGTGGCGACCGGCGGTTATTATGGAGACCACTAGATATTTGATTAGCCAGCCGCCGGCGGCAGTCGTGTCCGAATGATTATACGGAGTATCTCCGCCGTAAATACGTCAAGGTATAAATGTGGAGAAGGGTTGTCCGGCTTTTGAAAGTCCGGACGAGTTGATAAAACTGGTTGGGAAAAGACAGATATTGCGCTGCTAATTTGCCACATTCGTTTTTGACATGTGTGAAACCCATGTAGTAAAATCTGATTCTGGCCGCACTTACACTGTCTAGTTTCATTTTCTGAGTTGCAAAAGAAGATATTTTTGTGTTTTTAATAACTCAATTATTTTCTTCTATTTTTACCGGCGTACCCAACACAATGGAAGTACCTAGTCATAACATTAAAATATTAAAAATAAATACATGACGAACTTTGTCGTCATGTAATTTATTTAATAGTAATATTCGCTGTAAGTAAAGGTTTTGTCAACAGATTATTCCGTCTTTTTCGAGCTCATCTCAGCTCTAACTAAGATATTAATCACTTGTACACGAAGTAGCTGCCGGACATTCACCTTATTGTTTTGTATCGCTACTCCTACAGGCGAACCGATTATGATTCAGACAACCCCAAACTGCTTTGTAACACGATAAGCCAGGATTCGATGTTTCGAAACAAACTCTCAAATTGAAAGTCTCGTTAGATTGCATTTTAGTTGTGGTAATAATTAATTTCTAGGGTAAACCTTCTATAAACAAAGAAAATTGTAATGGAATAATGAAGTTAGAACTAGTATATACAATTGAAACAATTGAGCTACCTGTAGACTGTTGCAATACCAGTCGGAAGCGTCCCTAAGATGCTATCTGCAGAAGTGCTGCGACAGATAAAAATATCTTTCTCTTTTAAGTATGTACTCAGATATTACATATTTTCACGAAAACTCTCTAGGTCCATCAAAGATACGCCTAGTTACATATTTTCTTTCAGCCTGCTTTATACTGGGACTGAATATGTTCCCTTGTCAAAATCAGCTTGTTATGTAATCATTTGATCATAATCCTAAGAATCTACGTATTAAACAAATTTGTTATCATTATGATTTTATAAATACAGCAAAAAGAGCGCTTATAAAACCATGAGAACCTGATGATAATGGTATCTTTACCGAGCAATTAATCAAAGCAACCGGAAGCAAAACTTGATCAGAAAAACAACCGACCACGGTTCCCGTACCTAGAAAATAACCAGTCATTAACACCGCAAGGCTTAAAAAACAACATTTTCCCACTCAGCCATCTGAAATATTACTCAGAAACCAGCGATTACGGTCTGATAAAAATACCCATTGATCAGCAAATAAATGCGGCTACCGAACGCTGGAAGGCAGTATTGGTAATTACACACTATCGGGATATAAATTCAAGTGGAGATCATGAATGACACGTACCGACCTATTAGTTAGCAGAGTCGAGTCATTTGCGCCGCGACTCGATGGCGCGCGGCGGAGATACTCGATGCGCATCCGAACTCGTTCCGAGATAAGCTCCAGATAACAATAAATAATACTAAACACGCTAAAAGCATATAAAAACACATTAACATCGTATCTATCCGCGATAATTACCATTATACCAACCGTAAAATCGCGGTGACACCACAAAACGTTTTCAAGCCATAAAAGAATATAAAATTCAAAATGGGCTGTAAAATTTAGACAGAATTCTATAAAATATGACTTTTTAAATCTTAACAACATCGCCTATTGAAGAGCGGTACCGCTAAAGGCTTTTCGAGTTTTATTATTTCTAGCGCGTCCTTTACAATAATGAGAATTGTGCCCCAAAGTGCCTCAAAGTTCCCGAAAGGTAGAGTATACAAGAGGTCCGTTTGTCGGCATAGCACGTGGCAATTCCGCGCATTTTGCTAGAAAAGGGTTTGGTGAGTATTTCTGAGAAACACTCCCAAAGGCGTAGCAAAAAGTTATGGTTAAAATTATTCATGGCTAAACAATCAATTCTTTTGTAGTGGTTTTTATTTAGAACTAGTTATGAATTTCTGTAAATTTGCAATGTTAGGAATTATTCGCTTCTTTAAATTTCAAAGCGTGATTGCTGAAGGCAATCGATCCAGTAGTTCGCTTACTGTTCGTCTGTATTCAATGAATGCAAGTCAAGTTCATTTGGGTATGAAATTCAGATTTGTTACAATCGCATTTACATACAATGAATACAAACGATTTGCATCGGGAAATCTATTATGTTTCTAGAAGGTTCTAAATGTATTGGTTTTTCAGATACACAGTCTGATAATCCTTTTTCAACTGCCTGCGAGGGAGATTACAGACATTTTGTCAAAGTTCCATAGACAATGAAAAAATCGGAAACATTCCATTTGGATAGCTGGCGTCACTCTACCCTTAAGAGTATATTTTCAGCCACGTTCAATACATATGGCACTGAGCTATCTTGACACTTGGGCATAAGTACAAAAGCCAGACATCCTCACGTCGTTTGTCTCGACACCTCGACTAATCTCTAGGGGAGGGAAAGATAAAAAATTGGCGCCGCTTTGTGTATTCGACCCTACGGTAAAGGCACTGTTTCAACTCCCCGTCTTTTGTTTGGTACACTTGCTCCTGTACCTGTTGCTTATTGTTTAGTTCCGGGAAGTCATACCCCGGTCTTGAAGTGCGAATGTATTGTCTCAGATAAGGCTATTGTTTCGTTGAGAAATCAAAAATCAAAATCAAAAATCAAAATCAAAGTGCTTTATTTCCTTTAGACCTTACAGGACTCTTGGACACGTCACAAAATACAAGTTAAATAAGAAATAAAAATGGGAAATAAAGTGATCACTTTGATTAATTGTTCACTTCAATCTTTTTTAGGTAAAGTAAAGAAGCGAACAAGAAACCTTTACCTTGTTAGATTGTTAGTTTTAGAGTTGGAGCATAACTCGTCCCAAACTTTTTTGTCGTCTAGATAATCTGATATTTTATAGTAAGCTTTTTTACAAAGTATATTTTTGACAATCCGTTTGAATTTATTTATAGATAATTTTTGCAACTCACTTGGAATTTTGTTGTAGAAGCGTATACATTGCCCTTTAAAAGATACATTAATCTTACGTAGCCTAGTAGTGGGCACAGCCAGTTTGTTCTTATTTCTAGTATTTAAATTATGTATATCGCTATTTTTAATGAACTTATTGATATTTTTATGAGTGTACAACAAATTTTCATAAATATATTGACATGTTACTGTCATTATGTTTATTTCTTTGAATTTTTCACGCAAGGATTCTCTGGGACCCATATTATAGATTGCACGAATAGCCCTCTTCTGCAGCACAAATATGGTGTTAACATCTGCAGCGTTCCCCCACAGCAGTATGCCATAAGACATAATACTATGGAAGTAGCTGAAATAGACTAGTCTAGAAGTATCAACGTCTGTAAGATGACGGATTTTTTTGACTGCATACGCTGCAGAACTAAGTCTCTTCGATAGCTTATCTATGTGTGAGCCCCATTGAAGTTTACTATCTAAAGTTATTCCTAAAAATACAGTACTTTCTACTATTTCTAAAGATTCCTCTTTTACCTTTACATCGGCCTTAACTTGTTTTACATTGGGTAGAATAAATCTAATACATTTCGTTTTGGTTTCATTAAGCAGAAGATTATTGACACTAAACCAATTGACTACTTTTGAGATTGCATTATTCACATCGTCGAAATTTGTGTTATGACGTTTCATTTTAAAAATTAGTGAAGTATCATCAGCAAACAATACAATCTCGTGATTATTCTTAACGAGATGAGGGAGGTCGTTAATATAAACAAGAAATAGGAAAGGACCGAGGATAGACCCCTGCGGTACACCCATTGTAACTACAGATCCCGAAGAACGTTCCCCATTAATGTCAACTCTTTGTATCCTGTCACACAAGTATGAAGTAAGAAGATCCAAAGAGTTGTCTTTTATTCCATAATGATGTAGTTTCCTGATTAATGTTACATGGTGTACACAATCAAATGCTTTTGACAAGTCGCAAAAAACGCCTAAAGCATCTTGCGACTTCTCCCAAGCATCAAAAATATGCGATACCAACTCTACACCAGCATCAGTGGTAGACCTGCCGCGAGTAAACCCAAATTGCTTACAGTGAAGCAGGTCATTGCCATCGAAATGCCTTAGCAATTGATGTAAAATAAGTTTTTCAAAAACTTTGCTGAACGTTGGCAAAACTGATATTGGTCTAAAGTTAGTGGGGTCAGACCTACTACCTGATTTAAACAATGGAATTATTTTACTATGCTTCATTAGATCAGGAAATACACCACAGTCAATAGATTCATTGAATATAAAAGCTAGATCTGGTGCAAGTGTATCAATCAATGGTTTAATAAGTCTAACAGAAACGCCCCAGAGATCTGCAGTTTTTTTTACATTCAATAGATTAAAAGCTTTTTTAATATCAGTTTCATTGACATGATTGAAATTAAATTTATTTTTGCATTTGGGTACATTTTCTATAAGCAAAGACTCAGCGATAACTTGAGATGAGTTTAAGCACTTTGTAGTAGAAATTGGAATGTCAGTAAAAAAGTTTTCAAATGCTTGGGCTACGTCAACGTCCACGCGCGCACGCGCATGCGTTCACGCGCATGCGTCAACATACTAGGTTTGGTAGCTAGCGCGTGGCACTAAATTATGCTCGCTCTACATTATCCAAGTAAGTTATGTTATGGGTCTAGTAGATTTGAAATAAGAACTATTGAACATAACGGTAAACACCCTTAAGTTCAGTAGTTTATCGTCTGCCAAAGTCAAATGGGAGTTGGGGGCTTGCTACCTTCTAAGCTCTCAAAAAGTTCTTGGACCACAGAGGTTCTAATGTGGATTTTTTTATTTTTTATTCGATGCTAAAGTACCTATGCTTTTAAACTTATAATAAAAAATATGAACGAACGCTACTCAGACTTAATTTTTAATTTTTTATAGGAAAAAGGGTACCTATACAATTAGAATGGCCTCTCTCCCAACAAACCATAAAAAGAGAGATATACTCGTACATAAGTGCATAAAAAGGATTTAAAATAAAAAAAACAAAATCTCAAAAATAAATTACAATTAGACTGGATTTGTTTCGAGTCTAACTAATATAATGAAGGCCCCTAAAATGTATGTAAATATTAGTTTACATAAGATCTAACTAAATTATCAAATTACTAACTGGAACAATGTAAACGATTCATAAGAATAACTACAAGACCTGAAGCACGTTCAAACCACTTCACAAACAGTTGAAATGAGGTGAAACTAAAATAAGTATGGCATACGTGACATACTCCACAATACTGTTGAAATATACCTACAAACGTCATAATTTCATCAATTTCGCTCTACTAACCTTCGACCTTCGGAATGCACCTACCAAACAAATTAGTTAACACGTGGATGTAAAACAGTTACGTGCATTATCTAAGGAAAAAATACTTGTTCAGTAGTTATTTACCTTTTCTTGAGCGTTTTAAATTAATCATAACACACATTGGTGTAACAACTGATTCCCTGAAACCAAAGCTCTTTGAAGACCGGTCAAAATTTAACACGTAACACGTTTTAGGTTTTTCTGAAAGCAGGTAAAGCATTTCCCCGATTATTAGACCTTCACAGACCAGCGAATTTCATAATATCATTGCCACAATGATATTCAAAAATAGAACACCACATTGTAAGAACATCGTTATCGTTATATTTACATATTTGTGTATCAATATGGACAATTACGTGCGTTTAGCTATAGTAAACAAGAAGTTGACTTTATAAATAGGAAAATTCCTATTATTAAACGAGATAATGCGACCGCGTCATTACCCTCAATGATTTTATCGTCTATCGTCTTATTGCAAATTGAGATTTAATTTTAATAACGATTAAAAACTGTGGAGGAAAGGAAAATTTAGCAAAATGAAATTAGATTAGTGATTAGTGTAAATATTCCTTCTAGAACCGGGGCAGGAGAGGAAAAATACCGAATAACGCGATGGATAGGCTGATGCTTGGAAGTGATGACAATTCGAATGTAATCAGGCCCAATTTAATCCAGAATAACTGGACAATTGAGTTCAACTGTCCAGTTTTTTCAGTTCGTATCCATTTGCTGTCTCCAAGCCATCTTGGAGGCAGCAAATGGGGCTTGCTTAGAAACAACACAACACTATTTATGTATATAAAATCAACTTTGGTCAGACTGGATCACGATAGCCTATCAATAACACCTTATTTCTTATTTTATAATAATTTATAGTTTAATAATATGGTTTGTCTAAATGCTTATTTTGTAAGCCTAAAGACAAAGTTATAAGCCACTAGTCATTTTGTCATCGAATACAAAAATGATATGATATCAGGTCAAAATTCAAAAATGTAAGCAATGTGTTGCAATACTTGCATTGCAATGCGATGTCACCATTGTCTATTCTACCATCGAGAAAATCCCGAGCGATATTTAAATCGTAAGGTTTCTAGAGGTACTTACAACATAGATTTATAACACATTATCTACAAGTTGATCGGCGCGTGCGCAATCCGGGTGCTATTAGCAACAACCGACATTTTTCCATGCACATTAGATGAATGGAAAATTACGAGCAAGCTAATGCTTTCCAAATGAGCCCATTACAATCTCCTAAATTTTGTGTTGAATATGTCGCTTTGTTGTACGTCAATAGCTAGAACGTGAGGTCGGTTAGGTGATTTGTTTAATAGGGGTGTTGGTTTAAAAGATAAAGGAGAGTTATTATTAAATAAAAATAAAACTTTTTTATGTGTTATACGTCAATGTTAGTGGCAGCTTATGTTGATACGGACTATTATGTACTCTTCAGAACCACACCCCTATATAAGACTTAAAATAAGGCGCCTTACCATGTATGTGTATAATAAAAAATATCTATCTATTTAATCATATTGTATTATGTATATCAGTCATCTAGTACCTTATGGGTACTAGACAAGCTCTGCTTAGCTTGGGGCTAGATAATGTTGTGTTGATTGTCCAGCATTATTTATTATTTATTTATTTTATTTATTACCAAGTCAAGTAGATGGTCGCCAACGGAAATTCTTTTCTAGACATTTCCTTCTTTCTTTTCCATTTATCGTTAAAAGTGAATACGTAGAATAAATATTTACCTTAGAAAGACAAAGTGGTGGCGTGGACAAAGACGGTTTTATTCAATATTGACGAACCAGCAACATCTAGAACCAAGTAATTAATTCCGCGGTTTATTCAGTTGCTATCATATCAAAGAGGCCTTTGGTAAAGGCCAAGTAAGAACTCTAGCTATCCAAAGGTTATAACCACAAGTTAAATTACCTACAGTTTCCTTAAGATACTTACGTCACCAGATTTCGATCTCGATTAAGGTTAGCATCTCCGTCATACGAACCTCGAAATAAACATAAAAATAATAAACTTATTCGACTCTACATTTCCAGAAAACATCTTCATGTTAGTTTCTTTTAACTTATTTTATTGATAGCCGCCATACCATACAACATAAACTACTGAACATTGTCAACGTTCAAAAATGCTTATAAGCCTCTGAAACATAATATTTTATTACTTTAAACTCATGAAAGAGTGAAACGATAGAAGAAGTGTTAAAGAGGAAAGATTGTTTGACGAAGAGGTCAAATAATCCCTTACTTACACGTTTTAGTTTCAACTATCCACTTGTATAATAAATAACTGAATTATCTTTAATCACATCGTACAACTCCTTCACCCATGACATAAACCAAGCAATTAACCACAGACTACACAATCCGAAGATTATCTTCGTAAACGGTAAACCACCGATAAACAACACCATAAGAAGACTGTGGGTGTCTCAGAGAAAGTAAGACCAAAAGGTCAGGTAATCAATTTAAAATTATACGATAAAGCCGACTTGGTGGGATACAAGTATAACTTTTTAACTTAAATCGCCAAAAGGGGCAAAGTCCTACAAAAGGTAGCTAACTATATAAAGAAGTCCAAACGAGTATTTTGAAACCTTTATTACCAAAGAAAATTTAAATTTTATAACCAAATTAGAACGAGTATTTACAATTGAAACAATTCAGCCAAGTGCAAACTGTTGCAAATAATCTACAGGTAGCTCAACTGATACCAGTCGTCTGGCTGCATTACCTCGCTGTATCTTGATACCTCATTTATCAAATTCGATACTCCGAGATTAGAAACACTCCAAAAACGTAAGCGGGTAAAATAGGTAACTAATATTTCACGAAGTCATGTACTTACCCACACCGGTCTTGTACAAAGCTTCAAAAATCAGGCGCCAAGCAGGGCTGAACTACATATTAAAATCGCCAAGACTAACCTTAGAGTACCTAGTTATTCCTTTGAGTGGGCTGATTCATATTATTGCTGTCGTGATTCCAATGGCTATTGCAACTGCAATTGATAAACTATATTCATAATACAAAGAAGGTATAAAAAGTTATTGCAATGCTGATAATTAGCCTGCTGCTCTTTGACTTAAAATAAAAGGATTAATGGATAGCCAAGAACAAATAAAGATCAAACAATAATATCAGAATTCAACTTACACCATATTTGAATCCATCAGATAACTGATGGATTAAAATATGCTAAGTTGAATCCAAAGATCTCAGAGTAAAACAATAATAAACACGGAACTTCGTTACAAACTGGTTACGAATTTTTCCTTCATTCATGAGCTTTGCCAGTGCCGATTCATCATTTTATTATTCAATTTATAGGTTCCAATAAATCTATCCGATTAGATCGATATTATTGCAACATTCTACCAAAAATAAATGCTTGGTAAGACTCTACATAGTATAATAATACCCGTTGCGAAATCGGCACCAATTGTCTTGTCAATAGGCATGGCGTATTTGGTGCATCTATAATTCCCCTGTCAGTTACTACTACAGCTTGTAATCTATGATTGATTGATGAATCATGTCCGAACAGAAGTCGAAATCTAATTATAATAAAGCTAGTTTCAAAGGCTTTTTAAAGTCGCTACAAGTTACGTAATGCATTAATTAGATGCTACAATTAAATATCGATGTTGAAATAGAAGCTGTGTTTGATTTGCTGCAATAATAGTTTGATTAATTGTGGGCAACAATCGCTTGCGTACAGCGGCACCGTGCTACGCGCTCGCTCGTGCTGCCATTACGTAATCCAAGAATATCATCAATCTATTGGATCTGATACATTTTTGCTACAATAACCACGAGCATTGGCAAAACTTTTCGGTTGGTACTGTTTAGGTTGAATACGTACTAACATGGAAATTCTAGTACGTGCGTGGGTGCCACTGTCTTTTTATAAAGGAACGGTGAGTGTCCGCCAATAGTAAGGCAATGTAGGATCGTCCTAGGCTAGGCTAGGTTTAGCTAGCTGTAGCGCGCATAGAATGTGTCCCCATCAGCGGCAATTACCGTGCGTGGCGCGGGTGCCAGGGTGTCGCGAGCTCGCGCGGATTGTTTACGGCGCGCACGCGCGTCTCCCCGCGCCCCGCACAGGCAGCTGCTCGCACAGGTGGCGCGTGTGGGAACTCGACGGCTCTGCGCGTTCCCACGATAGCGCGCCCGCCGCTCCCTATAAAAGCCCCCACCCGACGACGAGATGGCATTCCGCGTTCAACGCTCAGCGCTAACGCACGCTTATACCCCACACACACACAACCTCCCGATATGTCTTACGAGATCGCGTATTCGCTCGATGATGGCCCGCAGCCAGTCTCGCGCACTTATCAATACCGTAAAGTGATGAAGCCGATGTTGGAGCGCAAAAGGCGCGCCCGCATCAACCGTTGCCTCGACGAGCTCAAGGAGCTGATGGTCAGCGCTCTCCAGTCGGAGGGCGAGAACGTCGCCAAGTTGGAGAAAGCCGATATTTTGGAACTAACAGTGCGCCACCTCCACAAGCTGAGGCGCCAGCGCCGCCTTTCCCTGAACCCGACCGTGGATGCCGACCGCTTCCGTGCTGGATTCACCCATGCAGCCAACGAGGTATCCCGCTGCCTAGCGTCCATCCCCGGAGTGGACGTGAGGCTGGGCACCCAGCTGATGACCCACCTCGGACACCGACTGAACGACATGCGCGCTGCGGTGGGCGGCGAGACGCCCCCGGCGAGCCCGCCCAGCCCCGCGCTATCAACTGCCTCCTCCTCCTCCGGCTACGTGTCCCCCTCGCCGCCGTGCTCGCCCGTGCCCTCGCAGACCGCCGTCCCCCTGGACTGCTCCACGGCCAGCTACCACAAGGCACCGGCCGTGTGGCGCCCCTGGTAGACCCTGGCGGTCGGCACCGGCGGACCCGGCTCCGCGGTCACATCTGTTCCAGCACCGTTCGGAGTCGCCAGCGCTCCAAAGTGTTCGCCATGCTTTAGTGATTTTGTGAAAAGTTAAACTCCAGATCTCACAATTGACGTAGGTTTATTGTAGCTGTAAGATCAAACTTGAAAGCTTTAATCGAAACTTAGTTTTAAGTTATTGTGATATTACAGAGTAAATATTATTGATTAAGAGATGTTGTATCGAACGCGACTTTAGTTCGACTTGTTATATTTTATCGTTGAAAAGATTTCACAAACGTGAACAACTGAAAACAAGTAATAAAAATATTATGATTACATGTATTTCTGCATTTCATTCCTGGCACCCTTAACAATAAGTATAGTGGAAAATTTCCACGATGATAGTTAGGTAGTTGTAATACATTACCAAATAAAGAGAATCAAATAGAATAAATAAGAACTGACTCAAGTTCAAACAGACAGTAGCAAATATTCAATGATAACAATTACAAAAAGTTGTAATCAGGCCCAAGCAGTGGAAATATAGGGAACAACTTGAATTGTGATACTAAACGAGAGGGCACTGGAAACATCCGAACATAAATAAAACATGATATGATAAGCATTGAAAGAGGTTAAGGGCGCCGGTAGACCTCTGGCTTGGCCCCAAAGCGCGCGTGCTTGGTAACTTTCCTCTTTGCGAGACTACAGTGAATATATTTACTAGTTAGCCACATCATTAATATTGTGAGAACTAATTTATGGAATAGAAATCACAGGATATTAATTTCGAGACGGTTAGGACTATGTCGCAGTCAAAGGTTAAAGACATTGCACTTAGTAAGAAGTGTCTCGTAAACATGAAAATACTGGAGATACTCTTATGGTGATACTGAAACCATACACTGCAAATTAATAATAAATTTTGACTATTTGGAATTCGCGTTAAAGTCTACCAAAATGCCTACCTAATGGTTATCGAACTATCATAATATACGAAAATGCTTGAACTTATACGTCATCCGTCAATTTCATTAGTTTTTCAAAGTAGAACTCCAGAAACCAAAACACACCAAATTTGTTAGGAGTGTTCAACAGTACTGGAATTTGTATTTGTTCTCTAGAATCACAGTTTTCTATAGTAAACGGAGTAGGTACCTATTTAAATCAACAGGCCAAAGTTAGTAAAATATACAAAGTCAATAAACAGATAGGAGGTAAACATGCGTCATTCATTACCACAACTGTGGTTAGAGCGCTAGGAACGTTTTTAAGAGTTTTTACGTTTGTAGTTTTTGTAGGAGTTGCGTAGCAACTTGATATAGGTACCTTGTTTCGATCGTAAGATTAAATTTTTGCTACGTGAGCATATCGTATCGCATGATAATCAAAAGTGTCAGCATAAATCATAAAACTTTTCTTAGAGATACTTTTCTTTCATCTGGCGAAAATTGAAGTACATGTTTGTTTAAATGAAGCAAACGTATTGATATAGATTAGAGCTACCTGTAGATTGTTTGCAACGATATGCTTAATTGTTTCAATTTTAAATACTAAAATAGTTCCTAATTTGCTTAATTTCTATAATTGTGATTTTCTTCAAGGAAAACCAGAAACAAGTCTCACAAGATACCCTCATATTACTAATTCATGTAGTTATGAATGAATGAAACATGATAACTACTCATAAAATTACATAATTAGAAATAAATCTGAGTCAGTTAATACTTTTTAGGGTTTTGCCATCGGTTGCAAAACCCTTATGAAATCGCTTTGGGTCTGTTTTGTGTTTTGAATCCTTAATATCTCAGAAACTACTGCAGCTATTGACTTGAAATTTGAAATAATAATACATTTTGTGCGCCCGCACATATTTATAGAAAAATAAATGAAAATAAATGAAAAATCAAAATAAAGATTTTCCATACAAATTTTGAAATCGAAATTTTAAATGGAACGTACAAAGTCGAAAGTGATATCAAATAAAAGGTACTCGTTTGTGGATTTCAAAATAGTTTTTGAAATTTTGGTAGATTTCATACTTTTTAAAATATTTTGAAAATGGTCAAAAAAATGACCGTTCCCCCCCCCCTATCTCCGAAGATTGCAGAGCGATCGACGTGATATGTACCAAGTGTTTGTAGGTATTGATCTATATTTTACAGGAAAAATATAGAGAAATCTGTAAAAATAATACTTTTTGAAATATGGTCAAAAAAGGGCGGGAAAAATTTCTAAAGGGGTGACTACCCCCCCGAGTTGGGTATCAAATGAAAGGTATTGGTTTGTACATTCCAATGCAGTTTTTGAAATTTCGATAGATTTTATACTTTTTGATATATTTTGAAAAAGGTCGAAAAATTGACCGGTACCCCCCCTCTATCTCCGAAGATTGCAGAACGATCGATTTGATATGTTCCAAGTTTTTGTAGGTATTGATCTATATTTTACAGGAAAAATATAGAGAAATCTGTAAAAATAATACTTTTTGAAATATGGTCAAAAAAGGGCGGGAAAAATTTCTAAAGGGGTGACTACCCCACCGAGTTGGGTATCAAATGAAAGGTATCAGTTTGTACATTTTAATGCAGTTTTTGAAATTTCGATAGGTTTTATACTTTTCGAAATATTTTGAAAAAGGTCGAAAATTTGACCGTTCCCCCCCCTCTATCTCCGAAGATAGCAGAGTGATCTATGTAAAATGTACTAAGCGTTTGTAGATATAGGTTTATATTTTACAGGAAAAATATAGAGAAGTCTGTAAAAACAATACTTTTCGAAATATGGTCAAAAAACGAATTTTCATACAATGGGGGCTATTTCATTGAGAGCAACATCAAATTAAAGGTATGGATTTCGACAATTCAAAACAGGTTTTAAAAATCGTCTAAGTTTCATACTTAGTGAAATACGTAGAAAAAAGTCGAAAAAATAATTGTAGGTACCAACCCACTTACCTACCCACTAATCTCTGTAGTAACTGTAATAGTAGGGTTCCACAGCGCCACGAAACCGTTGTTCTCAAAATTTTAAAGTCCATACCCAATGTATTCCATCCACCCACTGCGCTCGAAGAATATTTAGATAATAAAGATTATTGAATTCATGAATTCCACCGTGCTCCAAAAAAATATGAGAAGAGTAATGTATCCTGGATAATCCACACAACATCATTTAGCGACAAGCTAAGCAAGCTTGTGTAATTCGTACTACTACGATATCTGTTATACTTAATAAAGTATATATAAGTATCACATTAGATGATTTATTTTTGTGTACGTAGAAAAGGACTAGAACACTCGAACAAATAATCTGCAGATCTTACAAATATTAGTCCCGAGGCGGGAATCAAACCGCAACCTCCTGCGTTGTAAGCCCACCGCGCTAACAGGTCGTCAATATACGTACCTACCTAAACGACAAAAGTTCAAAACCCTCGGCGCGCGAGTTACACTCGCACTTGTCGTACTTGTTTAATTTAAATATGTAAATCAAACGTTTCGTGGAATCGTTTTAGCTTGCATAATATATTACAACTGAATTAATTTACACAAACTCATTATTTAAAACGGAACAAGTATCGCCATCTTGTAAAGAAACGAGTAGGCTTTTGTAAGATTTCGATATTCGATCGTAAAGCGCCATCTATGCAAAAGCTCTGAAACTAAGCAGTTGACCACGGTGTTTAAAGCCAGTAAATTTCTGCCTGAGAAAGATCTCAACGCGCACGGATCGCTTAAAATAGGGTCCGAGAAACTGATACGAGCACGGGGTTTTATAGGGCTACGTAGACCGCCACCTATCGTAAAGCAACGACACTACTCAGGTGCTACGAAAGCTATTTTTACCTGTGAAAGATTTCAACGTGCCAACGTAGCAGCTTGTGCTACGAAAAAGTTCTATGAATTTGTGAGTTTACAGCACTCCGGTATCAATTCAATAATAAGTCGCCACCTATCGTTACGGTACGGAACTACCTGAGTGCTACGAAAGCTGTTTCTACCTGTGATAATATCTCAAAGCGCAGGCGTCTTCATCTTTTGACGTGCAACGAGAAACGTTCTTCGAATCGGAGCTATCGAAAACCATCAAACGGGAAAAGTTAGAGAGTTATAAAAGCTTTCCTCGCCCATTTTGACGAAGCTAGCGCTATGAGGCTTGGATTTCAGCTGCCTTGTTTCACTCGGTTTTATGTCTGCAGTTTTGCACCAATGATTTCGAATCCATCTATTTTGACTTGAACTTAAAGCTCAGGAAGGCTCGCATCGAGGTGCCGTTCTTGCGGAAACAAATTGTTCTGCCCAGAAATTCGTTCGGCGTGGATGCCAACAATTCATGTAACATATTGATAGAGCAGAAAATTGTGATGTTATCTTTTGAAATCTTACACGCAAGTCAGATTATAAATACAAAAACAGGGAAGTCAACAGCGTTAATACACTTAACACGTTTACTCTCATATGAGATGCACGTTTGACTTAATCTGCATAGTTTCCGGGGTGCAGATGACCTGCTGTTGACAATAATCTGCCTATTGCATCATTCAGAACTCGCTGATAATGATAACAGGTTATAGGCGGCTTTGAGTAGGTATCTATAACTAAGCATCGTCAGTATACTAGTAAAGAGCTGTTCAAATAAAAAAATACAGAAATCCGCTAAATTATAAAAAATATCTAGGTAATAATTTTCGATTTCGCGGGGACTAGAACCAGCCATCCGTACGTGAAGTCACCATCAATAGAAAAAAATAAAACATTTTTCGTAAGTAGGAAGGGATATCAACATGGTACTAGTGTGCCTACCGTGTGCTAACATATCTAAAGGTGTTAGTCAACTGTCTACCGCTAAGCTATCTCTATCGATTTTGACAATTTATGTGTAATCTCAACGTCAGGTGATGTACTTACAGTAGATTAGTGTTATCGAACGCATTGTTTTTATGTTTGAGGGCACGTAAAATACTACTTTGTGATAACATTTTGTACATGAGCCTGGAAAGTCATTTAGTAATTCATTTTAATATAATTCGACGAAAAACTAGAGAGGAGGCATTTATTTGTACCCGAATAAAGAAACTCCTCCGCGATCCTATGTCCTTTCTCCCGGTCTAGACAATGTCTGAGCCAAGTTTTATCAAAATCGATTCAGTAGTTTAGGCGTGAAAGACTACTACACAGACAGAGTTACTTTCACATTTAATATTAGTAAGGATGATAAAAAAGATTATTTGTAAAAAATTGTTATTCAGAGGAAAATTGTTAATCGTTCCCTCTGGAAAAATAAACGCATACAAACGTGTAAGTACCTACCTAAATTTTATATAATTTATTAATATACATAATACTTAATCCTTAAGCAACTAATGTAATTGCTTAAACTAAATCGTATTAGTTGTTAAATAAATAATAAGTCAGATTTAGAAATAACCATTAATAGTTGCGAAGTAAAGTTTATTTTTCGAAATTTACGGGTAAGTATCTTCACGTTTTATAGCAATAGACGATCTTTGCACAACAAGAAAGCAAAAAAAACAATAGAAACTTTAAAAAAAAATTAGTTCATGCAATAAATTCATACTACATTGATATAGTATTTTGATAGTTAATTGCGCAATGTACGACCATGCAATGTATGCTACCCTGAAAAACAAACCCGGTGCCTACTGATTCTTGTTACACACCCAAGCCGTTTATCTATAATCAAGTTAAGTAACTAATTGCACACCTGAACTGTATTTAAACTGATCACGTCCTTATCATATTAACTGCCACGAGTCATCGATTAGCTATCAGGCGCTATCGAAATGGCGCGACTCAAGCGTCACCGGCTATTGCTAATCACTTGATAGCTGATTTGATAGTCAGGTGTTTAAACATTGCATATGCCAGTTGACAATAGGGTTAATCAGAATAAAAGGAAAGTCAACGGCTAAATCTCTAAATGAGTCATGCTAGGATTAGGTCCTTATCACATTAACGGCCACGAGCCATTGATTGGCTATCAGGCTCTATCGAAATGGCGCGACTCAATCACCGGTGATTGCTAATCACTGATAGTCAGGTGTTTTTGAATGAAAACGTTGCATGTGCCTGTTGGTAATCATGTGATTACAGTAGGGTCGGTCAATCAGAATAAGAAAAAAGTTAACGTGGTTATCTAAGCTCAGGGCCAAACAAGCGTAATTTTATGAGTAAAATGCATCAGTACCGAAGTACCTACCCTCAACCTGTGGTATACCTAAAACCTATAGTTAGTTCCCTACCGCTCGTTAGGTTAGGTTAGTCTATATCTATCTGTGTTACTCATATATTATTTAAAGCTCTGCTTAGCTTGGGACTAGTAATGTTGTGTGAGTTCTCCAGCATTATTAACTTTTTATTATTATTATAACAACATTAAACAATGTATATAGCTACACTATATAACTGCAAACAACTAGGTACCTAGTAATTATGCGAATTGTGATTTGACATTTACTAACCCTATTCATGATGGTTCGCTAACTTGTGCTAAGCTGTGTATTTCTCATTGATTTAAGTCAGTGGAAAAAGGCGGGCTGAAAAATTTCAACGCTTTAAGTTCGCAGACTATTCTGGAATAGAGTGTAAATGTCTTGAAGCCAGGATGGCATTGACTAGACTAAAATTTCGCACCACTAAGGCTATTTGCTGTGCAAATAGTCTTTATTTGCACAGCCATAACCTCAAATAAAACATTCCAGGGTAATTATAAACCGACCGCGGTATCAGTGGATACAAATTGGCGGGATCGGTAGCTAATTCAAGCTGATTTCATCGGATCCGGACCTAAATAAATTCTCTAGACATTTACCGATTTCGCGGGGGAAAAGTTAACAGAAATAGATGGCGTAAAGGTATGTATTGAAGAGGAATTTAATTAAAAAGGTTTACGCAAACTTTAGTAAAAAAAATGTTATCAAATTAATTCGAGTCCATAGCACATGCCCATTTGCGTCGGATTTTGTCAATGTTATTGGTTTATCATTATAAATACAATGATACTTTTTACTCAAGCAATCAATGAGAAATCACGTGCGAATATTGGTTTGAGAGTACGAAACGAGTTATTAATGTCGAATCTTCACACAGAACCACTGATAAAGCACTTAGCAACGATTGGTACGGTTATCAATAAACAATGCTTATTTAGTGTTACGAAATAACCAGAATACCTACTTGCAGAGTTAAAGTTGAGCTCACGTTACAATAGATTAATGAGATATTACGGTTTGAGCGTCATTCGGAACATAGGCTGAGAGAACGGTCTGGTAAATTCGATTTTTTGCTATTGATATGGATCTATTGAGAACCCTGTAAAAGTTTGCAAGAGTCTGAAGTTAGGTCAGTTGTTTCCATGGCAAATACTACTAATTTAGTAGTATTTGCCTCAGTTTACTTGGTAAAGTTGGTAAAGTTGAAAAAGTTTCAATTTCAAATCGAATATAAACCTTTTTGGAATCTGCGGTTAGACATTTTCTCAAGCCAATATCTTGATATCGGTAATGTACCTTTGTAAATGAGTCATGGTTATGGCTACTTTTAGCTCATTACCTACTAAAGTCATCAAGTGTCTGGTTGTCATATCTCACGCATGATACCTAATCAATCGATCCAGACACTTGTCTTGTCTAAGAAAGCTGACTGAGCTCTGTGTTGGGATTTATCTACACTATCAAGATGTCTAGACTTTCTATTTTTGTGCGATACCTCCCATAAGTACCTACAGAGAACACAATTGACTACAGCGCAATTGTCGCAAACAAAATATACAGGTAATGCTATGTTCACATGCGCGCGTTCAACTCGACATTCAACGTGCACGTTCACGTTCACGAGCGTGTGAACGCCCGAGCCCGTAAACGCGCCTGTGAACGTGAATGCCGCGAACCAAATGCACTGACTGACGCGACGGCGCGTGCGTGTGAACAGCTTGAATTGTCGCCGGCCTGGGACGGGCTGCATGCCGCGCAGCCCGCCAGGCAGCCCGCCGGGCTGCACGGCGCGAATGTGAACATAGCATAAAATAAAAATTTTAAATGTTCGTGATGAAGACAAAATAGGTGCTACGGCGGCGTAGCATATTTTTGTCTGGTAGGTATTGGTTTCAAACTTAGAGAATTTCAAACTTAGAGAATTTAGAACTTACAGATTTTTTTTAAATAACAATATGAAGACTAGTTGATCCCTTTTGCAACGTTAGGTTTATTAGTTACCTAATTATAAATAAGCGATGAAAACACATTTCCCAGAGTTGTTGCTCTAGACCTCTCGATAGATGGTATCAAGAAGTACCATTTTGGTATGGGCGTTAGATACTGTGGATTTTTATCAGCGTCTCCACATAACGGACGTAAAAATCTCACATCAAGGGGGAGGAATTTTTCGACCTTTTCAAGATATTTCAATAGGTATGAAACCTACAGAAATTTCATACTGTTTGAGATAATGAGATGTAGGTACAAACCGAAATCTTTCATTTGACAACCCATTTGATCTTGTAGGTCTATTAAATTTGAGATCAGAATATGCATTGAAATTTTTCTTTATTCACTTATTTACATTTGTCTTCCTTTTTAAACCTGTACAGGCGCACGAAATGTACCATCGTATTATTATTTTTGCCAAAAGTTAAATTTGGCGCTTTGTCTCATCATTACATTATGCATCTTTCCATGAAGGTATGTACAAACTGTTAAATAAGTCTCCCAGCTATTTCAAATAGACTGCGTAATCTGTGTAAATGCAAGATCAAGAGTTTACATAGAGACAACTCTGGAAAATTTGTTATCGTTAATATTCAATTAACTAAACGTGCTTGCAAACGTGATGTCATATTCAAGTTTTCTTCAACTTGTTTCACAATAACGGTCGCGATTTAAATCGATACATATAATACCTACCTACCTTATCAGTTAATTATATTTAAAGATTGGAAACAAATTAGAAGTAGACGTTATATAAGTAGGTACTTACGATTGGAATATATACATAGTAGGATGAAATTGGGATATCTGGTTAATATTCATAAGTTTCTAAGTGTTCAGTTTTCACGCTGAATCTTGAAAACTGTTGATCCAGATTCCCCAATGTTAACTTGCATGCAATGTTGCCCAATGTTACCAAAGACATTCGTCTTATAGCGATAAAATGGCTGGCGGGATGACGAAAGCCGATCGAAGTTTTTCGCTACGGCTTGGGATAGTGAATACCTACCATGAAGGTTGCGAGGGTCAGAAACTTCGTGGTAGGAAAGCCTTAAGAGTATGTGCAACCTAACAAGAATAAAAAAAAACACGGCTCTCTACAAAATCGGTCAAGAGAAAACAATACAGTACCATACTATTATGCAATATGTAACCAACAATAATTATAGGTACCATCTCCACTTTCTTCAACAAACAAAGCCGTCAATGCAAATGATTTATTCCATATCGAAACTTTCCCCAGCGATAAATGCAGGCGTCCAATTAGTTTTTACGCGTAATGTTGTTTGCCGTGGAATCTTCCCAGCGATAACCTCTTATCAGTGGCACGAGACGCGCTTGCGCCCCAGTAGCTGTTGCTAGTTATATATAACTGGGTAACCATGTATGCCCAGTGAGAGTGTGCACCTGTGTTTACGCACACATCTGTGCACTACCTATGTATCCTACTACTACTAGAATCCTGCTCACATGACTTCTCCGTTGACTTCGGCCGCCAATGTTTTGGCACGAACGGAGCAAATACCTATTGGGTAGAAAAGTCTTCGGTTGAACGGGGCACCACTCAGAACGGCGAGTTCGGCTAGGAGGATCATCATCATAGTTGCGAGTTTTAGTATCGTTGTGAAAGATATGTTAATGAAAAACGAGGATGGTGTGAATGGAGACGTAGGATGGTGTCTGATGGAGGAATAGAAAGTGATAGAAAAAGACATGTTGTGCCAACCAGGCAGCAAGACTTCTGAATCTGACGTCTGAATCTTTAAATACCTAATCAGTTTTACTTTAGCTGCCTGGCCTTATCTTGTATTTTTTCATAACCATCCAACAAATACTCGTAACTACCTACTATATGATGCTGTGTGGATTGTCCAGCATTATTTATTTATTTTTTATATTTGTTTTGTCTGGGCGAAGCAAACGAGCCTAGCGCATTGCATCAGCATTACCATACAGCGAGGCAATACAACTAGCTTCTTGAGAACACTTCTGACTGTTATTGATATACCTGTAGATTATTTGCAACAGTCTGCAGTTAGCTCAATTATTTCATGTAATAAAACTTATTTTAATTTGTTTCTGTTATTTGACTGTACCTATATTTTAACTGAAAAAAATCTTAAACATAGATTTTTTAACTGTTTAGATTAAGGGCTGTTGATTTTGTTAAAACAATAAATAAATAAATATTTAGTTAAGAAAGAAAACGTAATATAAACAAAATTTCTTGATTTGTAGAGTTTAGAGGTCTCTTAAACACTTCAAACTATATCAGTAGTTCTGATTCAGCTTATTTACCTACTAAATGGGATGATGAAATCGATTGGGAAAATGGGCATATGATGAAATAGGTTAAGTACGTATGTAGATTTCAAACGTTGAGCATAAATATAGAAAGGCGTACAGCGTAGGTAAATACAGATTAGATACCGTTATATACTAAAGGTGCAACCACATTTTCTTAACAATAACAAATTCCACGAATTCATATAATAGACTGCTGTTTGGTGCCGGCATAGAATTTTACCACCTCAACTCTTCCCTTAGGTGTCGTAAGAGGCGACTAAGGGAAACACACCGGGGGTTTGCAGCAGCGCCCTCTGCAGAACAACTCCACCGAACTACGATCCCCAACCCGCATGCCCAGCGTGGGAATTATGGGCAATAACCCCAAACGATAAATAAAGCCATCTATGGCGATCATTAGGGGGGGCCTATGTCCAGCAGTGGACTTATATACGCTGACGATGATATAATAGATATTCTCGAGACATTACGGGTTATCAATAAGCGACGCATGAGTTTATATTTAGCATTGTTATTCAAGAAGTGCTTGTTTTATTTCGAGTGGTTTTATCTGATCCTTGCACTATGGCCATTATACGAGGGCAAAGAAGTTAATCTACACTACATCCGGGGGTCATTGTGGAAACTTACCAGCTATTATCAGCTTGTTTATTGGTCAAGCACAGTGGCATGTGCTAGGACACCCGCTATTTATCCTTGCTTATGTATAAACTAGCGACTCGCCCGACTTCGCACCGGTGCGTGTTACATAACTTTTCTCTTGTATCACTCTATCTATTATAAAAACCTTATCTAAATCCGTTGCGGAGTTTTACAGATACATATATGCATACAGGCAGACATCGGGAAGCGACTTTGTTTTATACTATGTAGTGATGCAAGATTAACTGATTTTTTTCACGAAGTAATTAATCAAAGTTTTACAGCGCTTAGCCTAATACTTGTCCCTAGCAACAAATTAACATAGATATTTTGCATAGGAATAATATATACGTACCTACCTAGGGCTTTAAGTCGTTGACAGCTGTTTTTCTTAATCTTTCTATACTTATTTTTTTTATTTTAGATAGAATACGTCCAGAACATCATCATCATCATCATCATCAGCCTATGTTAGTCCACTGTTGGACATAGGCCTCCCCTAATGAGCGCCATAGCGCCCTGTCTTCGGCTTGTCGCATCCAGCATCTGCCAGCAGTCTTTCGCAGATCGTCATCCCACCTGGCCGGAGGGCGTCCTACACTACGTTTACCAAGTCGCGGTCTCCACTCAAGAACACGTTTACCCCAGCGGTTATCGGTTCTTCGCGATATATGGCCGGCCCACTGCCACTTCAGTTTGCTAATTCTCTGAGCTATGTCGATGATTTTAGTTCTCTGTCGGATCAATTCGTTACGAATCCTATCCTTCAGAGAAACTCCGAGCATAGCTCTTTCCATAGCTCGCTGAGCGACTTTGAACTGGTGGACCAACCCTATCGTGAGTGTCCACGTCTCAGCTCCGTAGGTCATGACTGGTAGGACGCACTGATTAAAAACTTTCGTTTTTAAACATTGCGGTATGGATGACGAGAAGACTCGACGTAGTTTTCCGAACGCTGCCCAGCCTAGCTGGATCCTCCTCTTGGCTTCCTTCTCGAAATTGTTTTTACCCAACTGCAAAATCTGCCCGAGGTAAGTGTACTCAGAAACAATTTCGAGAAGGTGGCCATGTACGATCACCGGTCTTGGATCAATGTGGCCATTGATCATGATTTTGGTTTTATCCAAATTCATGCCAAGACCGATACATCGGGAGGCTGAAGCTAGACTGTCCAGCATCCGGTTCAGCTCCTCTAGCGACTCCGCCATTAAGACTATGTCATCAGCGAATCGCAGGTGTGAGATGTACTCGCCGTTTATGTTGATGCCCTTGTCTTTCCAGTCCAGCGTCTTAAACATATCTTCCAACGCGCTCGTGAACAGTTTCGGGGATATAACATCCCCCTGCCTCACTCCACATCCCCCTGCCTCACTCCACATCCCCCTGCCTTACTCCCTGACAAATATTCCTATAGGAAGAGTTACTTAGCGGGTTTGATTTGATTCCCGCTCGGGAGAAATGGTTGTGCAATCTTCAGATATTTGTGCCAGGTGTTCTGGACGTATTCTATCTAAAATTAAAAAAATACTTATCTATTTATGTAACATATTGTATTAAGTATATATGTCATCTAGTACCCATATCACAAAATCTACTTAGCTTGGGGCTAGATTATCCTATGTGGATTGTCAAGCATAAATGATTTATTTATACCATCGAGTAGTATTCTTACACAGATTAATTTTATGTCCGAATACATTGTTTTGTAAGAAAAAAATCAGAAAACCGCTTTTGGCCTGTCGAGTAGCTTATATCAGAAATGGTTCGTATTTGAGTTGCAGGTTGTAACAAGTATCTTTTGGCGAAAAATCGATGATTATATGGGACGGTTTTCATAAGAAAGTCGGGGCGTCCATACTCATAAACAAAATAACTTTTCTGTTTCCACAAGAGTTTCAGCACACTTGAGTTTTAAGGCAAAGCGCCATCTATCTTAATCTTAAGCAACCACTGTAATGGCACTTATAAGGTCTCATTTAAAAGCACTTATAACCCTCCGTTTAAATCAAAATCAGAGCAAAATTTTAACATCATTCAACTATGGTGAACCTATTTCTAATAAATATTAACATTCCATAGACACTTGCTCTTGTACTATGCACAGGCGTGAGATAAGTGACAGATAGGTGCTAATATAACCATTAACACATACACTGCCCAAACTCCTATCGAACTGCCAGGAGAGCTACAAAATGAGCATGTGTGACATGGGCACTGGAAGTAGTACTAAGTGAACGATAAGCGCAATTGTATCATCTACATAATTATCTAGATTAGGTTTGTTACTTATAATAGAGTGATCCCATAAAACAAATTAAACTTCTAAATTTATTCTGGCTTGGTTAGGCAGGGGGATAATTCACAATACTCCCTTACAATCCGTTGTGCTGATCCTGATACCCCACAAAAATTTGAATTAAAATGAATAACTAGCCATATCCAAAAACGACCATATTCATTAAATATCTATATGTATGTATATAATTTTGTATTATGTATATCAGTAACATTGTACTAACATAAGCTCTGCTTAACATTGGGGCTAGAAGATGCTGTGTGGATAGTCCGGCATTATTTATATTCATTTATACTTTGAACTGACAAATCAACCAAATAAAACACCTATATCCTAACTCCAGTATATTTCAGAATACATATCTTACAATACTTTATATCTAGCTTTGTTAACCGTATGGTGGGAGGAGGTCTGTAGTTTCAAGAGCTCCTCCTTGATGAGACGCGTTATTTCCGACTTCGCTTTGGCTACAGCAAGTTCCTGTGAGCTTTCGATAGCCAGGTAGAGTTTACGTTCGCCCTCGGGCGGCGCTTTGCCCGGCGGCACGTAGGTACCTCGGACTGTGATCCCGGCTTCAGAATACTCGCTGATTAGAGCTAGCGCCTCCTGCAAATAGAAGATATATTTAGCAATAGACAATACAGAGTCAGGTATAGAGAAAGACGGAGCTGACAAGAATTTCTTTTTGTAGGAGTTTTTGGAGGAGCCACAGTTTGAAATGAGAAGCTGAGGCACTTACTTTTTAACAAAGACTAATGTCAAAGCATATGCGTTAATTTTAATGTCTAGCAAAATAAATTTACTCTCCAAAGTAACTTCTTCAAAATGAATTTCTATTGCACATGCCACAAAGTTTAATTTTGCACACATAACAAGAGAATAGACTTTTACCTGAATTAGTAAAGTCCTAGCAATGGTGGTAGCATCTCGGTCGCCTCAGCATTTTGATGCAGAGGAAAACGATAGCTCCCAAAAATACAAGTTTCAACAACATTTTGATATGTACGAAACGGTGTCGCAGAATGCACTGTGGATGCGCCGGCGCATCGGTGCAGATATAGGGTAACGCAGGGGTTATCTACTGCAGGTCGAAGTTAATAGGGCGGAAGTTTAACGCTCTGATTATAGGAAGGTTGAAAACATTTTTATTATGACTATTTTATATGTATGTGTCGAGAAGTTTCATAGTTTACTTTTTAGTAAACAAGGATATGAATGAAATATCATAAATGAAATTGGCATTTCAAACTAAAATATGTTCTCACGGCAATTATTCTAAGATACATAAACAAAATATCAAGGTCCAATTCTGTAGACCTTGCAGGACTCTCGGACACGGCACAAAATTTTGTACTAAAATGTTACATTTAAAAAATCTAATATCTAAATAGGTACAAAAAAAGAAAGCAAAAACGAAAGCTATTTCTCCCAGGCAACCTTGGGGTATACCAGAAGGTATTGATCTCTTTATTTTCTTATTTCTTGTGCAATGTGAAGAAACTTTGAGGTCAGAACCCTATGTTATCTGGTTTAATTGGTTCAAAAACATGTTTATTGTTTATGTACTCATTTAGAACTACGGCATTATTTATACCTAATTCTGATGCCATATAAAGGGGAATCTATAAAAGCGTTTGAGGCAATACTATAGGGGGCGTAGACCAGTTGGCCACCCTAGGTGTCAGGATTAACGAAGTAGAAGTCTATAGTTTGAAACTAACATGGTTATTAACACTTGAGTCAAGGGCGTCGCCAGCCCACGGCCCAGGGGGGGGCAAGCCGTAGCCAGAAATATGTACTAATCGGCGGGGGGGGGGGGGGGGGGGGGTTGTTACGACCCTAGCGCTCAATAGGAGAAGCCATGTCCAGCAGCGGATAACATGGGCTGATGATTATGTACGCTAACTTTATCCAAGTAATTTTCAAGTACCAACAATTTACAATTTTTTGTACCTGGTCCGCAAACAATATGATCTACAACTGGCATTCAACGCTGCAAGTGACTGAGCCAGCACGACAACTTTTGTAACTTTTTCGGGTCATTAAGTACTTAGTACAAAAAAAATTATAACAGAGTGTAATGAGCGCCGATATTTTATTGTGTGCGGCCGCTGGAAATACATAGTCGAAACTGAAGACTATAGAATAAACGGCGAGCGGAGCGAGCCGCGATTTTTTTTAGACTTTTTCGGACGTATGCTAAAAATTTAGCAGTGTTTCTATATATATCTAAAGGAATAACAGCAAACAGAGGCAGCAATTCAATAACGGCAAAACAAGAAAATAGGTACTTAATACATTCATCGATTAACGAAATTAAAATTAATTGTGTGATTACTGCCTTCCAAGATGAATGTGATGCGTGTTCACTTACATATAAGGTACACTTATATAAAACGAATCGAATGAAACTTAGCGTGAGAGCGAGCCACCCGACGAATTTTGACGAACAAAAAACTGAGTTTTTAAGACAGAACAACCACTTCAAGTACTCCCACGTATATAATATTTTGTTGCAAATGACCGACCGAAACATCCGAAATAAAAATTACTTTAAATACAATATTTTTTTTTAAGATTATATTATTGTACTAACTGTCACTACTTATTCCTAGTGATAGTGGATTTATGCGGGATTTATCTATGCGGATATATAATATATAATAAAAGCAGGACTTTCGTTGTTTTGCAGTTGGCTAGGTACATATTTTTGGTCTCTAGGGGGGGGGCAGCTGCCCCCCCTGCCCCCCCTGCCCCCCCCCTGCCCCCCCCCCCTGGCGACGCCCTTGACTTGAGTCATATGATAGATTATTATTTATTTACCAAGTTTTGGGAATAATATATCGGTATAGTTTCATGTGCTTTAGAAATTTTATGAAAAAGATACGCTAGAATTGAATACGGTTTCATTCGTTGCTTTCTCTAGTGAATACGATAGTTCGGGGCAGCGTTCGTAGCAAAAAACAAAGGAAGTTTAGGAAGGGTAGATCGGTATATCTACTAACTAGGAGCCGTGCGCCCCGGCTTCGCACGGGAATTTAATAAATACAAATTATTACACACCATGGGTTACATTATTGAAGTTTTTATAAGGATGCTTAACTTTTTTGAAAATATTCTATAGCCTATGTTCATCAGGGATAATACAGGATTCTAATTGTAATTTTTCTTCTTATCAGGTTAGTAGTTTCGGAGCATTTTCAATTCACACAAACAAACAATCAAATCTTTCCTTTCGTTAGTTGTGCCGTCATCTTGTTGAATGGCTGCGCCAAAGTATTGAAAAACTCAAAACTTAAATAATGGTAAATATGCCGTCATAAATGACTAGAAGTCAATTTCCGCGAAGTCGACGCTACTAGCAAGGTACAAGTTAGAAATGAGATATTTAGGGTCACTACACTAAGAAACGGGAGTATAGTATGTAATCAAATACTACAAGACTTTACTCTACTATTGAATTTAAGCACAATATAAGTTCACTGGCTTGTCGTACATTCCTTTGTATAAACGTTTGCTATTCCAATCGGCGCCAGTTTTTCCTATATTAAACAAGTCGATTTCTGCTAAATTGATGCTTAGAGCGACAGACAGCTACGAAACCCGAAGAATTCTTCAGATACAGGCCAAGATAATAAGAAGGTATACAAAAGCAACCCTATATCACTCGTTAATAAATTCCAATTTACCTTGCTGGTGACTCTTCACCTGGCTTGCTGTGGGAACTCGTTGCATTCTACTTACTCGATGCTTAGAGCGAGAGACAGACCATGATACAAAGTATGTATTCAAAAGCAACCCTATATCACTCGTTATTAATTCCAATTTACCTTGCTGGTGACTCTTCACCTGGCTTGCTGTGGGAAGTCGTTGAATTCTACTAACTCGATGCTAAGAGCGAGAGACAGGCCAAGATAAAGAGTAGGTATTCAAAAGCAACCCTATATCACTCGTTAATAAATTCCAATTTACCTTGCTGGTGACTCTCCACCTAGCTTGCTGTGGGAACTCGTTGAATTCTACTAACTCGATGCTTAGAGCGAGAGACATGCCAAGATAAAAAGTAAGTATTCATTCATTCATTCATTCCTGTACAATACTTACGTGTTCATCCAAAGGAAGATCGCTTTTAGCGATAAGGCCACCCATTGTGCAACTTTGTGTTCATGCTTTTCTGTTCTGTTTTACTCTATCTTAGTGTGCAATAAAGTGTATTTGTATTGTATTGTATTCAAAAGCAACCCTATATCACTCGCTAATAAATTCCAATTTACCTTGCTGGTGACTCTCCACCTAGCTTGCTGTGGGAACTCGTTGAATTCAGCTAACTCGATGCTTAGAGCGAGAGACAGACCAAGATAAAAAGTAAGTATTCAAAAGCAACCCTATATCACTCGCTAATAAACTCCAATTTACCTTGCTGGTGACTCTCCACCTGGCTTGCTGTGGGAAGTCGTTGATCTCCAGCTCAGTCTCGTACTTCCTGAAGACTTCCTCGGCCGGTTCGTTGGCCGCCTCGTCGCGAGGCTGGTAGTTGAGGCGGGTGTTTAGCTTGGCTGCTAGTTGTTCCGCTACGGTTTTAGCCTGGAAGAGAATTTAAATTTTATTTTATTGACGATAAAGTTCATTAGGGGAGGCCTATGTCCAGCATTGGACTATCATAGGCTGGTGATGATGATGATGATGATGACGATAAAGTTCAAGAAATCTGCCGATAGCGCTCTCGTAAAATTTTTGGCCTTCAGTTGAATGAGTTTGTGTTGTCTATACCTAGTATTTATAAATGCAAAAGAATACAGGGTTATAGGTAGATGATCAATAACCTAAAAGGCGACTTGAGTAGATCAAGACGAACAAATTTTGTTCAATAACTTTTTCCAAAACGTAATACAACACAACCCCTTTCATTAACGCAACCTACCTTATATATCGGTAATTATTTTTAAACTTTCGCAATCCGTTAACGTAATTAATAATTTTTATCAGGTATTTATCACGCGATCTATCTATTTGTTTTAGTTGGTGAAAAAAAGACGGGTAATTTATTTTATCTACGTGTTATGTTTTTATCCACCCAGATAACTTTATTATTTAACATTCTCTATTTGTATCATTTAATCAGCCCTTGATTATTTACTCGTTACTCTTTTATTCAATTATTTATGGTTTACTTTAAGTTAGTACTTACGGTTCAAAGAGCTCACTTAAACCGTAATTCGGTATGCCCGTATGACTCAGTCACTATGGTATGTACTATATTAAACTATTTACTCTTTTCGCTATTCTCTCATTGAAATAGTTTTCCGGTTTAAATATTGCGTCTCAAATAATATATACCTACGGAAATAATATTTCGTTATCAGGACTAGACGTCTGAGTCATTCGAACTTGTTTGTCACATTTGATGATCCATAATTGTATTTTTGTCGCAGAAATAACGCATAAATTCGTGAGCTACTAATATTATAAAGAGGAAAGATTTGATTGTTTGTTTGAATTGAATAGGCTGCGAAACTACTGGACGGATTTTAAAAATGCTATCACAATTACAATCCTAAATTTTCTGTGATGAACATAGGGCTATAGAATATTTTCAAAAAAGTTAGGGTTCTGTATGAATTTTTTTTTTGTTAAATACCAGTGCGAAGCCGGAGCGGACCGCTAGTTAGTAATAAATAGTTAAAGACATCATACAAAAGATAATCATTTTACATTATCTGTGTCATGGGCGAGTAAGAAGATCAAATGATAAGATTTTTTAAGTGATTCTGCTCACTGCTAGATGGCGTCATTAAAATAACGCATGGGGCGCCATCTAGTACTGAAAGGTGGCGTTTTTTCATTCGATCTTCCGGGCGAGCTCTTGCGCCGCCGTCTAGTGATCTTGAATGATAGAATGAAGCGCGTCACACTTTTAACTACAAGATGAGGTATCTGCAGGCGCATTCTGTAAACGTTCAAATTCGAACTCGAATTCACTCAAGCAATTTGAACGCTATTTTGTCAACAACAACAACATCAGCCTATATCAGTCCACAACTGGACATAGGCCTCCCCTAATGCGCGCCATAGGTGGCGTTATTTAATCTGGGGGTTATTGCCCATAATCCCCACGCTGGGCATGCGGGTTGGGGATCGCAGTTTGGTGGAGTTGTTCTGCATAGGGCGCTGTTGCCCGCCCCCCCGGTGTGTTTCCCTTAGGGCATAGAATTTTGTCAAATAAACAACGAATCTTGTTTATTTGACAAGTGAGTTCGGTTTTATCGTTCGAAATTAGTTTACAGAATGCGCCTGCTGTATTAGTATGTTATCTGTGGTATTACCGTGATGAGAGTATGCGCGTTGGGCGCTCCCTTGAGGATCGCCTCCGCGGCTTGCTGCGTGGCGCCTTTCTGCTCGGAGCCCAGTCCTTTAGCCAGGTTGATGCGCGACGCAAGCCGGCGCGCCAGGTCCAGCTTGGCGTCGGTGCCGGCGGCGGTCGCGGCGGCGGCCGGCGCCACGCCCGGAGCTCCGGCGCCGGGCTGGGAGGGAACGGTTATTAGGTTGGTTGGAAGTATCGTTGTTATATTATGTTTTGAGGTTGTTTAGACCCTTGTTTGTTTCAGAGGCAAAATACTGCTGTTTCTTGGTTATATGTAAATGTCAGACAAATAATCCATTTGTTAAAATCTTTCTTTTAAGAAATGTCCAAATATTTTCTACATAAACGTACTTGATAGGGATACGGAAAGAAAATCTTTCTTTTAATAAATGTCAAATTTATTCTACTTTATGTAGTACGTAAGTACTTGATAGGGTAACACCAAGATACTACGTTAAGTTGCCTAGAAAATATCAGCGCATATAGCGGCGCGGCTGGGACTGACATTTGTCCAGTCTCATTTCTATACTTACTACTCTTTACGATTTCTGTTTATAGATATATGTATGTATATATCTTTATAAAATTACCTTTATCTCCTTAACAATCTTCTTAGCGGCGAACATTGTCTCTATCTGCTGATCCAGATCGCCCTCCACGTCCTCATCGTCCGAGTCTTGGAGACCGAGCGCTGCTTTCTGATACTTCTTCTTTTCGCTGGCCGCCTGTGCCTCTGATTCGTCGAACTTGAAACCTAGAACATGCGTGCAATATTTTAAGTCCAATATCCTATTTATTTATGTCCATTTTACTACCAACCAAACACACACACACACACACACACACTTATTGTGAATATTGTGATGGTTGATAGCTATAAGTTCACTGGAATAGCGAGTTTGTGGGTAAGGTGTTTTTGATCTATTGACTGATTTCTTTCCCACTGAATTCCCCTCCAGTACGCAACTTCTTTCCATCCTTTTATGCTTCCTTATAAGTGCCCCATAGATTTCAGATTTAGAATTCAATAACTTTTATTTCTTTAGGTTTACAAAATAAGGGTTATTCCCATCTGATCATATGATCAGATTGTAGTTGCATCTGATCAAATAAAAAGTTCCCGATGGATCATTGATCAGATGCAACTACTTTTTTGAATTAAATTTTGTGCCAACGGATCATAATTATATTTTTGTATATTTATTAAATAATTCGTAAAACAGATGAAATACACAGAACAATCTTAAATAAATATAACACAACAAGTACTTAAAACTTTAAAACAAAATCAACAGTATAAAACACTAAACAATTTGTAAAATAGGTTAAATAGACAAAATAATGATAAATATGTATTGAAATTTGGGTTGATTAAAGTACTAATTGTTTGGTTGTTAGCACTTACTTAGATGAGTAAAATTACATACATAACAGTTTCCGTAGCTCGGACGGTGAATTAGTCCAAGCTAATTCAAACGCTCTTAGCACATCGCCCATAGCAACCTTGTCAGAACGTATTTTTGATAATTTAACTCACGTTTCCCACTGAATCCCCCTCCCGTATGCACTTTCTTTCCACCCTTCTCCTGCGCTTCCTTGTAGGTATCCCACAGTTTCCGTAGCTCGGGCATTGGCCCCGGCTAATTCAAAAGCATATCCCCGTAGCAACCTTGTAAGAACGTGTCTTTGATAATTCAACTCACCTTTCCCACTAAATCCACCTCCCGTATGTACTTTCTTTCCATCCTTCTCCTGCGCTTCCTTGTAAGTGTCCCACAGTTTCCGTAGCTCGAACTTGGGATTGGCCCAGGCTAATTCAAAAGCTCATCGCCCGTAGCAACCTTGTCACAACGTATTTTTGATAATTCAACTCACCTTTCCCACTGAATCCCCCTCCCGTATGCACTTTCTTCCCATCCTTCTCCTGTGATTCCTTGTAGGTATCCCACAGTTTCCGTAGCTCGAACTTGGGATTGGCCCCGGCTAACTCAAAAGCATATCGCCCGTAGCAACCTTGTCAGAACGTATTTTTGATAATTCAACTCACCTTTCCCACTGAATCCCCCTCCCGTATGCACTTTCTTTCCATCCTTCTCCTGTGCTTCCTTATAGGTATCCCACAGTTTCCGTAGCTCGGGCGGTGGGTTGGCGCCGGCCAGTTCAAACGCTCTGAGTACATCGCCTGCGTAGCGACCTTGCTCCGGCGTTAGGAACGTCCAAGCGAAGCCTTTGTTGCCAGCACGGCCGGTTCGACCGCATCTGTAATAGAAAATGTATAGTAATTGGACTTGTTTCATTTTTTGATTCGTTTATTATATTTAGTAGTAATTGATAGTTGATTTTAATTTAATAAAAACAATTATTAATTACTATAAAGACATTATGCCAATTTTATAACTGCAAATAGTTACAGTTCTAAAATTGGCATAATAACTGAAGTCATTTACAACGGGATATTAACCATTATTTATTTAAAGAGTATTATTTAAGGTGTTACCAACTCGCTAGTCATTATTTATTAAATCTCTGATACATGGCGCTCTGATACACTGTACCGCCGAAATGTAGGAAAACACAAACTACCACAAATCATGATAAACATCCCGTTATTATGTAATTTTAGTGTCAACATGAAAGTTACAAAAAATATTTAGTTTTTGACATCATCAGAATCAGTGGGAATATAGTTTTTGTGTGAATCCTCTTTCAGAAGGGGTCTTGCATAACAAATATTAGGAAAAAATGCAAAATTCTACTACTAATTTATTTTTGTGGCTTCGTCGTAAGAGAATCCCTATGTCTTAAAGCGACTTAATTGCGACTTTATTGGAGCTTAACTCTGTCTTCTAGTTGCATGTACCTTTTATTTTTATGTATTCACCTAAATATGTGGATAGCGCAGTGGTCTACATTAAGAATATCTTAAACTTTAATATTATTTAACGTATTTATACGTATGTAATAATAATCTAGTGTAATCGTTAGTTATTCCTAAATAAATAAATGTCATGCCGAGGCCATTTTCGTCACTACTGACACAAGACTGCGAATTTGCTTAAATACTGCGGCTGTTTAGCTTATACAGCGTACAAGTTTTTTTTTAAAAGACACAATTACCTATGAACATAATCCTCGTAATGGTTAGGACAGTCGTAGTTAACAACCAGCACCAACTGCTTAACGTCGAGCCCTCGCGCCGCCACGCTGGTCGCGACTAGGAGACGCACCTTGCCGTTCTTGAAGTCGACGATAGTGGAGTCCCTGTCGAATTGATCAATACCTGTAACAGGTCAGCGTTAATACGATTGTCATTGGATATAGTTTAGTGGTGTGTGTAAGCGTAAGGTCATAAGGTGGTTTGGGTGCGGCATTGTTTTTCTTTTGCGTTTTTCATGGTTTTTTTTTTTATTTAATTTATTTCTTTATTTGGGTGCGGCAGCCTTCTTTTGGATTCTAAACATTAGGATTCTAATGGTGAATGAATTTTTCAAATCGATGTCGTAGTTTCGGAGCCTATTCAATTCAAACAAACACACAATCAAATATTTCCTCTTTATATTATTAGTATAGACAAGTCTTTACTGGTAAGTAATTTATTCTGTGTTTTGTTGTGCTTTCTTAAGTAGATAATTAATATTGCTTAATTTCATAGACAATTCTTTATTTCATGGTTGATTATAAATGAATTGTCCATCATAAACAAAAACTCTGTATAAACGCTTAGTATGTAAGCTGCGACTTAAGCCGCTGGCTTACTGTCGTGCACAGCTTGCAATACTTGGGGCTGTGGCTTTATAAGGGTTTTTGCTGAATCTAGCAGCTTACTTTTTTTTAGATTTGAGATTTGTTTTCATTATTTTTGAGTTCACAAAGGCGCAAGCTCTGTTTTCTAGAGAGCCTGAAGATGTTGTATGAATGATCCAACATCATATATCATTTATTTATTGAACAAATGTTTCAGGTAGGTAACTAAGTAGACCTTTTTATTTGGATTGGATTTTTATAAATAACTTGTCATGACAATACGCTTACACATTAACTTATTAAAATGATAGTTGATGCCCCGACGTTTCTTGAATTGGTCGCTGAAATTATAATATAGCATTAGTAGATTTGAATTTTAAACTTATAATAGAAGAAGAAAACGACTAATATTATAAAATTCGAATGATACTTTTCTGCAATTTTCCTGATTTTGTTACGATTCCTAAAACTAAACAATGCGATGACTGAGCCAACCTGTAAAAGAAAATTAAATATAGTTTTGGAATTTCATTTGATATTGGAACCCCATAAGTAGGGTTCTGCAATAATTTATAAATTTGCCTATTGTCTCCCACGGCTGCACAAAGCCTTCCCCTTTTAAAGTTTTCTAGTTCTCATCATTTTGCTGCCCAGTAGTGGACTATCATAGTCCACTACTGGCATCAGCTAGTGATCACCGTATTGCCGTCTTCATCCACATCCAACATCAACCACCAGACCTTCGAAATTCGTCATCCCTTCTAGCTACAGGGCGGGGCACTACACTGTAAGTTCTTTCCGATACTAACAAGATTCAAAAGATATCCTTCAAGATAAAAAAAAAACATTCATGGACAAGAGCAACATAAAACAAAACGATTCCCTCGGCCAATCATGTAGTTTTACATTAAAATGTCAATTATTTCGTCATAATAATGTACATGCCCTGTACAGTTATTAATAACAAACAATAAACAAAAACGCAGCGCATTAAAACTTAACCGTAAAACATGACCAAACTCACCTCCATGTAAACTCATGCACTGGTAGGAAGCCTTCATGAGATCTTTCAGCAGACTGTCAGCATTCTCCTGCTTATCCACGAAGACTATGATGGACCCCATCTGCGAGTACAGGCCCAGCAGTTCAAGCAGTTTGAAGAACTTCGCGTCGTCTTCCAAAACGGCCACGTGTTGTTCCACCTCTTTGCAGACGATGCTGCGGCCGCCGACCTGTAATGGAAAGTTTTGTCAACAACCAAATCCTGTACAGAGCTTTAAAACATTTACAATATACAACAGTGTTGATGACTGATATACATAATACAATATATTAAATAGATATTTTTTATTATAAAGGGCGTCCGGCGTCCCACAGATACGAGTATGCCACATGGAGGGAAAGTACCTTAAATATTGTAGATGGAAGATTTTACTGAAAGCAGACATTATTTTAATTTAAAAAACAATTTAAACTGCATTTATAGTTTTTTAAATAGTTACTTGGGTCAACCGGGAATCGAACCCGTTACACAAGAAAAATAATTACCCTGTATTTTTATCATACCAATCGAAAGGCTGTATATAGAAAACCACCAGAACACCCTGAGCAAATATCTGCAGATCGTACAAACATTTCTTCCGAGGCGGGAATCGATCCCGCAACCTCCCGCGTCGCATGCGGACCTTTGCCCACCGCGCCACAAAGGTCGTCAATCCTAGTCTTCCTATATTTTTTTTTTTTTTTTTTTTATTGATTTCTAGCATATTTATATAGGTAATACACAAGAATAATATTACAATCTAGCCATACATTTGGCTAATGGGTAATTTAGCTTTAACTTAATTTTATAAAAACATATCACTAAGAACGTGTCCATCGGCACTTTTCTTATTGTCTCTACTTAAGGGGAAGACACTTTGTTCATGTGTTCTTTAAAATTAGCACTTATGCACTTGAACTAACTATCACTACACTAACTCAAAAGGTTTAGTTCTTTTGAGCCTTCTCACTATGTCCGTGTTGTCGAGGAGCTGGATCGCCTCGACGTTCACATGATGATGAAGCCTCTGTTCATGAGCCTCTGCATATTTTTGTATAATAGCATCGATGAATTCAATCTTCAGGTCCCGATGAAGATCATCATTTCTTAAAAACCAAGGAGCATTAACAATTGCCCTTAGCACTTTATTCTGAAATCTTTGTATAATTGCTATGTTTGTCTTTTTGGTACAGCCCCAGAGCTGTATGCCATAGGTCCAAATTGGCATAAGGACTTGTTTGTATAATAAAACTTTATTGTGTACTGCTAAAGTAGAATTTCTTCCGATTAGCCAGTACATATTTTTGTAGCGAATCTCTAGCTCTTCCTTTTTCTTTTTGACGTGAGCTTTCCAGCGCAGCTTGGCGTCAAGGGTCATGCCTAAATATTTTGCTGTGTTTGAATATGGTACTATGACTCCGTTGATAAAAACGGGATGATAGTCTTCTTTTTTGTTTGTGAAATTGATATGAATAGATTTTGATTCATTTAGTTTGATTCGCCATGTTTTTGTCCAGTTGTGTATCTTATTAACAGCGACTTGAACTTTTTCCGCGGCTTCTGCTTGAGTTTTTCCTGTGGCTATTATGGCAGTGTCATCAGCAAATGTAGCGATTGTATTGTTTTCATTTTCTGGGAGGTCGCAAGTGTATAAAAGGTAAAGGACCGGACCCAATACACTTCCTTGTGGCACCCCTGCTTTGATTTCCTTTATTTCAGAGTAAAAGTCATCTTGTCTTATTCTAAAGGCTCTGTTTGATAAATATGATTTGATTATCTCAACATATTCTATGGGTAACATTATTTTCAACTTTTGTACAAGGCCTTCATGCCATACTTTATCAAAGGCTTGCGCGACGTCTAGGAAGATTGCAGTACAGACTTCCTTATTCTCCAAAGATTTTTCGATCAGAGTTGTGATTCTGTGAACTTGATCCACCGTGGAATGTTGTTCTCTGAATCCAAATTGATGTTCTGGGATAAGCTTTTTAGTTTCTAATAATGGTTTAAGCCTTTTCAGAAAAAGCTTTTCAAATAGCTTCGACATTATAGGCAACAGGGAGATTGGCCTGTAAGAGGTGGTTTCCTGGGGTGGTTTTCCTGGTTTTGCTATCATTATAACTTCCGCAATTTTCCAAAGATCAGGAACGTATTTTAGTCTGAATGCAGCATTTATGAGATTGGTAAGTTTAACCAAGGCTTTTCTCGGTAAATGATGTAAGACTTCTCCTGAGATTAGATCGAACCCAGGAGATTTCCTAGCATTAATCTTTAATTTTATTTCACGCCAGACTTCTCTAGGTGAAACAAGTTTTATATCTAGGTTTTCATTGCATGTTTCGGATACGTTGTTATCACAGATGTCTTGGCCTTCATGTGGGGTGAAGATTTTCTCTAGATATTCTGCAAAAACTACGGCTTTTTGCTCATTGCTTACGGCCCATTCCCCGTGCCCTATTTTTAGTGGCGGGATCTGGTTAATAGGTCGTTTCATGTTCTTAGTAGCTTTCCAAAGAGAATAATCGGTGCTACGGTCATTGGTGAGGCTTTGTAAGTAACTATTTGTTGTGTCACTGTTGTGTTTTTGGATTTGCCGTTTCAATTTCTTAGTAAGGAAGTTAAGTTTATTTTTGTCTAGCGGAGATCTTGTCTGATGCCAGCGGTTTCTCTGTTTACGTTTTTCCTCTAGAAGTTGCTTAATTTCTATGGGATATACATTCTTAGTTCTTCTAGTTTTAATGGTTGGTGTATTTTCCCATGCCGTTTGCTGTATAAGCTTTACATACTTTTCCAAGTCTTGGTCAAGCTGCATTGGAGTTTTCAGTGGTACTTTGAGATCTATTTTAGAGTCCAGATCGATTTTGAATTTTTCCCAGTCTGTATTTTTATTGACTAGTGTTGGATTTTTTTCAGTATTTACGACTCTTTCGCATAGCTCTAAACGGATTGCAGAGTGATCGGAGTTCATGTCAAAACACTGCGTCGCTCGTAGATAGTTAGAAGCTATGCTTTTATACACAAAAAAGTCAATCAGGTCCGGAATTTTTTGTGGATCGGTTGGCCAATAAGTGGGTGTGCCTGTTGAAATAACATCACATTTTTCTTCTCTCACAGCGCTCAGTAGCTCTCTCCCTTTTGTGTTGGTTAGTCTTGAGCCCCAGTATGTGTTTTTGGCGTTAAAGTCTCCCCCTAGGATAAATTTTTCACCTAGAGTTTGGAAAAAGTTAACGTACGTTTCTTTTTTGATAGTATATCTCGGTGGACAGTATATTGCTGCTACCGTGAGGTTATATCTCTTTGTGTCAATACAAATTGCCACTGATTGAATATCTGGCTCTTCATATTTATTTTTCTCGTGATGTTTGATGTTTTGCCTTACAATGACTGCACTACCGCCTCTTCCTGTGTTAGCTGGGTGAAGTGCATGATAGACTTTGTACCCTTTAAATTGGATTTGGGATTGATTGGTCAGATGTGTTTCTGATACTAGGCACACGTCTATGTTTTCAATATCTAGGACAACTTGCAGCTCGCTTTGGTGTTTTGTTAGTCCATTGCAGTTCCAAGCCATTATTTTAAGGTTTCCAATCATTTTGAATGCTTATTTATAGCAGTTTTGGTGCTATTCTCTATTTTCTTTAAACGTTCGTCAAAACTACTCATAAACTTTAAAATTTCGTCAAGTTTGTCATTTTGTCCAATTTTTTGCTCGGCGCGTTGGGTTGTTGCTGCTGATTTTCCAGCAGTTACTTGTGCAAAAGATATTCTTTTGTTTAAAGCTGGCGGTGGCAGCGCTTGTGACGCGTGACTTTTAGCAATAGGCTGGGAGGATGACTCTCTGTCTCTTGAGGCTTGTAGTTTTTTTGTTGAAGATGAGTTCTTCGTTACTTTGTTGCGCATTTTCTGCATTTCCTTGGCTATCATGCAGCCTCTGTAGCTGGCAGGATGTGGCTCACCACAGTGCACGCACTTCGGTTTCTCTGCAATGAGCTTTGTGCAGTCCATGGTCAAGTGTTTACCAATGCATTTTACACACCTTGGCTCCTTCGCACAGTACTTTTGTGTGTGCCCATACCCCTGACATCTTTTACACTGTGGGATCAGTTTGGAGGTTCGGAGAGGCTGTATCTCAACCATACATCCTAGAATGTACTTAATTTCGTAGATCTTCTTTAAGTTCTCACTATTATTGAAAGAGAGCGTGAACATGTTGAGTGGCTCCTTAGTTTTCCAGCTCAATTTATTCACTGCCGATTCTATCATGAGGCCCTTATTTTTTAAGTCTTCAATTATTCTTTCTGGGTTACAGGTAGAAGGCAGTTTCTTGGCTACTACCCGTATTGGTCTTTCCTGTTTATTTTCGAACGAATGCCAAAGGCAGTTATTGTCGTTCAATGCCTTAGTTATTGAACGATATGTTTCACCGTTACAGGCGTTCACCTTAACGCTTTTACCATTTAACATTTTAAGGTTGAAGGTTTCAGCGGAATGTTCTGCGCACAAAAAGTCATAAAAGTTTTGGTAGTTCTCCACACCATCCACTATGATCGGTGGTGGTGGGGGTATTTTCTTTTCCTTTTCTTTTGTTGGTATGTTGGTCTCTGGTGAGAGCTCCGGTGACGAGTTCAGTTTTCTTTTCTTCTTAGACTTCACTCTCACCCAATTAGTTTCTTTGGCTAGTTCTTCCTCGTCCGTGCAGTATTCAACATGCCCGTTAGAGGTCTCCATACATGGTGCTTTTGATGGATTGACTACGGTATCTGAAACGCATTTCAGTTGCTGTTGTAGTATGCTGATTTGGTTCTTGAGGTCTCCAACAAGGCTCTCAAGTTTTTCTCTCTCTTGTCTCTCATCTAGATAGCGTTGTAAAACTTTATTATGTTCCTCGGCCAAGAGACGTTCTGTTTCCGTTTTTATTGAGATTGATATTTTTTGCGGTGTATTCATTGTTACGGAAAGCAAATAGCTTTGCCTTAACAATAAAATGTGATGTCGTCGATCAACATTCCTAAACGTGATGATCCAGCAAGGTCATGGCGTTCGGGCCGTGTCGCGAGCGACGTTTGTTGTGATGCGTTAGCACTTTGCACTGACGGTACGCGCGATTGCGTGTGACACAACTGATCTCGGAGAATACTGAACGATCACAGTCTTCCTATATGAGGATTTAAGTTGTAAACGAATATTTGATGAATCCGACTATGAGTTGCAATTAACAGTTTAAACATAACATACTTGAATTTCGATTGGTTTCTGCAGTATCCTCCTAGCGAGGGCTTCCATCTGTCGCGGGAACGTAGCGCTGAACATCACAGTCTGTCTGTCCGGACGTACGTTGTCTATTATCTTCATAACCTAAACAGATAGATAGCGTTGTTGTTAAAAGCGATAAGTTCTTATGTTAAATAGTCTAAAATCTATGATGTCTTAATAGACATTTGTCGCGGTAGCGATAGTATTCTGATCAGTGAACGGATAAAACATGGAAGCATTCCTTTCAAGGAAAATACGCCAGCAAACTTGACACAACACTGCAAAATTGAAAATTGTCGTTTATCGTGTAGGTCGCTTATGCCATTTTCTATACACAGATGTCATTATCACAGCGCACTTTGCGTTGGGTCATTTTCTAGCGCAAGGAATGCTTCCATGTTTTATCCGTTCACTGATTACGATATGCTAGTATGGATAACTAACCTGTGTCATTCGATGTTGATATTATTACGATATGCTAGTATGGATAACTGACCTGTGGTTCAAAGCCCATGTCGAACATTCTGTCAGCCTCGTCCAGCACGATGTAGGTGACTCGTCGCAGGTTCGTGACGCGTCCCGAGTTAGCCGCCAGCATGTCTATCATTCGATGATGATATTATTATGATATGATAGTATGGATAATTGACCTGTGGTTCAAAGCCCATGTCGAACATTCTATCGGCCTCGTCCAACACGATGTAGGTGACTCGTCGCAGGTTCGTGACGCGACCCGAGTTAGCCGCCAGCATGTCTATCATTCGATGATGATATTACTATGATACGCTAGTATGTATAACTGACCTGTGGTTCAAAGCCCATGTCGAACATTCTGTCAGCCTCGTCCAGCACGATGTAGGTGACTCGTCGCAGGTTCGTGACGCGTCCCGAGTTAGCCGCTAGCATGTCTATCATTCGCCCGGGCGTGCATACTATCATCTCAGCGCCGCGTTTCAGTTCTGCTATCTGGAAGAGAATATTTTGTTTGTTTTTATTTTCTGGACACCTTTAAAGCGTTATAGTGAAAGTCAGTATCACTATCATCACCAGCCCTAATAGTCCACTGCTGGACACAGTCCTCCCCTAATGAGCGCCATAGATGGCATCATTATTTGGGGGTTATTACCCATAATCCCCACGCTGGACATGCGGGTTGGGGATCGCAGTTCGGTGTAGTTTTTCTGCAGAGGGCGCTGCTGCCCGCCCTCCGGTGTGTTTTCCTTAGTCGCCTCTTACGACACCCACGGGAAGAGTTGGGGTGGTGAAATTCTATGCCGGCACCACACGGCAAAAGTATCACTATACGCTGAGTTATTGCCTTTTTCTGGGTTACTGTGTACCTTACTTATAATTAACGCTATCTGTTTTATTGTTTTGTCAAATGTTTACGAAACACATGATAGCATGTGCAGAAGCAAATAAAAATCTTTATCTTTATACATTTCCGTGTACGAATTTTGTAAAATACTGTAAAAACTGGACAAGATTTTAAAATGGAATGGCCATTTTTTTTCCGCGAGTGGCGGGTAGCTCGCCTGTGCCAATGTACGGGAGACGAGTGAAAGGCTTCGTAAGGAGGAATAAATGTAATATAACTCTTGATTTAATGCAAAAATATTAACTAACAATCAACTTTTTCATTTCTTTTTTGCTCTTTGTAGACCAAAATACATACAAACCTGTTCAGAAATCCCAGTGCCTCCATAAACACAAACAACCCTCAGCCCCAAAGACTTAGCAAACTTCTTGATATCCTTTCCAATCTGCATACACAGTTCTCTAGTAGGCGTCATTATCAGTGCGATGGGACCATCCGTGTCTTCTAACGGGGGCTGGTCAAGTACGTGTCGGAACATAGGCAGGATGAACGCTAAGGTCTTGCCTGACCCCGTTTTGGCTATGCCGATTAGATCTCTGCAAGAAAAGAAAACAATTTAGGGGAAACGATTTACAACACCATATAAATAAGTATGAACTAGGCCGCGACTTCGCACGAGTATTTTCCAAAAAATTAAAGTTATATTTTATTAAACACATGTTAGGTTATGTTATTCAAGTTTTATGAAATTATTGCCTATATTCATCACTACAGTTAAACATTGTCGTTAATCGCGCAAGTCGCTTCTCTCTGTGTCCCAAGTCCCTAGGTATGTTTACGCGATCGGTACTTTATTTCCCACTATTACTTTTATGTAATGTAATGTATATTTTGTGACGTGTCCAAGAGTCCTGTAAGCTCTAAAGGAAATAAAGCACTTTTATTTTAGTCATAAGTTTTGAGATTAAGACATTATCTAGGTCCAATAAGTCATGAGAAGATGATCGACAGACAGACAGAAGTACTTTCGCTTTTCTAATGTAGATGAATAACGAACAAAAAAATGTGGCAATGCTCACCTTCCCGACATAATAGCCGGTATAGCTTGAGCCTGTATAGGAGTAGGTTTTTCAAAGTTGAGCTTCTTCAGTATATCCATCTCTTTCTTACTAATGCCGCAGTGCGCCCAAGACCTTATGGGTTTAGGGCAACCCTTTCCTTTCACTCTGATGCCTTCAAGTTCTGTTCTGTAGGCTTCCACCTCTTCTGGAGTCATTCTAGCTAGTTCACTAACCTGATTATAAGAAAAAAAAAACTAAATATAAGTACCTAAGTAAGCATAATAAGCAATCTTGAAATATACCTGAACGATCGATGTTGTCGAAAATACGATCATAAATTAATTAATCACCTATTAAATTTTTTGTAACCTGGTATGGATTTAATAGATAATACCACTAATTTGATCGCTATGACATACAATTACGTTTAAAAAAGCAATAATTGTTTATCTATTGAGTGAATAGCCTTATATACTACTAGGGATTGTCTCAAACGGGTATTTAACAAAAATATCGAAAACTAAAAATTATTACACATACACATTGGGTTACATTATGAAGTTTTCATAAGGATATCTAACCTTGTTGAAAATATCTCTCTATAGTCTATGTTCATGTAGGATTCTAATGGTGAATTTTTTCAAAATCTAATGGTGAATTTTTTCAAATTGGTCCAGTAGTTTTGGAGCCAATTCAAACAAACTATCAATTAAACCTTTCCTCTTTATAATATTAATAAAGATTATAATTTGTAATTGTCTAAGATCTTACCTCAGTATAAAAAGCTTTCCTAAAAGGCTGATAAATTAGGCTGATCAATTAAACCTTTCCTCTTTATAATATTAATAAAGATTATAATTTGTAATTGTCTAAGATCTTACCTCAGTATAAAAAGCTTTCCTAAAAGGCTGATAAATTAGGCTGTTGTGATCAACTTTGGCCAGATCCTTCCTTTGTTTTGACGCCAGATTTGCTGCCTGGTCCTTTATGTCCTCGGTTTCCTCCTCAGAAGAATATTCTAGGCCATCTTGATTCTGTTCAATCAATTCACCTGCAATAACAAATTATTTTACTACTTGATACAATAAACTAACAAATATGGAATTAAATATCAACATCAACATCACCAGCCTATAATAGTCCACTGCTGGACATAGGCCTCCCCTAATGAGCGCCACAGATGGCATTATCATTTGGGGGTTACCCATAATCCCCACGCTGGGCTTGCGGGTTGGGGATCGCAGTTCGATGGAGTTATTCTGCAGAGGGCGCTGCTGCCCGCCCCCCGGTGTGTCTCCCTTAGTCGCCTCTTACCCCACGGGAAGAGTTGGGGTGGTGAAATTCTATTCCGGCACCACACGGGGGAATTAAATATATTGCTATTTATTTCAAACTAGTAAACTAATAGGAAGCTTTATAATATGTAATACATATAAACCTGCCTATTGAATAACTCATAATAAAAACAGCATCAAAATCCGTTGCATAGTTTTAAAGATCTAAGCATACTTAGGAACAGACAGCGGGAAACAACTGACTATAACAAGAATCAAGGGCCTTATACCCAGCAGTAGGTGACTTAGGCCTGACATGATGATGATGATTTTGATAAAAGGATTTTTATTTTTTCTAATTTATCTATACTAATATTATAAAGAGGAAAGATTTGATTGTTTGTTTGTTTGTATGTTTGTTTGTTTGTTTGAATTGAATAGGCTCCGAAACTACTAGACCGAGTTAAAAAATTCTTTCACCATTAGAATCCTTAATTTTCCGTGATGAACATAGGCTATATAATATTTTCAAAAAGTTAGGGATCCGCATGAAAAATTCAATAATTGAACCGTGGGCTGTATAATCAACCTCTTTTTCTATTATGGCGCGTCAGAATAGAAAAAGAGGTTGTATAGCGCACGGTGCTTGCTTTTTCTCTACGGCCAGTGTCAGTTTTGGAATGTCGAGTCAATGTCAAAAACCCCAATGCTGTTAAAAAAAGTAAAGATCCGTATGAAAACTGTGAAACCCATCGTTTTAGTGTGTATAATTTCTGAAATTTTTGTTTAATACCCGTGCGAAGCCGGGGCGGACCGCTAGTTTTAGATAAGCTTGTAACTGCAGTTCTCTCGCTCTTATGATAGAAGTAGCCTATATCCGCTAAGCTAGGTCTTAACCTATGCAAAATTTCTCGCAAAATCTCGCTCTATCCTTTCAGTAGTTTTGGAGTCAAGAGGATAACATTCTTCCAAACTTTCACATTTTTAAAATACATTTGATAGTTACCTTTGTTTTTTTGCTCCGTGACCTTTTTCTTAGCAGTGCCAGTGAGAATCACAACACCAGTACCACCGCCTTGGGTAGGAACACTAAGCATTCCTTTTGATTGGTCCAGCTGATTCACCTTGCGTACTTCCTACAAAGAAGTATTTTTTTTTTTATGTTAAAGTTTTGTCTGTGTTTTGTGTGGCTGTAACTAATGAGGGTCTGCAGAGATATGCATCATATCCATTGAGCATCATCCCTCACTACACTACACTATTGGAGATTCACACACTTAAAATTAGCATCAGTGGGTATCATCAATTTAAATAGGTCAAAAGTGTATTTTTTTTCAAAGTCATTTTTTTTACTGTTCAAATGAAATTATGAACAGATTATTTGAATAACACAATTTTTAACAACCCATTGATTGGCCCATTTTTGAGCAACTATGTATAAAATTCTTAATATGGTTTTATTTGATTTAGCAAAAGTTTATTAATTTCAATAAGTTTATAACAACTCTGCATTTCTCATAGATACCAACATTGTATGTTTAAAATTATATTATTTAGTTAAGATTTGTATAGTAAATTTGACATGCCTTCTAGTTTTCATAATATCATGGTGATGAAACTGAAACTCATCTTCTTTACAAAATTACAATTATTTCAGGAAGGACAGACCTTCCTGAATTAATTTTAAATTTGTACAGAAGATGAGTTTCAGTTTATAATTATGATGATTGTGTCAAAGTGAGTGCAAACTTACTTGCTGAACTTCTTGCATGTATGCATCCAGGGGATCTATTTCCTCCTCTTCCGCCTTTTTATCTTGAGCTGCTTGTTTTTCTTTGGCTTCACTGTCTTCACCTATAAGAAAATTGCATTTCATAATACGAACACAGGTTTATCTGTCCATACCTAAAATAAGGGATGGTTCAGTAAAAAATGAGTTAGTTAAACTGTCTATTTCGATTGCCTGCATGAGCCTAAAGATCTAAAATGTCATTTGTAACATGAAATTGTAGATTTATATTTTAATTTTTATGTTATGTAATTAACATAACTATTATTTGAAATTTTTTGTAACAACTTAACAACATAACCAAGCAGTATTTTTATATTTACCTATATATACCTTCGATATATATCAAAGATTTTCTACAGATAATTATTGGTATTTTTAATACACATCAAAGTAATTACCAAGTCCACCCTCATCCCCAGAATCATCTTCTAATGACCATTTCTTTGAAATAGGCAGCTGGATGTTGGTAACTATACTCCCTTTCTGCACCTCTTTCTTAGCCTGATCTATTTCTTTCTTTTTGCGATCCGCGCGCCACCTCTCAATCCTCTCGCGACGTTTCTGCATTTCTGCTTCCAGGTGGATTTGTTCTTCTTCCTGAAAGAATTATATTCTTTACATATTTACTCACACATACTTATTGTACAAGCTTTAGGATACTTAAATTTATCACTTACTTTATCAGCCGATCCAATGTTATAATTTTGTTGCTCTTTGACAGATTTCTCTTTTGATTTGGAGCGTTCTTTATCAGGAGATTTCTTCCTTGATGATTTGCCTCCATTTCTTTTTTCATCACGCTTATCACTGCAAATAATAAATGGTTTAATGTTTTATATTTGATGTTTGAGTAAAAATACCCAAAAATCATCATGGGGACATCTTAAATAAACAGAATTTACACATTGTGCCTAGACATTTGTCCTTATAACCAATGAAAATGTTAGATTTGAAGATGTGTGTCACCAAACTTTATGAACAAATACTGTCTTTTTAATCCAGAAAAACGATGGTACCTACAGCCAATCCTGAAATAAGTTACGTTAGGTATTAGAACGATACCGGTAGTCTTGGAACAAAATAACCAACCTCTTCCTGTGATCACGATCCCTGCTACGGTCTCGCTTTGAATCGCGCTCTCTGCTGCGACTGCGCTTCCTCTTGGAAGCCTTCGAGGTTCTATCACGACTTCTTGATCGGGAGCGCCTTCGCTTTCGATCTCCAGACGGAGATCTGCTGTGGGATCTGCGACGATCACGATCTCGGTCCCGGTCGCGGTCTCGATGCCTGTAAACAAATTATGTTATCGCGCTGCTTTGCAAGCAAGTTTGATTATTAGAAAAAACAACTTACCCACTGCGGACCATTGCTAAAGATTAATTTTATAGACAAAATATTGACAGCATTTCGTGGCACGCGCTGCGATTTGTTGATGGAAAGGAAAGCAATAATTTTTACTTCCCAACCAAATAACCAAGCATAGCAAGCAGCAAGACATTGACGTTTTTTGTATTTTGGCATTGACAGTAAGTGACCGTTACTGGCTGAGTTTTAATTACGTATGATTTTTACTCGATTTTTACTGTATTTCATAAGGTTTTGTTTATATATGCTACCCAAGTTTTTAATTTATTTCTTACTTTTTAATTTAATTTAATAATCTAAAATATCAACGGTAAAAAAGTTAATTTTTTTTTGATACGGTACTCACCGAATGCTAATTAATAAAAGCGTCACCGTCACGCAAAATAAAAAAAAAACATAACCTCTAAAACAGTTTTGGTTTTACCGCTGCTATTTGTTTATTTGTTTTGTTTATAATTAAATTATCTACACATTACGGTGTTACCGACAGCATTTACAAGAATCTCTATTTTGCAGTTTTAACAGCAGTTCTGAAAATGGCTGATGACGGCGAAAATGTACGGTATCTTCCGGTCTATTTAGATTACCTAAGTTTTGTAGGGGTTTTCAACGCGAAAAATATCGCACGAATTTTCCCTCAACCAATGAATCATGCAATTAGTAAGCAGCTATTCAGTAGGTGTACCATCAAATACAGAATGCATGAATCTGTATGTTTAGCAATTATCTCAGTTTGTAGGAGGTAATTATCTGTACCTTCTCCTAGAATTATCCATGGCTGATACTGACTCCTGTGGCTAAGCGACTCAAAGTGTATCTTGTTCTTGGCAAACCAAGAACTTTCTCAAACTTTGTTAAATAAGTAATTTTTTTTACAGGCATCGGTTATGACTGTGAAAGAACCTCTCGATTTGATCAGACTGAGTTTAGATGAAAGAATATATGTGAAGATGAGGAACGAACGTGAACTCCGTGGGAAACTCCATGTAAGTTGAAAAATGATTAGATATAAAAATTGTAGCAACTACAGTTGAATTAAAGGTGTTTTAACTTCTTTCAGGCTTATGATCAACATCTAAATATGGTGCTAGGTGATGCTGAAGAAACAATTACCACTGTAGAGATTGATGAGGAAACATATGAAGAAGTATACAGAACAACAAAGAGAAACATTCCTATGTTATTTGTAAGAGGAGATGGTGTAATACTAGTGTCTCCACCTGTGCGAGTGGGTATTTAGATCTAAGTTACACTAATTTCAAATAAAACAGCCAAAATATCAGTTTACAACTTTACTTTCATCCCAAAAGTGTTAGAACCTTTTATATTCTTATAAATCTTACTTTTCTTCAACAACAACTCATCTTCATCCATTGGCTCGATAATAGCTCCTGCCTTTGTTATAACACTGGGCTTAATTAGAAGTTTATGAGCCTTTTCAGGAATGAATGTATTACCCAGAGGTGCACGAATCGAAGCTTCATAGTCTTTGACACTCTCAAAAGGGAAAGGCACTTCTTTCACTTTATGTGAGGCAAGTTTTGGATCTTTGTATTCTCTGATGATTATATCACCTTTGTTTTCATCACGTCGTGGCATTTTAGGTGGGGCCCTGAGTATAAACCTACTTCTTTTACGTTTAGGTGCTTTCACTCCTTTCCCTCCCCAGCTTCCCCATCCTGGTAATGATAAATCAATGTCCTTAGGATTATCTTTATTGGCTTCATCCTCTTTCTCTTGTCTGAAGCTATCTACAACATCATCTTCTTCAAAGACTTCTTCAATATTGACCCTGGGAACAACTTGCTCATCATCATCAAGCATATCCATGTCATTATCATCACCTGGCAAAGCAGTATTCAAAAATTTAGGCTTGACTGCAATGAATCTATTTGGGTCTATGTCAGATTCTTGCACAGATGGTGTAGCTCTATTTAGTATCTTTTCTTGGTCTTGGATACTAGAAGGTCCATCAGGTATATCTTTGGAGCCAGTTTCTATAAGCTCTTCATCATTAATTGGTCTAATTTTTTTGCTTTTGATTTTCAAATATTCCAGGTTGTCAAATTCCGAGTTGTTTATTTTTGTGTTTGAACCTTTGCTCTCTGCTCTTTTAGTGTTTTTGTCCATTTTTTTCAGTTTTTTCCATAATTGTTTTAACTTCTTTTCAACTTTTTCTGCAACAGTCTCCTCAAGAGAATCGAATGCTGTTGTTATGTCAATTGGTTTTGAATCATCTGCATTCTCTATTGTGTCCACAATCCAGTGTGAGGTAGCTAATATTTGAGCTTGTAGTCGTTTTGACGTTTTTTTCTTTGAAATTACATTTTGTTTCTTCTTCATGCTGAAATTCGGTTCTGTGTCCTGGATTTCATCACCAGACTGAGAAATAGCATCATTTGAAAATGAATTGGACTTTCCCTCCAAAATGTTGATTTCATCTGTGATATCACTAACATTCTGTGTCATCTTGTTGATACTTTTGCTCAATAAACTTAATTCATTTGAAATCTTTTCTTTGTTACTTTCATCATCTTCAGAGTTACTTTCACTGTCATTGTTTTTATTTGATATTTTACTCTGTACATATTTTTTATATCCAAAATCAAATTCTGCACTTACATTAGATTGTTTCACCATCCATGGGTTCATAGGATCTTGTGCTAGGGCAAGGTCAGGTATGTTTTCAGTGTCATTAGGATCATCATCATCATCACCAGAGCTCTCAACATCTTGAGTCTTCTTTGTCAATCCTCTGCTCACAGCCAATTGTTCGGCCAGTTGTTGTCTCACCTGATAAGAAATACAAAATAGTAAAATAATATTGTAGAGCAATAGACATAAGTTTTAATATTCTGAGGTATACAACTTACATCTTTATCATATTTTGCCCTTATCAATAGGTTCTTTGCCCATTTTCCTGTGTTTTTATGCCTCAATGTATGACGCTCCAGTGCTCTTGCTTTTTCTATAGATTCCAATTTTTTTAGGGCTTCTTCTGGATCAGTCTTCTGCAACTCTTCAAATTCTTTTAGCTGTAGTTTAAGCCTTTCTTTCTTCAAGACACTGGAATAGTAAAAAATTGGTTTAAAAACTCGTCATAGGATTAAAACACACACCTTTGGTGGTGCAATATGTTAAAGTAGGTAAGGCTTTAAGATATGTACTTACCGGTGATACTTTTTGCTCTTAATCTTGCTCTGTCTTTTAGCCTTCGCTTCTTTGTAGGACTGCTGTGCTCTCAACTTGGCAGCATTTTGCCTATGTTCTAACATCTCTTCATAAGACATGGGGTATACTTTCTCCTCCTCTTCTTCTTCATCTTTAGCTGGAGGTGGATCTACCTCTTCCAATTCTTTTTCCAACTCTGATTTAGTTTCAAATCTCTTGAGGAACTCATTAGTCGGCTGCATTCTTGTTTCCATTGCCTTCAATGGAAACACAGAATAATCTGCAGTGCGACTTTTTGAAACAATAGGATCCCATCTTCCAACCTTCTTTTTGGTGGCTTCGTACCCTGTCGCTCGTTTGATACGCTCTGCTTGGGGCTTTTCTAATGGCTTCGGTAAAACATTTGAAGAGGACTGTGTTTTTTTCAATTTCTTACTTATTTTTTCATGTTTCGCTGTAACGCCTAACACCCTCGCAACATTTTCTAGGTTTAGTTTGTTAGATCTCTTGATTAAACTAAATTCTGAGTTTGAATTGGTTGGTTCACTCCTGGTAGGCTCGGTTATGTGTTGGGTTTTATCTAATTTCGATACCGCACTAATAAGCCTATCGTGCTCGGAAGCAACAAACTCTGAATCTTCAAATTCTTCCATTGCTTCAGTACACCATTTATTCTTGTTGTAAATATAAAACTAATCGATTTCACACCTAACCTCAAAAACAACACAACCAACACGGCGCGAGCGATGATCGATCACTGACAGTGACATGACATGACAGAAACGCACGTTTTGATTTTGACCTTATCGAGTAGAACCATCGTTGAAATGTCAGGAATAGTGTCGTATAATCGACTAAAATTAAAATAGGCGAATTCACGGTGCAACCTGTCGCCGCGCCCACCGAGGGTGTTATAATTTAAAATTCGAAAGAATGGACTATAGCCATCTGGGATCCATATTAATTCCTAAACCTAATCATTTATTCAGCTGTTTCATAATGTACCTATACATTTGTAAATTGAGCTATAGACATGAAACCCGTTGGGCGCTACTACCTTAGCCTTGGTCTTTACCTTAGCATATACATAGTAATATAATATCTAGGTACTTATGAATATTGAGAAATTTAAATAATTATGTTTTACATAAAAATAGTTCATAATATTATTTTATTCTAAAATATGCTTTTATATCATAAAAAGGCTTTTGGATACCAGATATTATTTTAATTTAGTTGCATTCTTTTCTATAAATTTAATTTGTAACGGTAATTTATTATTAATTAAGCCATAGACGTATGGCCATCATAACCTACTACAATAAGTATAATATACAGGGTAAGTTATAGCTTATACGCAGATAATCAATAACCTCCTAAAGGCGACTAGGGTAAATCAAGACTAGCAACTTTTGTTCTATGACTTTTGCCAAAACGAGTTACAAAACAACCCCTTTTAGGTTTTTACTACCGCAACCCTTTTCTTTTTGTACTAGCTACCGACACACAAGCTTCGCGCCTTGCTGCAGCCCCGCCGCCGCCGCCGGCGCCGTTTGCCTAGTTATCTATCGACTTGTCTTATTCTGTTAGCTGTTACATACTCTCTTGTGCTGCGTTCGTATACTGGATTTAATCTGTAACCGTCTTCATAGAACTAAGAAGATCGCCACTGGAAATATAATTATTTATTTTTTTGTATGGAAGAACGTTATTGAATTAGACAAAGTCATTAGATAAATAAATAATGACAGACAACATAGAACAAAAGTTGTTCGTATTGATCTACACAAGTCGCTTAAAAGAGGTTATTGATCATGTAGGTAGGTACCTGTAGGTACCTATTCATACTATCATTAACCTTTTAAAGGTGACTTGCTCCCTTTGGAAGAATTTAGCTGTCATTTATAATATAAATGACAGCTAAATTCCTCCTTTCGCTATATTTTGTACTCATCTAGGTTCTAAAAAACCTTTTCACTACATAACGCTTCCGACTGGTACCTATATAGATTAGTTGAGTTACTTAACTCTAGATTGATTGCAATAGTACCTATGCAATCAGCTCTATAATGAAACATATTTTAAAATTGTGTCTTAATTAAATTCAATGGCGCTAACAAGCCCCAATAATATGCTGTAAAAATTTATTGAGTAAGGTACTACATTTCAGATTCTGTCATAATTTGAGTAATACTAACATTCTAATTTAATTTTTAGCTTGTCTCAATAATATAGTTACCTAAGTATTATAAAATTGTTCTCATACCTATGAATCTACCTAAAATATCCTACTGTAATTTTGTTCTATTTCTATCATTTATTTATGGTTATCAACTATCTACTACAAAAATTTTAAAAATTCTCTCTCTTTATTTCGTTTACACTAGCTACGCACCACTGGGTTACCGGTGTTACCTACATATTTGAATTATTATTTATTTTCTTCATTACGCGAGAACTCAATCAGAATCGGAGTTTTGGGTAACCTTAGCCTACTAATCCTTTTCTATCATCAAATTTAATACTATCCTGAAATTTATTCAGCCGTTAGTATAAAACACTCATACTTTCACATTTATATTAGTGTGAGTGATTGTTATGTGGGCGAAAGCTGTAGGTACCTAACCAAAAGCCATAAAACTTCCATCTTTGATATTGTTAGATTCCACTCAATAGTTACTCTATGTACCTACCTATTTATCTATTTATTCTTTAAGAATATAGGTCTATGATAAATGAAACAAATGTGCAAAGTTCTATACAAAATCATTTATGAAACTACAAAAAACAAGAAACACAATCGTATCATATTTGTTAGAATTACTTATTTCAAATATAATTCACTCATGAAACTACATTCGCAGATTCATCGGAAGACTGTGTAGCGGGTGGTGGGATATTTTCTTGATTTTGTCCGGTTTGAGCTAAATGTTTGTGTCGTTGGCGATTACGAAACAGTTTCGCCTCATCTGTGCACTTAACCGTTATGCTGTTTCTGAAAAGAATACAATAAAATTGAAAGAAAATCGTAACAGTTTTTATTAAATGTCAACAAGCATTAATACCCACGTAGTATCTTAAAGGCGTGTTAAGCAGGTATGTGCTGTAATTGCATACTAGATACCTCACTAAATTTTTAGTGACTCCGCAACGCTCCGAGACTGTTTGCACAATATCTTCAACAAGTAAGGGATCCAAAAGCTTCTTAGGTGGTTTATGCAGATGGGCCGGGGATTGTTTTCCAGTTAGAGAGTGTGTAGCCAAGACCCTAGAAATTACAGATTAAGATTCAATAACTTTATTTCTTTAGGCTTACAAAATAAGCACTAAGACAAGTCAAATTTCAAACAGATAATACACAACGGTTACGGGTACCGAAAGCACATTATATCACTCGGAACTTAGTTATTAAAGAACAATGGCAGAATTTGGTCTGGACTTTTTTTTGCGTCCATGGATCTGATGTATATGAATCAAATTTAATAAATTTTCTACGATTTTTCAATTATTCACTCCTTCTCGTAAAGGCCGGAGTTATTTTATGATATTTAAAAGCTTATCAAATGATATTCGAATTAGGTACATTCGAAATGTTACCATTTTATTAGTGCGCACCACTACAATTATTGAATGCAATGTATCATTTGTCTTTGATTTGTCTTTGATAGTGTCATGTTGTCAGCGGTTGTCTGTCAAGACGCCATAGAATCTAGAACGAAGTGGTTTTATTCTCTTTGACAGAATCCTTCCGAGACTTCGGCGTTTTTCATCTCTGCTGTGTTTTGTGTTTATATTTTGGTTTTCTATTTATTTTTACCCGAATTACGGAAGCCACAGGCGACGTATGTAACACCCGACCTGGACTGTTTATGGACTGATTGATACTGCCCTGTGTCGTGCCCTTATGACTCCGATATTGTTGTTTTGGGTGTTCTGGGCATTTTCTATGTAAAATAAAAAATATCTATTAATGTAGGTATACCTATATATATATTGTTTTAAGTATATAAGTTATCTAGTAGGAACTCATAACATAACACAACCTATCATCAGCATCATCTAGCCCGAAGCTAAGCAGAGCTCTGCTTAGCTTCGGGCTAGATGATGCTGTGTGGATTGTCCAACATTATTTATTAAAACCCTCAGTTTTTTTGTGTTTACGGGGCAAGTAGGTACATTTTTTTTAATACACGCCCAGCTTTCGTAAACATACAAGAAGTTTAGAATTTGTTTTGCTCATTTTGTTTATCATTTCTCATTTCGAATATATAAGGTGGCGTGGTCTAATTGATAAGACCAAACCCAAGACCAAACCACATTATCCATTTCTTTATGATTTGATTTCAATCTGCGATGTTTTATAGACAAAAATATTGTTTGACGTTCATTCATAACCAAAAAATTCAAACACTGAAATCTTTTTTTTCCGGCTTTCCCCAAAGAAAATAATCTCATTTATAGATTCTGGAGCTAACGCCAAATCTTTTAACATTTTTTTCATTACGGTACGCTTCAATTTGATCCCAGACAATTCTTAGTATGGAGACCTGCCATTGTTCTTTAACTACATACATTCTTAGGCTGTTAGTATAGATTATAATTGTATTCTGTGCTTTTATTGAAATAAATAATGCCGGACAATCCACACAGCATCATCTGGCCCCAAGCTAAGCAGAGCTTGTGTTATGGGTACTAGTTGACTAATAAAACAATACAATAATATAGCATTATAATTATAGATATTTTTTATTATTCATAGAAACCTACTAGAACACCCTAATAAATATCTGCAGATCGTGCAAATATTTAACCCGAGGCGGGAATCGAACCTTCTGAGTCCAGAGTGAGACCAGTCCTTCTCAGGCCAGGCGGACCTTAGCCCACCACGCCACAGAGGTCGTCAAATATGCCACTAAAAGCTACAATTTTGGTGAAGAATTCTACTAAAAGGAATTATTTATTACTTACTTTCGTGGGAATAATGCCTGCAGCAACTGTCGTGTGGCCATAGTATAAGACCTCCAATCGATATCCTTGAAAATTCTTTCTGGTACCGTAGCATTTCCACTTCCAATAGGGACCTACAAAAGAAAAATATTGCAGATCTTTTAGACGGGACATAAGGAAAATCTAGGTTCTTTCCTAATGTTATACCTAGGTATGATATAATACCTACGTCATAACAAAAATAGTGTATGCTTAAAATTTTAGTGTCAAAATAAAAGCTTTTAATTACCAAGGCGAAAATTGCCGTTGCTGTGAACATGTTAGGCTTATTAGACTTAGACTACTTAGGTACTGAATGAATCAGGCTGAAATTTCGAAGGCATATAAATTTGTTCTCTATATTACCTACATAGGCTACTTTTTATTCCAAAAGGCACACGAAGCCGCGGGCAGAAGCTAGCAATCCACCCATATCATTATTTACTTTTATCAGACAACAAGTAAAAAAAAGTTAAGTACTAGCTAATCTTCAAAACGGATGGACCTATTTTGATGAGACAAGTAATCAAAGAGAAAAAAATAAAACCCATGAAATTGTGTATTCTACGCGGGCGAAGCCGAAGGCATAGCTACTCTTATAATTATTATGTGAGGGACTAAGTACATAAAATAAAATTTACCATTTCTGTTCCTGTTGTTTGTGCAGACATTCTTCGAACACGTGTCATATTATTTTCTTTATTCATTGAGCGATCGTCCTCCATTTTGACATTTACCTTTGCTTCAGTATTATTTTCTATAACAGGTCCTGATTGGACTTCGTAGATTTCTTCTACATTGTGGGATGGTTCCCTCACATCACCGCATTCCACGTTATTTCTCGGAACCCAAGCTTCATTATAAATCGGTGTTGGATCCATAAACGACACGTCATTATTTTCTGGTTCAGACACATCAATAGAAGTATTTTGATTGTTTACTTTTAATACAAGAGCTTGAAAACGTCCGTACAACTGCTGAAGAACCATTTCCATTTCTTCTATTTTCGTTAGTGGTGGTTGCATAGAAGTAGTCTCTGTTTGCGTTCCTTGATCGAAATAGAGCTTGGTCATTTCTTTTGCCCGATTGCCGGGTAAAGGAGTACTGCTTATCATAGAACGGCGTCTTTCGATCTGGACAGGACTTTGTGCCGGTCTGCTACTGTAGCTGGTTCTGCTAACTGGCGGGCCAGAACCTCTCTTAACTTTCTGCTTAGACATACGGCTGCGGTGGTTCAGCAATTGCTAAAATAAAACATTAAATAAGTCTATATTATTTAGTACCGATGCAATATGAATAAGGTTACCTAGGTATGTACCTACTTATTTTATTTTTACAGGGAAACTTACAGCTTTATAAAAATTAGACGCAAGAACATTTAACTTAAGGCCAATTAGAAGTTTCCACAAATAATTTGAAAAAAAAAAGGCAGCAATTTAGAAGAGATTTACAGAAAGAAGAAGATTTATTGTGTTTTATTAAGTTAAAATAAAAAGTTTACACACAAAAAAGGTTACAGACTTACTTCAGACTCATCATCGCTGGCGCTGTTTTCACTATGAGCAGCTACGACACGGGTTAAATGATTTGGCGGGCTTTTATTATTACAACGAATATTATCTTCATTTGTGGAAAACTGTAATAGAAAAATAATAAAAATGTTTTATTTGTGTAGGAACATACCTACTACGTCTAGTTTTGTACCATATAGCCTTACAATTCAATTAAGTAATAAGATTTTTCATACCTGCTCTGACTTCACTTCTTTGATTGTGCGCATGCACATCTGCAGTACACTTTTTACTTGTTGATCCTGACGCTCTAAAAATTCTTTGTGTTGTTGAACACTGCTCTTCTTATCTAAAAAAAGTTTGGGTTACTAATAATCAAATACCTCATATCATAAAGTACTTAATAACGTTATAAATCTCAAGGAACTAACCTGATATCCGGATAATCTGCGCTTCGCGTGGCTCGTTGAGTTTCAACGTAATGAATATTTTCTTTCTCGGTTGCAAATCACTTTCTTTAAAGCTAAATGTGTCAATATTCACGATACCGTACAAAGGTATCACGTTTTTCTCGTCCAGCCACTCAACTAGAAGCCACATTCGTACCATTTTTAAAGTAATTTAATTATTTAACTTATAATTTATCTGAGACGCGCAGATTAACTGTTCTATAGCAGCAACAAAATTGCACTGACTACCTTTATTACATTTTGAAACTGCCTAGCATGGACGCAGGTAAAGATTTAACAATGGAATGAAATGAAGGCACCCCTGGGTAAGCCGACCCTAAATAGGTTTAAACAAAAAATAGTTGAATGGTTAGAAGACACTGCCATACTTTTAGCAATAATAATTTTATTGTTTTAAGTATTTGACTGTCTTGAGCTGTGAAAGCAAGCTGTTGCTATAGTCAGCAACAATATAATTATATAGGCAAGAAGTTAGGTATTAGGTGCCTACGTATAGGATTTTTTAACCAAACTACATGTTTGAGTGATCATGATCAGTTAAAACTTAGTTCCTATATAAACACTTGTACTTATATAGGACACTTGCACAGCTTTGTTGTTCTAAATAACTAATTAATCACTTAAGTTTGTGTTAAATTAATATGCATAAACAACATTACATGTTTACCAAAAAGGAATCTTATATCTATTTTATGAAGGTAGGTAATTGTAATGAGGTTAACACTTTAACTTTAGGGTTCCGTAGTCGAAGGGTGAAAGCGGGACCCTATTACCTACTAAGACAACGCTGCTGTCTGATTTTCCACTCATTTTACATTTTCAAAGAGTTTGCATTTGTATTAACACTAGCGAACCGCTCCAGCTTCGCTCGGGTGCAATGCAAAACCTTCATCCTTCAACCTTCATACAAACCTTCTTCTACTCTATAAATTGAAATAAACTGCACCAAAATCGCGTAGTTATAAAGCATACATAGGGACAAATAGACAGACAGCGGGAAGCGACTGTTTTTTATACTATGTATTAGGTAATTACAAAAACACGTTAATAAAATAAAATTTACAAGGTATTTGAAAGTGCCGTTAGGCCTAATATCGTCGAAGCGACTTGCACTTGGCTGGTTTTATTTTCTTATCGGGAGGTACTAAGCAGTTGATTATCTGTGATTCTTGCATTCTTCCAATATATTCTTACTAAGAAACAATAAGATTTCATTGTCTAATAGGTACTATTCAAACTTTGTGTACTTCCAAAAACTTTTGCAAGGACAATAGCCAGTAATAAGGCCTTGGAGAAATTGTATAGGATTTACTTTTCTACCTGATAGTTGGTTTGTAACGCAAAGCGTGGTGTTTTATTTTATGGTCAGCTGAGTTTACTTAAATAATGGATATCTTCAATTGTAACTTAGTTTACTCTCGTATTTCGTTGTGGGTGGATGTACTCAGAAGTAAAGTGTGACAATTAGTGTGACAACTAGATTCTTATCGAGACGTAAGTTTTAGAGTTTAAATAAATTGGTTAGATCGTTGACATACCCTATTTAATATTACCTAAATATTTATGCAGTTCGTTTTACGTTCTTTTATCAACTGCTCTTGAGTTTTCATTTGTAAATAAAATCATTGAACGTCGTATTGTCTACATCTACCCACTATGTCGTAGGTATCTTGCAAAAACCCTAAGTACCTTTATATTTAAGCAGTTCGTTTTTCGAACTTTTATCAAGTGCTCTTTTGAGTTATTAGATTTGTAACTCGTATAGTATATCCACTATATAGTAGCTACCTTAGGTATCTTATATTTTTTTATTACTTTTAGATAAAATGGCCACGATTGGCGTGGGGCAGAGACGTGGTGCAAAAAACACGGATTATGATGCTGCGCAAGCGCTTTTGGATCTGCAGAGTAATATTAGTATTACTCCAACACCATGTGAGTTTGTTTCTAATACATAGGTACTTAATTATGTAGCTCTAACGTAAAAAAAAAGTGTATACCTACCTACCGCATAATAAGGCAAGAGCCTATGTAAAATAACACGAAAAAGAAAAATAGTCAACATTTTCCAAATTCTAATTATTGTTGTTACTATAATGAAAAGATAACCTCCTCGATTGGTATCTAGAATTATCCCCCTTTCAGCGCTTACTTCAGAGCTTACTCCCTACCAACCTATACCTGCAATGTTACGTGGCAACCTGTATTTTGTTCGTTACAATTTCACTGTTGTTTGTTCATTTCCTATAGGTTCTGTAGGTACGTAGATACATAATAAGTTTTAAATACATAGATCCTTGGAGGACATTAGTAAATCAGAGATTTGGAAGCTATGTGTTAAATTTATTAATCCTTCACTTCAAATGATTTTTGTGTTCCTTCCACAATCACAGTTTCTGCTGGCTGGCGAGACACTGAGAGTAAAGAAGATATAGAAAAAGCAGCAAAACTAATATTGAGCTGTTTTATTGCGTCTGATGTCCCGGTAAGTCAAACAAAAGCTGATTTATAATTATGTAGCATTTTTAAATGTTGCTACTGCGCCGCATTATTACAACGTTTGTTAAATAGGTACGATATTAGTAAATATTTATGTTAGTACATCGTTTTGATGGTAATTATGTTTTTTTTAGGAAAACAAAGTTGTGCGCAAAACTAAGACGAGCACAAACTTTCCGATAACACCTGAAAGATTGAAAAAATATGCTAGCTATAATAGTGATTCGAAAAAAATTAACGAGCATCAATCTCTGTCATATGGAAGAATTTCTAATAAAAATACTTCAACCCCTATAAACAAGCAAAACAGCAAGGAAATTCACTATGAAAGAAAAACCTGCGATGTAGGAACACAAACGGAAGACAAATACTTTGATCCAAATATAGCCCTGATGGAATCAACTATCAAAAATCTATGTGATAGGATAAAGACATTGGAAGCTCAGTTAAAAAATTCACTGGATCAATCGATGCATGAAGCCAGTTTTGAAACAAATGAAAAGGATTTGAGTTTGTCCTATGAAAACAATGACGAGGATCCAGATTTCCAGATGGTACGTATACGACACGTACAATAGAAAATAAGAATAATAAATCTACAGTAAGAAGGAATAAGGAACAGCGGCTCTATTGTCTAACTCAACTGGTAATCGTAATCGGCTCCAGTTTGGCGTTTCAAACCTAGCCTGGACTTCGATTTTCACTTTCGTATTGTGTAAATAGCTGAAACCGAAGACCAGTTGAATACCTTAGATAATACCGACAACATTCTTACTGGGTCTACAACTGGTGATCGGTTTGAAGTTCACTGGTAATGGCTTTCAAGAGTTTCAAGTTAGACAATAAGGCCGCAGGTACCTGAACCCTAGTCTATATGAATTAGCTGACAATGCCTTTCGATATTTATAACCTTCATACCTAGTTAAAGAAAACAATGTAATTTTTCCTGTTGCAATAACTTTAATACTTTTTTTTTGGCAAATTATTTTCTCTGGAAAGTCGCGAAATTTTCCGCGATTTTTTTATGGCGCCAAGCCCGGAAGTATGCTAGGACGTATGCTACCCCCTGTCGCCGCGCGGGCCGGACGTTCAAGTGGTTTGGCAAATGGTTTTAGTATTGTTTACTTATTTTGAGTACCTAGGAAGTCATTCTTCAATAACGTAGAAGTAAGGGCCCGGTAGACTTAATTCACCTGAAGTAAATCAGAAACGCCCTGTGGTGCCGGCATAGTATTTCACCACCCCAGCTCTTCCCGTGGGTGTCGTAAGAGGCGACTAAGGGAAACACAGCGGGGAGCGGGCAGCAGCGCCCTCTGCAGAACAACTACACCGAACTGTGATCCCCAACTCGCATGCCCAACGTGGGGATTATGGGCAATAACCCCAAATAATGATGACATCTATGGCGCTCATTAGGGGAGGCCTATGTCCAGCAGTGGACTATTATAGGCTGGTGACAAATCAGAAATAAGAAACAGTGAAAAATTTAATAACGATTTTTGTTTTTTTATTTTAGAATTCAGATTACACGGATACGAACGAATCTAAATATTCACGGACATCGGGCTTCGACACCTCAGCGTTCAATGATAGTCGCAGTTGTCAAACAAACAGAAATGTTGTTTACAAAGCAGTATTATCTAATCACAACTCAAATTCTAACGATTTGGTACGTATGATTTTTCAAAACTATTTTCAAATTTTTCAATATTTGAAGGCTATTTGTATGATATTTGTAGAAGTACCTCACACCTCTACAAACCCCCTCATCCTACTAATAATAAAAACGCGAAAGTTTGTAGGTGCTTGTTTGTAACTCTCACGTAAAAACTACATAACGGAATTTGTTAAAACTGGTTCACAGATAGTTTATGACCTAGAATAACATATGGGCCACTTTTTACCCCGAAAATCCCACGGGATCGGAGTTACGCGGGTGAAACCGCAGGCATCTTGCTAGTTCATATGTAGTTTATAAGCATTGCTATGCTTTGCTTGGGGTTAGATGACGCTGTGTGTATTTTCCAACATTATTTATTTATTATAATTTTTATTTATCAGGTACCGATCGGAGATGGAAACGCAACTGTGCCATCAAGATTACTGAAACATATCAATTGGAATTCCTATTCCAGTGCTACTCGAAAATTACTGACAGCCGTCTTTTCGCGCAGGTACCTACTATTACAATTTAGTACAGCTGTATCTAGGCAAAGTTACGGTGTACCAAATTTTCTTCTCATGAGACTTTACTTACCTATTGGTTACTGAAAACCAGCGTTACGCATGACGAGTGAAACCTTTGCTACTTCCTAAAATTCAAATTCTATTAATATCTAAATTCTCAATTATTTAAGTTCTACTCTCTGATATTAGTAAAGTATTCGGCTGACAGTTATAGAAAAATAAGTTTATTGATAAGGGCACTCCTTTTTATAGTATAGTTGTAGTACTTAAGTGAGTATGTGATTTTTACTTATAAATAATAATTTTCCTCTTAATATTTCAGAATTTTGGCAACCCATTCCTTAACTGGAAAGCCATCGCCAGCGTTTCCCAATAAGCCTGCAAAGAAAAAACTGGATCCAAAATTAGTCCACGATATTGTACAAACAGTTATTGAACGTTGCCGTGTTCCCGAAAATGTTGTCAGGTAGTAACTAACTATATTTATGTAAGATTCACATCAACATTAACGCCCTGTTAATTTAACCCCAATGATGTCTTATTCGAAATTATTATTCCAGAACAAGTATAACAACAAAATGTGCTGATGAGAGCAAAATGTTCCGGACTCGTGAAAAGAACAAGAAAAAACGTTCAAGCAAAAAGAATCGTGAAAATGTTCCACCGACGACGTCCGATTCTGAGTCGGATGAATATTAAATTGACAACAGACAGATAAACCAGTAGGGGTGGAAAACTATTGTCTAGTCGGGTTGTTATGTAAGTACTTGATATTAATCGATGGCTCTGCTTTTGTTAACATTCGAAAAGATTTATATCTTGATACAAATTCTTTCTTAGGTTAACAAAACAGAGCGTCCAAGATTTTGATTTTGATTAAGATTTTAGTAGGTAGGTACGTTTTATTAATGTTTTTTTATATTTGTTGCAGGTTAGGTGTACCTACTTATTATTATTAATTATTACTTTGAAATTATTAATATAGCCACATAACTCCGCCATGGGGATACCTCGATGCCAGTCTCAAGCCTGGATGAAGGAGGAGAGAATGGCTGTTCAACTCCGAAAATAACGATTCGACTAAATACTATCTATTTAAAGATGAACTGCAGTAGGTACTAACTAGGTATTACCTACCTACTTTTTTTTTAACAATTATACGTGATTATACTTAACACGAAAATTTGGGTTTCGTTTTTGTTGTTAAAAAAACAGTGGTACCTCGATGAAACTTCACGGAATATAATAAGAATACTTACCTAATAGTTTTTTTTTTCTAAGGGCAAAAAGCCTTTATTAACAAATAAAATTACAATGATCTAACTAAATAAAAACAAGTATTTACAATTGAGGTAACTGCAGACTGTTGCGAACAAACTACAGGTAGCTCAACTGATCCATATCAATACCAGTTGGAAGTGTACCCAAGACGCTGGCTGCATTGCCACGTTGTATGGCAATGTTGTAGTTATTTGTTTTTTTTTTTGTAGTTTACTTATTATCATTATCAGAAGTTAAAATTTTAAATAAAAATTATAGCAACATCGTGTCTTACTGAACTTCATTAGTGTCAGCTAAATCGACTAATGATTTAGATTAGATTTATATAATAGTCAGGTGGGATATTTATAGTCGATTTATCGAATAGAAACATCAATATGTAATTGACAGGAACGAGATATTTTTTAGTTTCACAAACATTTGACTTTGACGTTTATTGTTGAATGTCATTGTAGTTCTTTCTTCGCATCGCACGCAATCTCAAAATAAAATTCGCAATTCGTTGTGAAATACTATACTTTGATGATGTGATTGTGTTTTCTTGTTTTGATAGAAAATAATGTAATAATTGCGATAGCAGTGTCTTGTTGGTTCAGCCGCGACAGGAGTATAATGTCTCGCGATACGGACCACAAAATAGCAGTGCCGCGTTCGTGTTTGAATGAATTTTACTCGAAATATCACAATTTAGTCGAAACTTTTTATTATGTCACGTTAACCGAGGACAAGATAATAGTTTCAAAAGAAAAACCGGAATATGTGTACTTCAACGTGTTATTTAAGCTGAATCCAGCAGATGGGAGCTTCGATCCTCGAGAGTTAGTTGGACGAATTCAGGTAAGATAATCAAGCTGTCCAGTGGCTTCAATACCTTTTATTTAATTAAAACAACAAAGAAGCAGTATTTCCTGCTCTCATCAAAAGAAAGAAAGCCTGCAAAGCAACAGAATAGAGTTACTGCATTTCACTTACTGATTTTTGTACCAAATTTTTTTGCAATTCTGTCTGTCTGTCCTGTCTATAAGGTACCTTTTCATCTCAAAACAGCTGAATATATGTAGTTGTATTGAAATTTGGCAGGGGGGTGTGTATGGTATCACAGGGGTGATGGCCATAGGCTAGTTTTTTCCCAGAAAAGCATGAGAAGCCTTGAGTAGAACCTAGTTGAATATCAATTCTTGTTATTATAAATACTTAATATGTACCATTTGTATTGCTCGTCAACCTTGAAACAGCGAAGCAGCTTTATCTAAGGTAATGTGATTTTGCTGGTTGCTAATAATAACTTCATTATCTCCTTGCCTGGGCCTGGGGACAATACACAATACGCTCCCGATTTTAGTGCAGATCCCAGTTTCCTTACTCATAATTTCAAGTAGAATCACTTAAGCTTTGTCATTTGACAGAGATAGCATTAAAAAAATAGGTAGGTATATGTAGTAATAGATTAAATAATTATGAGAATAATATATATTTTATTTTTTGAATTTAATTTAGCCTGCCTTACTAATGTCCAAATATTTTTTTCCATCAGAAGAAGTGATCGCTTCTAAGTGATAAGGCCGCCCATTGTACTTGTCTTATGTAATGTATTTTGTTATGTTTTATTTCTGTTATTTTTGTATATATATATATATATATATGTATATCGTCGTATCCTACGAATAGGGTCACAGTCGCCAGTGTGACTTTTTATTTTTATTGCATTTTTGGAATCTCCATTATGATTTACATCATACAAGTTCGAAAAAATATAAAAAATTAATACTAAAAATAAAAAAGTTATTAAGATTTTAAAATTTGGTCACAATTGCATTGATGGATTTAGCCCGACGAAAAAGTTAACAAACAGCTTTGGCACTTTCTTCCACGTGAAAAACGCAAAGATCACAAGTATTTCCCGGCGAATACGGTTACATACTCCAGAGTAACCATGTAGCGCGGGCGAAAAGGCGCGCGGGCGCGGATTACCGCACTGTTTGTCGACTACGAAGTGCATTTTAATAGTTTGGCTAGGCACATGAATTGTCTTTGGTTATGAAAGCACGGAAAATGCTAAATTTATATGTAATGCGAGTAGGTACGTGTACATACATAATTATGTTCTAACAACCTACTAAGGTATAATTATATCTTGCTAGTTTCTTGTTAATTTTTCTTCTGTGTGAAGAAAAATTTCATCGTTAAATCGATTAAAGCGTTAAAGCAACAAACAGACAGACAGGGTCTGACCTTCGTATCTAGGTACAGTATTAGTATAGATTATATATTATGTAACTTGTATAACGTGTATCTTTCACATTCGCGAATGCGGATGCAATCAATCACTTCATTTGCGAAGTACCTATATTATTTTGTTAGGAATACCTATTCCATTGTGAAATCTTAATAATATAAATAAATGAAAATTTGTTTCAGGAAGTTTTAAAATACTCCTTAAAACGGACTGGAACGGGTTATACATGTTTGAGATACGTAGTTGGGTTTTGTTTTGAATTCTCTGTAACTTTTTAATATTATTTACTTATGAAATTATCATACGCCTTTCAGGGTTTTTTTTTATAAAGGTCTCTCAATAAGAACTGAGAACATTGACACAGTTTATTTGAACTATAAACCAACAGTTGTTCGAATTCTAAAAATATTTCTGACATGGTAAATCGGCAATTTAACCAAACTAAAAAAAATCTTTAAGATTATAATAAAGGTTAAAATTATTTTAATTATTGTATTGGTTTTGTATTAACTAAAGTATTGAATTGATTGTAAGCTTTTTACATGCGGTGCTTTAAACCACAACTATTTGACTTTTTGTATAAAAATCACTTGGAAATTAGAAAATGTAAAAATTGCCAGAGTTCCCGATATTCCATTGACGACTAAACATATTAAACTATTTGCTTGTCCAATCCAATGTGAAAAATAAAATAAAGAGAAACAGGTTTTAAGGATTTTCAAGAGAAGTCAATAATTTCAGGATTTTTCGACTTCTACAAATAAGGTCATCAGACGACAGAGTACAAAACAGCGAAATAAATATGTGTTTTCTTTTTAATATTATAACGTGAGCAACCACATAGTAGTTGGATTCAGACAGGCTCATTGACGAGTTCTCTAATCTGGATACAGTAACGAGATTAATAGGATGAATAAATAAAATGCTGAACAATCGACTAAAACATGTGTTTTGGGTATCAGATGACTTAACACAATAGACCTTATAGATATAATTTTTTTTTTCTATACATATATAAAAATCAACCAGAACACTCCTACAAACATCTGCGAATTTTAATTCCATTACTTGTTGTTTTTCTTAATAGACTATAGCATTTAAATAATAAAAAAGTAAGAAAATTAACAGCAAAAAAAAATATCATTTAAAAAATCGGAATTTCACCAAAATCGGAAAGACGCCTATGATATCATTTTTATGTCCATTAATTAAGTATTCTTTTTTTAAAAAGTTTCCAGTATATTTTTTTATTTAGTAAATTTGAAGCAGTCTTGTCATACGATATGCTTCAAACATTCTACCTTAGCCCATTTTGAGAGAAGTTTTAATAAATCTTCAAACATTCATTCATTGTTATTATTTCATTAATTTTGAATTGAGATTTTATGCAAGACCAATCGGATTGAAACTAAATATCGGGAAGTTTGACTTTTTTCTACCCTAATTTAGAGATAATATGAAAATAGACCTTAAAACATGTTTAACCATTTAATGTATATTCAATACATAAATAAAATTTGAGGGCATTACCAGCCCACGTTAAATAGTAACAGTCATTTAAATACGTTACCAAAAATTACAAATCCAATATTTCAATAACCGTATTTACAGTTTGCGGAAATATTTTCAAAAATCCTGAAACACAATGTTGAATAGTTTTGTATTTTAATTGTTCTTAGCAATTTTCCTTAAAACAAATCACATAATATTGCCTTTTTAATTTACTGTTCTATCATTACATAATGAAATTTGAAGTCAATAGCACCTTGCATTAGAAAGTTTTAGATATTTCAATACAGAATGAAATTATAAATCTCAAACTTTAATTACCTGTTTCACTAAATTTTCAGGAATATTTTGAAAACTCCTGAAACAAGTGTCATTATTCTTGTGTGTTCAGTATTCAATGTAAGTATCTAACCAATCGAACCACCGGTTACAGATTTACAAAAAACACCAAAAACCTCAAAACCCCCTTTTACCTCTTTAGGGGTGGAATAAGAAAAAAAAACCCTAATTAGCGGGTATTTGTGTAGTTAAAGGTGCAGCCCACCAAATTTCATCTTTCTAGCTTCATCGGTTTAGGCTGGGCGTTGTGGCCAGAAAACTCCATTATTTATTATAAAATTACCTTTTTTATATGAGTACCTACCTACCATAATAACTAAAAAATTTGGTCCAATCATTACATTAAATCATGCCTTAAGAAACCCTTGGACGAGTTTTACATAGTTTACGAAAACACATTTTGTTCAGTATGTCAGCAATTGCACAGTTTTACACGAACTCGGTTTTGGCTTTCGAATGATTTGTTGCATTTTAGCTGTACCTACCAACCAGCTGTGACAAATCAGCGGCAATAAATGTATAAACATTTTTCCCAAGGCGAGAATCGAACCCACAACCTCCAGCGACGAAGTCCCTTAAAGGCCTTCGCCAGCAGCTGCGCCATATAGGTCATCGATTAAGTGCTAGACAAACTAAATACATTTAATATCGTCTGGGTGTACAGCGCATCCTAAGTACAGCATGAATAAACAATTTCTGATGCAAATTATCAAGGTACAAAACCAAATTATGAAGGACAATAAACTATGACCTTCGTAAAATGTGTAATTGTCCATCATAATCCCGTCGAATAAGTTTACAAAGACGTTTGTTACCCCCCTAGTTGAGGACGTGAAGCGAAATCTGCGTGGAAAACGGTCACAATGGCGCTGAGTATAACGTTGATTTGAAACTTGCACGTGGAACAAGGTGCTAAGGGACAAAAACTAGTGAAAAAGGTTTTTTTTATTTATGAAACCTTTATGATAATTTAGCAGAAAATATGATAAAACGTTTCAGCAAAAAAAATCACACTCGTTCAATAGAAACTTTGCGAAATAATCAGAAAAAACCGTCTCCTGTAAAGTTGGTGTTTTGCAACTGTGACCGTATTCGTAGGATACGACGATATGGCCTTATGTAATATCTAAGACCATACATAAAATTTGTATCACTAAGAATACTACTGTTACAGTCAAAATAAATAAGGAGATGAGGTGAGATAGCTATCTACCTGAATTGGTTTCATGATGCAATTTCTTTTATTTACATGCACAAGTTTTGTAATTGTAATCAGTGACATTGCTAGTGGCAATATAATAGGTCATAAAAAAGCATACACAGTAGATGAAAATATATTTACAAAAATAACAGAAATATATATATATATATATATTTTTTGTCGTATTTTTGTATTGTATTGTAGCGTTATCCTGGTCTGATATCCACCTCTGGTGATCATATTCCACAATAGTCTTACTCTCTCTTCTCGAAACTTCAGTTTAAAAATAAATAAAATAATAGCAATTTACCAAATACTATACATATATGTATGTATAGCAATTAAGTGAATTAAATTATGGGGCTCTCATAAAGCACTGTACTTGCAGAAATGCATAGTGTTATGCATTTCTGACCTTAGATTGCTCAGATGTATTTTGTTCAAAAGTGAGATTTTAGATTGTGCTCTCAATGCTGGTTTAGAGGAAAACAAAGTTTAATTATTAACAATAGGAAAACCCAACACCTGATATTTTGTTGGTAAAGAATTAGTATCCTCAATCTTGGTTTGCCGGGTTCCACCAATAGCTCATCATGATTTAAATATACCCTTGAGAAATCATATACTTAAAAGAGTGAAAATTAAAATTTAATTTTTTCAAGCAAGATTCACGATTCTTTTAATGTAGGTATTCCTTTTTCAACTGTTACACTTTTCCCAGTGTACATTTCAGTATTCAAATTTTGAATACTGAAATGTACACTGGGAAAAGTGTAACAGTTGAAAAAAAATTAATGCATAAATGGCATAGGTAAGTATGCTCTGGTTATTGAAAGGATAAACCAGTGGCATCTTTATTTTTAAAGTAATAAAACATTGTTTATCAAAATGATTTCCTGCGATCCGCAATATTCGGCTGAGGTCAGCGGATCGCGTAGCGCCGCCGCCGCCGCCTCTCCGTTTGTTTGGGGGCCGCGGGTGCAGTGGGCGCAACCCGGATCTGGCTCCCCGCTAGCCCGCTCCCCTTCACTCTGCGGGCGTGCGTGGACCGCGGAGGTGTGCTCACAGCACGGCTCACACTCAGTACTCTCGCGAAGCACGCCCGCGACGAACGCTCTCACGTCAGCGTCATGCTAACTCGCACGCACTAACACGATTACTATGTTCGCGGTTGACAACCAGGTGAGCGCGAAACTCTCGCGGATGCTACTCAACAGTTCACGTTTCTTGTCGATGTTCATTCATTAAGATGTAACGATCCCGGAAGTGGAGCCGGTTCGTTAGCGTCATGTAGGTATGCTAATTACAGTGGGCACTGCTTGAACGTCCGTGTACACGCAGTTTTTTTATGGTTGTCGATCTTTCATCTTCTTTTATATTCTGAAAAAACTCATTCTTGATCTTCTTCAGTTTCTCTGACGTCATCACATCATACAAGTAACATACGTACCATGTTATTACGGTATACGTGAGACAGTTGTTTTTGTATTGTGAAAGCAGTGAAGTTAATTGTTGTGTGCTCATCAGTTGCACCGAAGTGTCGCAGCAGCGTCAGTTTACTTTCACTCCGCCTCCGGGAGCCCTAGTTATAGCGTACTTTATCTACGAGTCTTCTGTTCACGGATTTGGACTAGATACGAGTCGATAACGTTCACCTAAAGCGTGTGGGTTTCCTAATTTCCGCATAGTTATTAGTTTGACAGTCCGATAAAGATAAAGTTTTGAATTAAAGTTATTTATCTTTATTATCAAAGCACAGCTAAATAAAATAATTAAATAAGAACTAGTATTAACAATTGAGACAGTTGAGCTAACTGCATCTAGCTCTCAGGTCTAAGTACTGATCCTTATCAATGCCAATCAGAAACCAGTAAGTACTGTAATTTATTAATTTTGACTCTCGTAAAACATATAGGATATATTTTGTGTAGTAGAGTCATCAATTTCATTTGGCGGCTATGCTTTTCTTATATGTCCAGGGTTTCCAATGTCACTATTAATAAACTACTGAGAATACATCCGAATCCGATCATTACGAATAATGGTTACTTTGCGGATGTTCCGCAAAAACAAACAAACAGAATATAAATCACTTCACTTTCCATTCAATTTAATTATGTCCAGTAATATTAGTGCTGTCGTTAGCGGGAAACCCCCGTAAAAACTGCAATTAGTTTTTCTCTCGCTTTTTGTATAAGCCGTACTAACGAGTTCGCCGTTGATCCGGCTCGAAGGACCTAAATAATCGCTAATTTAAAACCATTGTTCAATGACGTATCATATACCACTTAGTAGACACACAGTATAATAGATATGTATACTGTGGTAACTGTATCTTTTTAGAATGAAAAAGTCTCAATAATTCCGGACAAAGACGCTAAGCCTGACAATGTAGTAATTATACCATGAAAAATCGTGTATCTATCGATCACATTATACAATAAATAAATAAATATATAGCGTCCTCTCTTCGCGTCGTATCTTACTTATTTTTAATGTATGGGTAATTCTCATTTTCGATAAAATTTACTGTTATTACGATTTTCTAACTTATGATAAGTAAATAAGGTTATAATGATTTATGTTATTAAGATGTTGATAAAATACTGTTATTCCAACAAATAAACGTATGTATAATAAATACTGTTCCTAAAATATAAATAAAAATATCCTCTAAATTGTCTCTTCCATGTATGTGATCACACCAGTTTTATGCAAAGAAAAAAATCCTGAGCTTTACCTTTCGTAGTAATTACATAAAATCGAATATAAAAATTATCTGCAATACTTATATTAACTTTTTGATTATAAGAACGAATGTATCTAAAGTTAACTAAATATTACTGAACTTAGGGCTTAAAGTTTGTGATCAATATTTTTGTCCCCCCCATGGAAGGATGTCACACCTTGCATAATTCTAAAATAATCGCACGTGTTGCTGAACGAAACTGGGTATAGACAAGGTGTTTAGCAACACCTTTCGATTTAGTTGTCAGTTCCTGTCGCCGGCGTAAAGTTTGCGAGAAAATATTTGACAAGTTTCTTTTCTCAAAATTCGTCGAGCATAACCTGTCACATCTGTGTCGATCGTCAGAGGTATGTTTTTTCGATTATTTACTTGAGAGTGTGTAGTTTTTATGTGTTTTTATGTCAATAACACATGGCTAAATTCGCATGTTCGTTCCTGATTTGGAGCTTATGTTATCCAAGATTATACCTAAAAAAATCCCTTCCATGGGGGTCACTTCCACGGTTCCGTGGAATAATATATATTTTATTTTTTGAATTTAATTTAGCCTGCCTTACTAATGTCCAAATATTTTTTTCCATCAGAAGAAGTGATCGCTTCTAAGTGATAAGGCCGCCCATTGTACTTGTCTTATGTAATGTATTTTGTTATGTTTTATTTCTGTTATTTTTGTATATATATATATATATATATATGTATATCGTCGTATCCTACGAATAGGGTCACAGTCGCCAGTGTGACTTTTTATTTTTATTGCATTTTTGGAATCTCCATTATGATTTACATCATACAAGTTCGAAAAAATATAAAAAATACTAAAAATAAAAAAGTTATTAAGATTTTAAAATTTGGTCACAATTGCATTGATGGATTTAGCCCGACGAAAAAGTTAACAAACAGCTTTGGCACTTTCTTCCACGTGAAAAACGCAAAGATCACAAGTATTTCCCGGCGAATACGGTTACATACTCCAGAGTAACCATGTAGCGCGGGCGAAAAGGCGCGCGGGCGCGGATTACCGCACTGTTTGTCGACTACGAAGTGCATTTTAATAGTTTGGCTAGGCACATGAATTGTCTTTGGTTATGAAAGCACGGAAAATGCTAAATTTATATGTAATGCGAGTAGGTACGTGTACATACATAATTATGTTCTAACAACCTACTAAGGTATAATTATATCTTGCTAGTTTCTTGTTAATTTTTCTTCTGTGTGAAGAAAAATTTCATCGTTAAATCGATTAAAGCGTTAAAGCAACAAACAGACAGACAGGGTCTGACCTTCGTATCTAGGTACAGTATTAGTATAGATTATATATTATGTAACTTGTATAACGTGTATCTTTCACATTCGCGAATGCGGATGCAATCAATCACTTCATTTGCGAAGTACCTATATTATTTTGTTAGGAATACCTATTCCATTGTGAAATCTTAATAATATAAATAAATGAAAATTTGTTTCAGGAAGTTTTAAAATACTCCTTAAAACGGACTGGAACGGGTTATACATGTTTGAGATACGTAGTTGGGTTTTGTTTTGAATTCTCTGTAACTTTTTAATATTATTTACTTATGAAATTATCATACGCCTTTCAGGGTTTTTTTTTATAAAGGTCTCTCAATAAGAACTGAGAACATTGACACAGTTTATTTGAACTATAAACCAACAGTTGTTCGAATTCTAAAAATATTTCTGACATGGTAAATCGGCAATTTAACCAAACTAAAAAAAATCTTTAAGATTATAATAAAGGTTAAAATTATTTTAATTATTGTATTGGTTTTGTATTAACTAAAGTATTGAATTGATTGTAAGCTTTTTACATGCGGTGCTTTAAACCACAACTATTTGACTTTTTGTATAAAAATCACTTGGAAATTAGAAAATGTAAAAATTGCCAGAGTTCCCGATATTCCATTGACGACTAAACATATTAAACTATTTGCTTGTCCAATCCAATGTGAAAAATAAAATAAAGAGAAACAGGTTTTAAGGATTTTCAAGAGAAGTCAATAATTTCAGGATTTTTCGACTTCTACAAATAAGGTCATCAGACGACAGAGTACAAAACAGCGAAATAAATATGTGTTTTCTTTTTAATATTATAACGTGAGCAACCACATAGTAGTTGGATTCAGACAGGCTCATTGACGAGTTCTCTAATCTGGATACAGTAACGAGATTAATAGGATGAATAAATAAAATGCTGAACAATCGACTAAAACATGTGTTTTGGGTATCAGATGACTTAACACAATAGACCTTATAGATATAATTTTTTTTTTCTATACATATATAAAAATCAACCAGAACACTCCTACAAACATCTGCGAATTTTAATTCCATTACTTGTTGTTTTTCTTAATAGACTATAGCATTTAAATAATAAAAAAGTAAGAAAATTAACAGCAAAAAAAAATATCATTTAAAAAATCGGAATTTCACCAAAATCGGAAAGACGCCTATGATATCATTTTTATGTCCATTAATTAAGTATTCTTTTTTTAAAAAGTTTCCAGTATATTTTTTTATTTAGTAAATTTGAAGCAGTCTTGTCATACGATATGCTTCAAACATTCTACCTTAGCCCATTTTGAGAGAAGTTTTAATAAATCTTCAAACATTCATTCATTGTTATTATTTCATTAATTTTGAATTGAGATTTTATGCAAGACCAATCGGATTGAAACTAAATATCGGGAAGTTTGACTTTTTTCTACCCTAATTTAGAGATAATATGAAAATAGACCTTAAAACATGTTTAACCATTTAATGTATATTCAATACATAAATAAAATTTGAGGGCATTACCAGCCCACGTTAAATAGTAACAGTCATTTAAATACGTTACCAAAAATTACAAATCCAATATTTCAATAACCGTATTTACAGTTTGCGGAAATATTTTCAAAAATCCTGAAACACAATGTTGAATAGTTTTGTATTTTAATTGTTCTTAGCAATTTTCCTTAAAACAAATCACATAATATTGCCTTTTTAATTTACTGTTCTATCATTACATAATGAAATTTGAAGTCAATAGCACCTTGCATTAGAAAGTTTTAGATATTTCAATACAGAATGAAATTATAAATCTCAAACTTTAATTACCTGTTTCACTAAATTTTCAGGAATATTTTGAAAACTCCTGAAACAAGTGTCATTATTCTTGTGTGTTCAGTATTCAATGTAAGTATCTAACCAATCGAACCACCGGTTACAGATTTACAAAAAACACCAAAAACCTCAAAACCCCCTTTTACCTCTTTAGGGGTGGAATAAGAAAAAAAAACCCTAATTAGCGGGTATTTGTGTAGTTAAAGGTGCAGCCCACCAAATTTCATCTTTCTAGCTTCATCGGTTTAGGCTGGGCGTTGTGGCCAGAAAACTCCATTATTTATTATAAAATTACCTTTTTTATATGAGTACCTACCTACCATAATAACTAAAAAATTTGGTCCAATCATTACATTAAATCATGCCTTAAGAAACCCTTGGACGAGTTTTACATAGTTTACGAAAACACATTTTGTTCAGTATGTCAGCAATTGCACAGTTTTACACGAACTCGGTTTTGGCTTTCGAATGATTTGTTGCATTTTAGCTGTACCTACCAACCAGCTGTGACAAATCAGCGGCAATAAATGTATAAACATTTTTCCCAAGGCGAGAATCGAACCCACAACCTCCAGCGACGAAGTCCCTTAAAGGCCTTCGCCAGCAGCTGCGCCATATAGGTCATCGATTAAGTGCTAGACAAACTAAATACATTTAATATCGTCTGGGTGTACAGCGCATCCTAAGTACAGCATGAATAAACAATTTCTGATGCAAATTATCAAGGTACAAAACCAAATTATGAAGGACAATAAACTATGACCTTCGTAAAATGTGTAATTGTCCATCATAATCCCGTCGAATAAGTTTACAAAGACGTTTGTTACCCCCCTAGTTGAGGACGTGAAGCGAAATCTGCGTGGAAAACGGTCACAATGGCGCTGAGTATAACGTTGATTTGAAACTTGCACGTGGAACAAGGTGCTAAGGGACAAAAACTAGTGAAAAAGGTTTTTTTTATTTATGAAACCTTTATGATAATTTAGCAGAAAATATGATAAAACGTTTCAGCAAAAAAAATCACACTCGTTCAATAGAAACTTTGCGAAATAATCAGAAAAAACGGTCTCCTGTAAAGTTGGTGTTTTGCAACTGTGACCGTATTCGTAGGATACGACGATATGGCCTTATGTAATATCTAAGACCATACATAAAATTTGTATCACTAAGAATACTACTGTTACAGTCAAAATAAATAAGGAGATGAGGTGAGATAGCTATCTACCTGAATTGGTTTCATGATGCAATTTCTTTTATTTACATGCACAAGTTTTGTAATTGTAATCAGTGACATTGCTAGTGGCAATATAATAGGTCATAAAAAAGCATACACAGTAGATGAAAATATATTTACAAAAATAACAGAAATATATATATATATATATTTTTTTTGTCGTATTTTTGTATTGTATTGTAGCGTTATCCTGGTCTGATATCCACCTCTGGTGATCATATTCCACAATAGTCTTACTCTCTCTTCTCGAAACTTCAGTTTAAAAATAAATAAAATAATAGCAATTTACCAAATACTATACATATATGTATGTATAGCAATTAAGTGAATTAAATTATGGGGCTCTCATAAAGCACTGTACTTGCAGAAATGCATAGTGTTATGCATTTCTGACCTTAGATTGCTCAGATGTATTTTGTTCAAAAGTGAGATTTTAGATTGTGCTCTCAATGCTGGTTTAGAGGAAAACAAAGTTTAATTATTAACAATAGGAAAACCCAACACCTGATATTTTGTTGGTAAAGAATTAGTATCCTCAATCTTGGTTTGCCGGGTTCCACCAATAGCTCATCATGATTTAAATATACCCTTGAGAAATCATATACTTAAAAGAGTGAAAATTAAAATTTAATTTTTTCAAGCAAGATTCACGATTCTTTTAATGTAGGTATTCCTTTTTCAACTGTTACACTTTTCCCAGTGTACATTTCAGTATTCAAATTTTGAATACTGAAATGTACACTGGGAAAAGTGTAACAGTTGAAAAAAAATTAATGCATAAATGGCATAGGTAAGTATGCTCTGGTTATTGAAAGGATAAACCAGTGGCATCTTTATTTTTAAAGTAATAAAACATTGTTTATCAAAATGATTTCCTGCGATCCGCAATATTCGGCTGAGGTCAGCGGATCGCGTAGCGCCGCCGCCGCCGCCTCTCCGTTTGTTTGGGGGCCGCGGGTGCAGTGGGCGCAACCCGGATCTGGCTCCCCGCTAGCCCGCTCCCCTTCACTCTGCGGGCGTGCGTGGACCGCGGAGGTGTGCTCACAGCACGGCTCACACTCAGTACTCTCGCGAAGCACGCCCGCGACGAACGCTCTCACGTCAGCGTCATGCTAACTCGCACGCACTAACACGATTACTATGTTCGCGGTTGACAACCAGGTGAGCGCGAAACTCTCGCGGATGCTACTCAACAGTTCACGTTTCTTGTCGATGTTCATTCATTAAGATGTAACGATCCCGGAAGTGGAGCCGGTTCGTTAGCGTCATGTAGGTATGCTAATTACAGTGGGCACTGCTTGAACGTCCGTGTACACGCAGTTTTTTTATGGTTGTCGATCTTTCATCTTCTTTTATATTGTGAAAAAACTCATTCTTGATCTTCTTCAGTTTCTCTGACGTCATCACATCATACAAGTAACATACGTACCATGTTATTACGGTATACGTGAGACAGTTGTTTTTGTATTGTGAAAGCAGTGAAGTTAATTGTTGTGTGCTCATCAGTTGCACCGAAGTGTCGCAGCAGCGTCAGTTTACTTTCACTCCGCCTCCGGGAGCCCTAGTTATAGCGTACTTTATCTACGAGTCTTCTGTTCACGGATTTGGACTAGATACGAGTCGATAACGTTCACCTAAAGCGTGTGGGTTTCCTAATTTCCGCATAGTTATTAGTTTGACAGTCCGATAAAGATAAAGTTTTGAATTAAAGTTATTTATCTTTATTATCAAAGCACAGCTAAATAAAATAATTAAATAAGAACTAGTATTAACAATTGAGACAGTTGAGCTAACTGCATCTAGCTCTCAGGTCTAAGTACTGATCCTTATCAATGCCAATCAGAAACCAGTAAGTACTGTAATTTATTAATTTTGACTCTCGTAAAACATATAGGATATATTTTGTGTAGTAGAGTCATCAATTTCATTTGGCGGCTATGCTTTTCTTATATGTCCAGGGTTTCCAATGTCACTATTAATAAACTACTGAGAATACATCCGAATCCGATCATTACGAATAATGGTTACTTTGCGGATGTTCCGCAAAAACAAACAAACAGAATATAAATCACTTCACTTTCCATTCAATTTAATTATGTCCAGTAATATTAGTGCTGTCGTTAGCGGGAAACCCCCGTAAAAACTGCAATTAGTTTTTCTCTCGCTTTTTGTATAAGCCGTACTAACGAGTTCGCCGTTGATCCGGCTCGAAGGACCTAAATAATCGCTAATTTAAAACCATTGTTCAATGACGTATCATATACCACTTAGTAGACACACAGTATAATAGATATGTATACTGTGGTAACTGTATCTTTTTAGAATGAAAAAGTCTCAATAATTCCGGACAAAGACGCTAAGCCTGACAATGTAGTAATTATACCATGAAAAATCGTGTATCTATCGATCACATTATACAATAAATAAATAAATATATAGCGTCCTCTCTTCGCGTCGTATCTTACTTATTTTTAATGTATGGGTAATTCTCATTTTCGATAAAATTTACTGTTATTACGATTTTCTAACTTATGATAAGTAAATAAGGTTATAATGATTTATGTTATTAAGATGTTGATAAAATACTGTTATTCCAACAAATAAACGTATGTATAATAAATACTGTTCCTAAAATATAAATAAAAATATCCTCTAAATTGTCTCTTCCATGTATGTGATCACACCAGTTTTATGCAAAGAAAAAAATCCTGAGCTTTACCTTTCGTAGTAATTACATAAAATCGAATATAAAAATTATCTGCAATACTTATATTAACTTTTTGATTATAAGAACGAATGTATCTAAAGTTAACTAAATATTACTGAACTTAGGGCTTAAAGTTTGTGATCAATATTTTTGTCCCCCCCATGGAAGGATGTCACACCTTGCATAATTCTAAAATAATCGCACGTGTTGCTGAACGAAACTGGGTATAGACAAGGTGTTTAGCAACACCTTTCGATTTAGTTGTCAGTTCCTGTCGCCGGCGTAAAGTTTGCGAGAAAATATTTGACAAGTTTCTTTTCTCAAAATTCGTCGAGCATAACCTGTCACATCTGTGTCGATCGTCAGAGGTATGTTTTTTCGATTATTTACTTGAGAGTGTGTAGTTTTTATGTGTTTTTATGTCAATAACACATGGCTAAATTCGCATGTTCGTTCCTGATTTGGAGCTTATGTTATCCAAGATTATACCTAAAAAAATCCCTTCCATGGGGGTCACTTCCACGGTTCCGTGGGTAAAAAATTGACCATGGACGTGACCTGTCATCCATAGAAGTGACAATTGTATGGGATATGGGGTGGATTTGAGGTGTTTTTAGGAAGGTGTTTGTGTTTTTTGTCGAAAATGAGTTTTTTGGGAATGCGTAGCCTAGTTTTTTTTATATTTTACAAGGAAAACCCCAAGATGCTCCTAAAAAGCCTGCGGAGGAGCTACGGCTGGTAAAATGAGATTGTGATCGAAGTCGATGAGCTTGGATCAAACAAAACCCTGCTTTATTATGAAGGGCTTCTGTTCCGTAATTACATAATTAAGTAAAGATTTTAAATTTCTGAAAAACCCGTAACTGTAGCATTAAAATCCGTAATTACGTAAGTAGCCAACATATGTATGGCATTACTACAACCGGTCAATATTGAAACTTAACAAGTGAGTTTTCTTCCGTAGGATATAAATTAATGTGATAATTATCTGTGATTCCTTTACTACTCCGCGACTAATATAACGTCTGTGGATAACGTACTTAATAATTATTTTTGTGCTCTAATTGTCCGCAGAAAATACCTGTGCTGCATGTGTCTTTCTATGTAATACGTATAATGCTGTTATAAAATTTAGCCGCTCATTACTCATTTGTCGCTTAATAGGCACATAGTTCAGACATTAATAACTTGAATGAAACTTTTGAAGGAAAAAATATTTATGAAATTCGTAATTACGTAGTGACGTTACTGGATAACCAAAATTCGTAATCAGTTACCTTATTGCTATTTCCGTAATGGATGGAATCCCTATTTATATAAGGCAGCTAAAAACAAAGAGAGCACGATACCTATGCAGAAATAATTAGTAGCTGAAATGACACCGAGAACAGCGCATAATACGCAAAGAGTGGAGATTGAATATTTTTGAAAAGCTTACTGTATAAGTTGTTGTATTAAAATAAAATATCAGTTTTAATGTTTGAGACTGATTATGACTGCATTTTAAATAAATACTTAAACTTCACTTAATATTCGAAACCTAAGTAAGTAATATTACATTGGATGTGACTTACTAATTATTAAGAACACTAAACCTACTACTTATTAAATAATGATCGTTCTGGACTAAAAAAGCTATCTTTATATTTTGCAAATAGCTATTTCTTATACTTTCCATGGATTATAAGTAGGAAATGTCACTTCCATGGAACGGAGGTCACTGCCGTGGAGGCATTTTTTTTTCAGTTCCATATATTTCAGCATTCAGAAGGCTGCGAGCTCGGCGAGTATTTTTTGTATTATGGGCAAGCTCAAAAGAATTCAAAACCATCGTTAATTATATTAAAAAGACGATTTCACTTGCTTACGAAATTTCAAGTTCAAAAATGAGAATTACCCGTATAGGTGTGATTAATGTCGGAACATAGTGTTAAAACAACAAGTTACAAATGTAGTTTTAGGTATATGGTATGCTCTGATGTAATAAAATTGTCAATAAGCAGGTATCACAGAAAAAACACTACTATACTACAAATGGACCCCCATTTGTGGCTTGTGACGATTTGAAACAACATTGGTACTTTATAATTTATCCGATAACGAATCCTGTTGACTTCATCACTCGACCAAAGTGGATATTTATTAATCATCATGCAAATATTTCCATTGTGAATAATACCGTAGTATTGTTTAGCGATTTGTTTAATTCCGCTCCAAAATTTGTGTATCTCACACTCATTAAGAAATAAAGATTCTGAATTATCATCATAACACAAGATGAATAATGTTTGTAAATTATCTAGAGGCACCAAACGTTCAAAATGCTTTATCCATTCATACATGTCATACTTTTAATAAAAAACTGTCTTCTATTATTATAAAACATGCGTGAAAAATTTGGTTTTGTGGTCGTAAAAAACTTTGTTAATTTGATTTCGATATGTCAGTAAGATGTTTATCGTAGTTACCCAATCGCGTTTTACCTGATGGGTTCGATTTCTGTTTGCGAAATGCCGAGTTTAACTTCTTATGTCAATCACGATCTTGTTTGAGGAAATAGGGCTCATAAGTTCTGTAACTCAGCTTTTCCCCTGATCAGTGATCACTAAACTAACCGTTTTCGCGAAGGTCTTATCTGTTTTTTATGAAACCATGGCTCATGATGTCATTGCTCATTGAATCTATACTAATATTATAAAGAGGAAAGATTTGATTGTTTGTATGTTTGTTTGTTTGTTTGAATTGAATAGGCTCCGAAACTACTGGACCGAGTTAAAAAATTCTTTCACCATTAGAAACCTTAATTTTCCGTGATGAACATAGGCTATATAATATTTTCAAAAAAGTTAGGGATCCGCATGAAAAATTCAATAATTGAACCGTGGGCTGTATATTCAACCTCTTTTTCTATTATGGCGCGTCAGAATAGAAAAAGAGGTTGTATAGCGCACGGTGCTTGCTTTTTCTCTACGGCCAGTGTCAGTTTTGGAATGTTGAGTCAATGTCAAAAACCCCAATGCTGTTAAAAAAAGTAAAGATCCGTATGAAAACTGTGAAACCCATCGTTTTAGTATGTATAATTTCTGAAGTTTTTGTTTAATACCCGCGCGAAGCCGGGGCGGGCCGCTAGTATACAATAAAGGATTAGCGACAGACATTTATTATAATCAAGTCAAAGATAATGAATTCTTGAGTGAACGATCTTATTGGTTGCCTGAAAAATTTAATTACCCATTTATCAAACCAATGAACTGTAACTGTAAACAAATAAAAACATAAGAAAGATACCTTTGCTAGGTAAGCTATCTATACATTCGTTAATTGATTAAGAACGAGGTGAATTTGTAGACTTTTAATTGAAAATAATGAGAAAACTGAAGCTTCAAACGAAGAATCGTTTTATTATACAACAAATTGTTATTGTGAAACGACAGTTTGCGTGCAATGATGTGTTGTAGGTATGCATTGAATATGTGTTGTTAAAGTGTGTCGCTTTGAAGCATCCTGTTCGACTCTGACGCCACATCGCACGAGGTGGCGCGCTCCGACGTAGCTCGATCAGAACCACCCCATTGGACGCTGTTATCTCTGACGAACCAACAGCGATAGAATTTCTCTAAACGGAACTGTTTTGTATTCGCTCACTCGCAAATTTGTTATAGCAAATACTCCATTGCTCCAAGTTTGCGGTAAATAGATTTTTTTTACGGTTACAGTGGTTGTTATCTTATTTCGAAAGTGGACTTTGCAATGTGCAATTTATTGAAACATCGACCTTTGCTATGGCTACTATCAATGATCGAAACTGTAAGCATCAGTAAATAATGCACAATCATCAACCGATAAGATAGTATCTGGAACGGAATAACGAAAACAAAACCAGCGAACGACCAATGTATGCAAAATGACGCACGAAGATGATAACCTCAGTTAATTTGCTCTCAATATACATGAAAATAACTACTTTTGCCCTTTAATGACGCCCACACAGTAAATTAGATAAAATAGATTGAATTTACGTCATTTAGGTACTATCAGTTATTACAATTTTAGGAAGCAGTTAATATTACAATAATACCTACCTAATATCGTCCGTCGTGTTCATTTCGGAGACATATTACTATATCAAATTAAAATATTGCAGAGAGCAACTATAGACATTCTATTTTTTACGTAGAGACCCGAACACGATGTGCGAGCGAGGACAAAGTGTAGGCAATCCGGTGATGTAAGTGTTGAAATTGAAAAAGCCTGTGTAAGAGAACTGGCCGAGCCCATAGGTGCAAGCACGTACAAGTAATACGTAAAATGGTAAACAGTAATGTTCTCGATAGACAAACGAGGACAGGTCACTTAGCTAACTACTGTTACGTCAGAGACTAGCCTTAGTAACGACCGCAGAGTGGCTGTAGCTTAGGAGTGACATTGTTACAAATTATTGAACCAAAAGAATATCTGGGTTTTGGAAACCATATTCCAGTAGTTAACTAATTAATTAATTCCTGATTTAATTACAACAAATGACTAGCGTAAGCACAAAATCATACAAACGGTGAGATATTGCTAGAACAGAAAGTAGTATTTAATAGTAGTCCTACGCAATTCTATCAAATTGATGCAAATACAATACGGAACGATTGCATTACTATTCTAATTTTATCAGATATGCAGTTGATACAGGTACAGACAGCTGTTCATTCATCATAGTTGATTTAGCTTTGACTGCGCAATTATACTCAATTTCCATAAAAAAATCACTCAAGTTCAATTTCACTATTCAGAAAACTGGTTTGGAAATAAAACCTAAATGGAAAATCAATGGTGATGGAAGACACAACTACAAAAGTTTCTTTCACCCGATTAGTAGGTAATCTCACGCACAAGCCACAGGTATGTATTTCTTTATTTGCTTACCTATGCTAAGCTACGACAGGTAAATTACAATGATCATCATAATTAACCTCAAATAAACGCCATCCCGATTAGGTTGTTGACGCAACGAACATTAGATCGTTATTTTTGAATTGGGCAATTATTTTGGTCGCATTTATTGTCTTGGAAAACAACTCGTATGACGTATGTTTTTCCAGTAAACCTATTTTTAGTTCTCGAAGTCTCAATTAGGTATTGCTTTCTTCCATCGATTGTAAACAAGTAAATTGGTGGCTTTGCTAATACAGGTTTTCAATCAACTTAATCTGTCTCAGATAGTAAATCATAAAATTCATTCATTGGAAACTTGCAGACAGCAAAAACTATTTGCTTGATGGCTCACATAGATCATTCTTTGTTCGCTATCGGATCGAGCGGGCTGCCTCAGCACACCATATTTTTTAGAAAGTCTGTATCCGGCTTTGCGCAGGTAGGCGGGTCACTTCCGCAAAGCGCGCCCGGATGTTCGCTCCGAAAGACCTACTGAACTTTTATCAATGCCAACTTGCAAATTCAATATGCAGAAACGTTGACAAAATCCTTTGATAAAATGTCTCTAACGTCCAATCAAAGATACGACGTCCAAACATTTGAATATGCAGATCAACCTGATATTCTTGAATCCATCTTATTTTTCAATTAAGTTGCGGGTTAAGTGGTATTTGTGTGGAGATCCTGCTAATAAATTAATGCTCAGGGCATAGCCATTTAATTAGGTGTTTGCATGCAATTCGATTTGTCCATAAGTGAAGGTTAGGTTAATCTACAACGAATCTTAATTTGTTGGAACGCCAACTGGGTCTCGACGCGGATCTTAGAGCTATGAATGACTAAACGATATTTTGCGGGTTCAATTCTCTAACGGATCCGTTTACTTGTATTCTCACGGGTGGAGACATTTTTGCTGGATTTTGTAGAATAATGATTTACAACCGGTACGTTTCGAGTTGCGCACACGCTAAAGGTCAATGATCATCTGTAGATCCGCTTCGGCGCCCTCATGACCCTGTCCTGAGCCGGCTTTGGATGTACTCATGTAAAATTTGCTTATTGATCGATAATCATCTGAGTTAAGCGCTTCATTCGAGCATTTTTTACGGTTGATCCCAACTTAATGGTCCTTTGGCGAAGGCTCTATTACAAATGCTATCAATCTTTATAACAGTGTTGTGAAACTTTAAAATGATTTGTCTTCATAATTCCGCATCATTCTTTGTTACAGTAAGTTTTATTTTATTATATCATACCTACTCAATTAACGTTTTGATTAACTTAATTAATGATTTATTTGTTGTTACTGGTCTGTGTAATGTGGTTAGAGCAGGTTTTTTTTGCTAAAAAGCTGTTGGGAAGACCACCCAACCGATGAAAATATGACGACGGTCAGAGACGCGCACGATATGGTCCGATAAAATCACCACAGTTGGGAATCACTGGATAAGACTCCCAAGGGGGACTGGAAAGAATGGCACACGGGGTACGCACCAGCTATTTTTGTTAAATAGTAGTACCTAACCTATTTGGTATATTATGGTATAACCAAATAATATATATGGATAAGTTTTAAGGTAGGTATAAGATCTCGTATCTGCCAGTGAAAGCCACATCGAAATCCAGCCAGATGTAAAAAAATGTGTTTTCTTAAAAGTACCTGCTGTTAATTACCTATAGGTACTAATAATTTGATCCATATATCTATAAAACAGAGTTCACCTGAGTTTCCTCTATCTAAGTAATTCGCATTAGTTAAATATATACATACCTACTATCCATCTGCAACAATTTAGACCAAATGGGGATCATTCTCTATACAATTGAATGAAGTTTCGAAATCGATGAGATGATCGATTTAACATAATTATTAAGTACATATCAGAAATAATACATACACCTGAACATCTCTAAAATTATGACCAGTTATCATCTATTTTCTTAAATTCTATCATTCTGTATTCATATCTTCTAATTTTTATAACATCGATCAGTTCAGGACGTACCTAAGTTATTTATCATGATCAGATTCTTTCGTATTAGTAATACCTACTATATATCTATATATATATTAAAACATACATCGCAATCGTTAGAACTAAGATCCGGCTTGACGGTTAGTATCAAGTACCTTGATATAGGTATTTATAGTTAACATTAGGATGAATTTTCTGTAGGTCTGTAATTTTAATCTAATATCCTACTAATACCTACGAAAAATCTGTGTTTCAAAATCATAAACGCGAAAGTTTGTAAGGATGGATGTTTGCTACTCCTTCACGCAAAAACTACTACACGGATTTTGATGAAACTTGTCATACAGATAGATGATGACCTGGAATAGTGTCACTCACACATTTTACACACACATACATTTTATCCCTCAAATCCCACGGGATCGGGAGTTGAAACCGCGGGCACCCAGCTAGTAGGTACATAATTATGTAATAATCTTATAGCGATAACTGTATATTCCAAATTGCTGTTTAGAGTTAATTGATTTTGAATTACTGCTTCGGTAACTTTTAAAATATCTTGTTGGCTTAAAATTAAAATATTCGTTCACGCTATAAAACAATGCGTTGTTGTTGTTTTCCTAGGTATAACAACTAATATATAATTAAATGAGTAAGTAGTTAATATATTAAACATACGAAATCCGTATCGTTTTGTTTATATATTTACCTAGCTGTTAGTTTTCCAAAAATTGTAAAAAAATAAATAAGAAATACATAAGGATATCGTATCATGTTACTATTTTTATCCAAATCAGAACTTTACTTTCAATTTCTATCTACTCTCTGCAGAGGTAGGTAATACGTTATACGATTTAATATCAGGGACATACTTATTTGGATGTTGTTATTAAAAACACGAAATTAAATTGATTGATTGATGATTTATTCATGAACAATATTAACAATTGTATTTGAGCGTATCTTAAAATAGATTAATTTAAAAGATTAAAACATGAATGATTTAATATAAAAAAACTTTTGATTTTGAAAATATATATATGTAAAAAAAGTCGTGGTAGTTACACTATTAATAACTTTAGAACTGCTGAACTGGTTTGGCAAAAAATTGGTGGGGAGGCAGCATAGGATACTTTTTATCCCGATGTCCTGTTCCCGCCCCGGATAGTACAGGGACACGCGGACGAAGTCGCGGGCAAAAGCTAGTATTCTTTAGGCCATGTTCATCAGCGATAATGTAGGATTTTAATTGTGAACGAATTTTCAAAACTGTCCAGTAGTTTTGGAGCCTGTTCAATTCAAACAAGCAAATCAAATCTTTCCACTTTATAATATTAATTTAGATAGTATAGTATAGATTAAATTGAATTAGGTAGGTAACGGTAATCGGAGGTACCAATAATCAGAACAGCCCTGATAAACTCCGGAATGACTGAAGGCCACTCACGTCATAACGAAATATTTGCTTCTTCAACAAAACTATTTATGATAAGTTCCGCGGCGATAACTCTAAGTGTTAACATAGAATAGCATTGGTTCTGAGTTTTTGTAACTAAAATAAATATAGATAAAAAGATTTATTTGACATAGCAACACACTACACAAAGGTCACAATAAATAAGATAAAGAAGTGATGTGCGTACTGCAGCCTGTCAAAAAGGCAATAAATTATATCAGATTTGCTCGAAGCAAAACTCAGATTTTTAGTAGGTATTATTACTGTTTGATACGACCAGAAGAAGGAAACCCTAAGAAAACTGCTGCTTTATGGCTGTCCTAAGGAATGTAGATGTAATTAATCGCATGCGAGGCATGCGAACATCTGCACTGCACTCATATAAAACCACATTATAAAAAAAATATTGTTACCTACTAATAATTCATTACATGAGTAATTCAATAATCTCTTAAACATACGAAATTCGTACAAAAAGTATATAAGGAATCCTTATATCCTTATTAAGGATATCGATATCATGTTACTATTTTTACCCAATTCAGAACTTTACTTTCAATTTCTACAACACTGCTGTTTTGTGGTTATGCTACAGGAGTGCAGGCAGATGTATTTGGTCGTAAGCCTCAAGTCGTGTTGGCAATTTTTAGCTTAATGTCCAGTTATTCAGGTTTACTGATCATAATAACAACAAAAATCAGCCCCCAAGGTGAAACTACTCGATTCCATATTGAGTATTACTCCGCAAAGACATTGTTTAGGTAAGGAGTAATGTGAGATCTAGGCGGTACCTATAGTGAAGCAAAGAATGCTACTCTATACTCACAGACTTTTCCGTTGTTCCAGAAATATGTGGAGTCATCACTGGGCTGGTCCGGCGAGAGGGGCGAAGACTCGAGCTACGACTCTGAGTGTGAAGATGAAGGAGGTCATAGGGCTGCATCACGGACGCCTTCTGATACCCTCGCTGCAGAGTTTGCGGAATATGTCACCGTCACGCCACCTACTTCGCAGCAGAACCAGGTAAACAAGCTTAACTATGGACTAAGCATTGTCTGAAATAAAACCTTTTTAATCTGTGTTTTCAGCCGAGCAACGGCATTAAATTTAGAGACTATTATCGGTCGCGCCCAGGCTTCGCACGGGTGTTTAGCAAAAATTTTAATTTTCATGTGGATCCCTAACTTTTTTGAAATAATTCTATAGCCTATGTTCATCTATGTGCTTATATTGTAAACCTAAAGAAATAAAGTTATTGAAATCTGAAACCATCAGAGATAATTTAGGATTCTAATGGTGAAAGAATTTCATCAATCAAATTGGTTTAGTAGTTTCGGAGTCTATTCAATTCAAACAGAAAAAATCAAACCTTTCCTCTTTATAATATTAGTATAGATATACCAAGGTTGCAACAGTTCTACGTGGCGACTTGGTCACATGACGAAGCCAACGGGCAGTCGTGTGATCGGCGACTTTAGAATCTATTACATAATTTGATGTTTAATTTCAACCTACGCCTAGCAGTGGGTAATGATGATGATGATGAAGAAAATACAAATTACAAAATTTTTCTTTCACTATACCTACTCGTATATTCTAAATAGTTATTCAATAGCAACATTGCTCGCTAGCTTAGCACAAATCGATTCCAATTCGAAAATATACATCTACTTTGCTCCTACTTGACTAACGATTTGACGCTGAGGGGGTTCGAATCCCTCTTTGGGACAAATGTTTATAGGATCTGATAAATTTATAAATCTGATCTGCAAATATTTGTCAAGAGTGATTAAAAATATCTAGTGCTTATCTATGTAGGTAATACTATAATATTATATACATAAGTATTTTATGTATATCAGCTATCTAGTAACCATAACACATCATCATCATCATCATCATCACCAGCCTATAATAGTCCACTGCTGGACATAGGCCTCCCCTAATGAGCGCCGTAGATGGCATCATTATTTGGGGGTCATTGCCCATAATCCCCACGCTGGGCATGCGGGTTGGGGATCGCAGTTCGGTGTTGTTGTTCTGCGGAAGGCGCTGCTGCCCGCCCCCCGCTGTGTTTCCCTTAGTCGCCTCTTACGACACCCACGGGAAGAGTTGGGGTGGTGAAATTCTATGCCGGCACCACACGGCATTGTGTGGCAACCATAACACAAGTTTGCTTATCTTGGGGGCTAGATGATGCTGTGTGGATTGTCCGCCATTATTTATTTGTTTTTATTTATATCTAGCGACCCGCACCGGCTTCGCACTGTGCCCGTGTTATAAATGTAAATCTTCCTCTTGAATCAATTTTAAATAAAAAACCGCATCAAAATTAGTTGTATTATATACTCGTATTTATTTATTGAATATATTGTACAGCTATCATTACAGGCACAACTAATGCGATAGTGCAGTTATCTAATACTGAAAAATCTGTGGAATCACAATCTTAATCCATCAAATTGTAGTCGTCAACATATACTAACATACTATAAATTAATCAATATTTTCTTAGATTATGAGTTTACTTACATCCAATTTCCTATCCACAGGCAAAGATCGAGTTCGCAGTAAAACTCGGCTACACAGAGCGCCTCGCGCGCACCGCGCTACAGAGACTTGGGCCGGACCCGCCTCGCAATGAGCTCCTGGCTGAGCTGATAAAGCTGGCTACCCTGCACCCGCAGCAGCCGCTGTCTCCCAACCCCCCGGCGGAACCGGATCCGCCGCCGGATCGCGCGCCCCTCAGGCATATTGTTATTGACGGCAGTAATGTCGCTATGGGGTGAGGATACTTTTCTTTTGAATTATTTTATGGATGTCTCACCTGACGGTATGCGATGCGACGATTCGGCTGATAAAGGTATTTTCACAGCGCCAGCCGAGCCTGATCCTCCGACGGACCGGGCGCCGTTTAGGCATATTATTTATAGTTGGTAGAATGTCGCTACGGGGCGTGTGGACATTTTCTTAGCCATTTTAATATCTTTAGACTTTTCATCGCTATCTCAGCTGTGCTGATTGGATCTCTTGAAGAGACTGAAGAAACACCTGATTTTTTTTCTTGAATTTTTATTTGATCCTTCATAGCCATTCTCGGTCTGTTGTGTTATGCTAACAAAATTCTATTTTCATTTACAGCCATGGTAACAAGGAAGTCTTCTCATGCAGAGGCATCGAAATATGCGTCGAATGGTTTCGAGCTCGAGGCCACAAAGAGATCACAGCGTTCGTACCAAAATGGCGGAAGGAAGCCTCACGACCCGACAACCCAGTAGCTGACAGAGACGCGTTAGAACGACTAGAAAGAGAACGAGTGCTAGTGTACACCCCCAGCAGACTCCTGGGTGGCAAGAGATTAATCTGCTACGACGACCGGTATATCCTGAAACTGGCAGCTGAAACGGACGGCATCGTCGTCTCAAACGACAACTACAGAGACCTCGTTGCAGAGAGCCCAGAATTCCGAAAAGTAGTTGAAGAAAGATTGCTCATGTACTCATTCGTAAACGACCGCTTCATGCCACCAGATGACCCGCTCGGCCGATCCGGACCGACCCTCGATGCTTTCCTCCGAGCTCCGCAAAAGAAAGTCGATCCTCCACCGGCTTGTCCGTACGGCAGGAAGTGCACCTACGGCATTAAATGTAAGTTCCACCATCCGGAGCGCACGGGCAGACCTCACAAATCTGTCGCAGAGAGGTTATCAGAACGGGCGAAGCAACTGCGACCGCGTGATTTGCACACGGTCAGCTTACCACCCGGCGGGAAGCCTGCGCCTACTGATAAGCGGCCGTTAGCGCGCGCCCAGTCCGCCGCACCGAGATTACCTGACTTGGCAACGCATTTCGATTACGCACAAGTACAACCGGCTATTCCGGGCCCATCGCAGCAGTGCATGGTTCCCGGCCAGCCGCCCGATGCGAACCCGCATAGAAAACTGCAACGACAACTGACTCTGAATCCGAACTGCGATCCGAGATTACCCCCACACGCGAGGCTAGGCCATCCCGCGGCCAACAGGGTAGGGAGCGCACCGGGCCAAATGGTACAGATGGGAGCAATGGGAGCGATGGGGCACAGGAATATGATGTCACCGGCTGCGTCGGACAGCGCCTTGCAACATTGGGACGCACGGCGGCGGATGCACTTCCACCTGACTGGTATATTCCCAGAGGCTCAAGTCGCGGAGGCCATGTCCTTGTATCCCGAGGAAACGGATGCTCAAAAAATGTGCGCGATTATTTTAGCGCGGTATCGGCCCAGCGAGGCGCCTCTGCCCTCACCTGGATATCTATAATCATTAGACACGTGTGTCCATGGAACTTAACATCTTTATACGGAAATTTTGTGCTAAGCGCTTTCGAGGGCCCTCGTTCTATGGTCATGTGAATTTAATACAAACTTCGCACGGTTTTTCACGAAAATCTTGACGTTAAGGTTGTATCGCGATCAAAGCAATATTTCGAACGGTGCCTGGGATCGTAGGAAATATATTCGCATACGGCGATTGCTTTTGACGATTTTATAAATCTCTCGCTTTTTGCTGTCCTTGTTCTATTGAACATGTTTGCAAGCATTTTTGTAATACATAAATGTATATTTCCAGTTTTAAATATGCTTCTGAGAAGTGTATTATAAATAGGTATAACTGCTTATAAGTGTAACCCATTTGATATAATTATACTAACACCAATGTTTGTATTCTAAAAAATAATAATAATGGTATGTAAACTTCTTATTTATGCATTATGTTATCCTGTCAAAGTTTGCCTTCAGCTAATTTATGAAATCACAAAGTCTAACTAGAAAAGAGTACTTTGTGATGGATTTATTGATTGATTGTAAGAAAATTTAAGCTTATTTTTAAATAAATGAATAATTCCAGTGAACAATATAATTTTCCTGGATATAAGGCACAACGCACATAGAATCTGCAACATAGAAATAAGCAACTGATAAATGACAATATGTTTATGTATGTATTTTATATTATTTATTTGTTTAACTACATACACATTGTATGTTCTTTCTTCTTTCTTGTGAGTCAGCTGCTCCATTATTAACAAACTTATGAACTGTAGAGAAAATTATTTCAATAAAAGTTTTAAGTTTGCTAAATAAAGATCAGTATGTGTTTTACATTTAAATGAAATGGGCCAGCTATATTTTTGACTAATGTTGTTCTAGGTATAAAAAAATGTTGTTTGATTTTAAAATTGAACGGATTAAACACTAATGCAATGCATCGATTGAAAATGTAAGATACATATATCTACCCTCATGGCGCACTCTATAGACTTTATGCAATTTTATAGAGTACACCATGATTATTATTAGCATAAATCAAATTTTACCAATACCTTTAAAACATCACGAAGGTAAAATTTGATTTCAGTAATCATAAATGTGATTGTTTGATTTCTTTCAACATATTTCTGATTACTGTAAACATCATTCCTTATGGAATGAGGAACATAAGTTCATGTCTTTTTTGACATTATAGGATTAATATTTTTTATTGTAATAAAAATTTTTCTCATTGCATAATTTTATTTACTTTTGACCCTATTTTGATTACTGCTTATCTTTTTTAATACCATGTTCATATAGGCCTTACTATCAGTCTTCTGACTTGTCTTATCAGTGAGTTGAATGAAGTCTTGTCCAAATTCCCTTATGGATGTTGGTTCCATGTGTGATGGATTGAATACTCTAATTTTCTTACTAGTTCTATACAAGAATTTGAATTCTATTGGAATTATTGGTGTAACAATCGGTTGATCATTGTTTTCATCCACATCCATTTGACTATCTTTTACAATAGGTTTTGGAGGAGTGTAGTTCTTTGCAATTTCTTTCACTTTTGCTGTCAAATCTTCAAGATGGTCACATTTTATGCCAAGGCAGCAAGTAGGTATTCCGAATAGTTGTCCAGTTATTCTTCTCAGGCCGTTTAAACAAAGAGTAGGAAGATTTGTTGATACTGATTTTTCGATGAGGGGTAACACTATTGTTCTAGGGTTCACTGTAGATTCTATTAGGACAGCAGAGCATGTTTTGCTATCAACGGCTGTTGACACTTCTGTGCGACCAAAGATTAATCCTTTAACCCTCCTGAAAAAAAAAAACAATTTATGTAGGTACTGAAAGTTTAAAATTTACTGAACTAGCAGCTAATCAATCTAAAATATTCTTACGTTAGTTTTGCTGGCTTAGGCCTTTGGTCCTTTGGGATGGATTGGATTTCTTTCCAGTGAGGTTTTTTGAATTCTGGTATATCAACTTTGTAAACTTCTAAGGCAGATTCTAAAACCTTTGTGTCATCATCTGATATGCTTGGCCTGAAAAAAAATTATGTGTTAGTTAGGTAGGTACTGCATACTATCTTGCTCTAAGTATTTAAACCTGTAGATAGATTTTATGTATTAATAAGATATCTATTCTAATCAGATGGTGTTAGCTGTTCATCATACTAATCATAATCACATTTCATAGTCATGTTTCACTTCATAGAACTACTGTTGTTGTTTTAGGAGAGTTATGTGCCAATTTCTTTCCAGTTGAGATAGTTGGCAAGAAGTGAAAACAACAGCTTTGTTATTTTCTAGACTTAAATCACTTACCAAAACACAGGATCTGGGCGACAAAGAACATTTCTCAGGCTTTTCTTCAGTTTGCCTTTACTGACAGAGGTTTTCTTTTTTGTGATAGTTGCGGCTTCCATTTTCACTACAGAATAATGTTCTAAATAACCGTAGTGGTTTTATTCTCTTTGTACATAGCAAGTTTCACGATTCCAATCTCAAAATAAAACATGAAAACTCTTCTTCGTTCATGAAGGTAACCTCAAAATAAAAATTGACAGCGAGTGACAATAATAATTGACATCGACATTATTCAGACGATTGAGGGAAGACATTGATAGCTGCAGCTGCGAAAGCGCAATGGTTCTACTACACTACTACAACTCAAACTTAATTTTCATAAAATAATATCCTTTTCTTGTTTGATTCTTTTTCTTCGTTGTTTTAGTAGGTGTCCTCAAAAACATACTATTTGTTGATATGTACATGCTAAGGAACCTTTATGTGTATTTACATAATATACGTACATTTTATAATATGGAGGGTAGCTGTTTATTTATTTTGAACCCATCGCATCTACCTACAATATTCTAAATACTTATTTGTTTAATTTTATTGAAACCCCCTCAGCCAAACTAAGTTGAAATTTCTCTAAATAACTCGGTAGGTTCAGTCAAACAAGTCTTGATTCCCAGACTTTATTCTTATCCCATAAAAGCAAACGGGAATTTCCGAATGAATAACCAATTGTCTCAGATTTTTACGACTTCGAAGACAACTGAGGGTCCCATTACAAAAGAATGACTGCTTAGAAACTTACAAGGAAGAGGCTTGCAAAAAAGGATGCGTTTTTTGCCCCACAGCCGTTGGCGAAAACCATTGTTCGGGCGAAGGGCGGGGGTAGCGGTATTGCATTGAGGGGTTGTAATGAAACTTTTACCTGAGTCCCGAATGCAATTCGATCCTAGAACCCTCTAATAGCGCAGTACGTTAGAATATTTCGTTGGAGCTGTGCGTGATGTCTCGTAGAAATGAGAATTGGTTGCTGGTTGAGTGGGGCAGTGGCGGTCGTGATGTGGTCTACTCGAAGGCGGTTCTGCATCCAGTGAACCGAGAGTTGAAGATCGGAGACAAGATGACGGTGAGCAGACGAGGGGATCCGCAACCGGCGACGCTCATTGCTCGCGCTAGTAAGTCACATAACCTACGTAATGTATTGAGAGTTGTACCTAAATGTTTAGCCACTGTGGTCATTGCCACCTTTTGCTTAAATTTTTGGCAGTCGTCTAACTATAAGCCTTGAAACGGATTACTTACTGGATGATTACTTTTCTTAATCACCTCACGTTTTTAATTTGTAACTTTAAATGAGTACCTAGATGGCTAGGCAAGGTAGGTAGGTACATATAGTTACTTGAGCATATCAAAAATTCTACTAGTAGGTACCTACGTGAGTGCACATAAAACAACACGTGACGTCACTACAATTTATTAATAGGTATTATTTATTAATGTTCCATAATATCGCTAAAATTTAAAAAACGGTTTGATTGATTTGTTTTTTTTTGCACCTATTAATACTTAAATTTTTGTAAAGGGTTTTTTAAACCACCCCTTAAAAAATAGTAGGTGATAACAAGTTCAGTTTCCGTTTGTCATCTAGTTTTTATTAAATCTACCATAAACATTAGGTAACCTACTTCACGTCTGGAAATTAAAGCGTTACTGGTCCTAGAGAGCTAATATTCGAGATCTGAGTTTTCCTTTCTACCATTAATTTCATTACAGAAGAGCGCGACCACCTAGAGCCTCGAGACCAGGAAACTCCCGCTGCCGGCCCCAGTCCTAAACCAGACGAAGATCCCGAGGATTACTCCCCCAGTGGCTCATCATGGGCCCCGAGCGACGAGGGCGCTATGTCACCTGACTCTGATAAGGTTGGTTAGGTTTTTATGTCTTTTAAGAAATTTGGCATGTAGAACCTTTCTAGTTTAACGATAATCTACCTGTAATACGATAATCTACTTACATGTGGTGTTTGCCATAGATTTGTTAGGCAAGCAAAGTATTAACTTAGGTACAGTACCTATCTTGAAATATTAACTTGAAATTTATTACATATTTTTGGCATTGACTTTGATATAAAATTGTGATCTTATTTCACAGGAAACTTTATCCGCTAAGAAAATTAAACTGGAACATTGTAAACGGCAATACGTAAACAGAAAGAGCGGCAAAAAAGTTCTAACCCCGTCATACAGAGCTAACGCTATCATACCCCTTAGCATGCAAGATTCCAAGAACATCAACCGCAAAAGAACACACAAAGGTTCATTTCACAAATCTTTACCAGACTCGACAAAAAGGAACAATTGTCTCAATACCGTTGCAGGTAAACGAACAATAGACCGTGAATTAGAAGAAATCGGTAACAGTTTCCGGCTTTTGTTCAAAATGCTCGACGATCTAAAACGACCGCTGATTATGAACAACTTTAGTGACGATTACCAGCAAAACGTTGCACAAACGCAGCAGATTCATAGCCCTATAAATGCCCAAGCGGCCGACGAGGAAGAAAATGATCCATATGACCCAGAAGAAGAGTTTAACCGGTCAGACGATAATGTGCTAATAAGTAATAAGTATGACAGTCAGTATAACGCCTCCATTGCACTCAAAGATCGCGTGAAAACTGTGGAGCAGTCGGCAACAGAGGGCGAGAAGAACGAATGGGTAAGAAGTCCCTCTAATATATTAATGACCACTGAATATGAATGAGGTGATATCAGATTGCTTCTAACTTGTAAAATTGACGAATGATTCTATTCCAGGTACCGATCGGCAGTGGCAAGACTCTGATTCACGTTGATCAGTTTAGAAAAGTGAATTGGAAATCTTACACGATCGCTACCAGAACGTTGTTGCTGGCTGTTTTCCCAAGAAGGTAACTTAATAAACCTATTTTCATTCAAGTCATACGCCAGTGAAAGTTGTTTGACGCAATAACATTGCCAGAAGTTAAATCAAATATTTTCTCCACCAGGATACTAGCCACACATTCGCTAACTGGAAAACGTTCTCCAGCTTTCCAAAATAAGCCAGCTAAGATGTGTCTGGACCCCAAAATCATAACAGATGTTATCATGGAGATAACAGATCGGTTCGACGTTAAGGAAAATCTAGTCAGGTAAGAGATAACATAACTTATTTCTAAATATTTAAGGTAGATTTTGTAACAAGTAACTAATAACAAAAGCCCTCTCAGCCCCAGGTACCTTTTTTGGTTCACAATGTTCACATGCTGTAAGTTAACTTAATTTTAAGGTTCATATTTGTAATTTTTTGTTGTGTGGACTTTAGCTATATAAGTTAAACGAGTTTATTTATTTCTTAACCTACAAGTACTTTCCTACTAAATAAAATAACTCTTATTTCAGGAGCATAATTACAACAAAATGTGCCGACGAGTGCAAAATGCTAAAACAAAAGAACAACAAGAAGAAAAACAAACAGAACCAAGATAACAAAATACCAAAGAAAGATTTTCAAGAGGAAAACCAACCAGTAAGCTGAACACAGGCCTTCCTGAAAATTTACGATAGATATCTAAAATTGTCTGATTCATGTTTAATATCATTAGTAGGTATTTACCTAGTCCCTATACGAAAAAAGTGCGTTATACTTTAATATTTCGGTTTTTAAATTATTGTATTGATAATATTAAATTGAATGATTTCGGTTTTTACTTATCAGATTATCAAATCAATACCTACATTATTATTCGAATTTTCTTGCAACGCGAGTGTGAAATTTAATAAAATTGAATTGTAAAGCAATTAAAATGTTTTATTTCTTCATGTAAAAAATCTATAGACAACGACGAGTTTTATCTAACTAGAATAATCATTATAATAAAATGTTAAAAGCACCGATTTTCATTTAAATACAATTTATAACCACGACATTCAAATGCAGTGCGCGGACCTATGCGCCAGCGCATATTTTAACACTAACTGTCATCTTGACAGATAGGTGGCGCCGCTCGCAAGCGTCTCATAAACTCCCCTGCTGGAAGATACCCGGTGGAGACAATATCAAGTCCAAATTCGTACTGGCAGCTATAGCTCTCATGAACATCATATCATCTGGTGTAAACCTCCATCCGCTGAGCTCGCCGAGACTTTGCAGCTTAGGGCATGATTCCATCAGCATTTCTACGGTGGCCGCTGTGAGGCGTGGCGCGTGGGGGAACCAGAGAGTTTCCAGGTTCGGGAATCGGTATCGTTGGACCATTCTGAAATAGGACGAAATCGTTTGTAATTGGAAACTGGTTCAGTTTCACCGAATTTCATTTGTAATTCTAAGCTGGTCCGGTATTTAGGTCTCATGAGCTAAATAAGCGGTCTGGTAAGTGTCTTAACAGAAACAATTTTAAACCTACTTTACGAAGAGATAGTATGAAAAAAATTGTGGCAGTATCTAATAAGGAACTTACCGAGACATATCATTATCGTCCAGCATGATTTCATCTCCAATTATCAATTTCTTGAGCATGGGGCTGCCAGTCATCAGATACTTTAGCAGGGACGGCGACAGGTGTCCCTGAATAATTTCAATGTGCTCCAATTTGTTGAATGGAATTTCTTCTTCATGTGTCGTCGTTTGCATTCCGTAGAACTCTAAACTCTCCAGATTCCTGCAAGATTCTGCTATCCTGGTAAAGTTGAAAGATCCAGTTGCGGCAGAAAGCATCAAATTAACTATTTTATGGCCAATCTTATCCAGCAACTGGTGCAGTTCGTGACACTGGAATTTGTTTAGCTTAATTTTGGTAAGATTACGCAAATCTTTAATCTGTAGTATGACGCTTTGATCGGGCTCTTCCAAATAAATAGTTTCTACCGAAGGACATAGAGCAAGAATAGCTTTCATTGTTCTGATGTTGGTTCGTATATCATGCACATAGTTGAGCTTAGTAGTGAAATCTGGATCGGAGTTGTAAATATAGTAAATAGCTTTCCCGACGTAGGAATAACTGCCAAGATTCGTAAGGTTCGGCAATCCGCGTATTAATAGGGCCACATCTGTGTGGTCAATATTCTCGTCGCCGTACATTCCGATGTTTACAACTGTCAGACTGCGGATCAGCTGTGCATTTCCACTCAACAGTGCCTCTATTCCTATTTCTGTGATATCAGTCTCTCCCGAAACGTCTAGTAGTTTAAGCACTTTGTTGTTTTCGCCGATGCATTTGAGGACTTCATCATTGGCTGTGTAGGGTATATGCAGTACAGTTAGGTTCTTCAGATTCTCTATTAGCTTACAAAAGAGAGGAAGGTGGTCCTCTTTGACCCAGACACCTTTTAGATTGAGCGTTGTCAGATGCTGGCCTTGTTCCGAAATGAGCTCAAGGACTTTCCTGTAATATGGATGTGGGAACGTTCCAGTTGCTAGACATTTGACGTTTTCTTTGAGCAACAATCGCATGGTGTAGTATCTGACTGAGGGATCCAGGTAATCCGAGCTGAGTATCAAATTCATGAGATCTTGGAATATGTCGTTGGTGGCTCCCATACTTTCGTAGTATGAGGACACCATTGCGAAAGAAAACGCAGCATCTTCCTCGGATGTTAGCTGGGATAGGGCGTGTATAAGTTGTCTCGCGACCATGGAAAGTGTAGTTTCTTGCAACGGCGGGACTGGTAGCCTTGGCGACATTTTAACTGATAATATCAACACTTACTGACTACACTATGATACTGGTAGGTACACTTATATAAAATACACTTATTTTAATCCTAACGAACAGTATAATTTCACTGTTATTTGAACATGACAGTCCAGCTCCGCGTTTCGTTTTGGGAAGAGGTGAAAAATCCGTGATTATTTAGCGCATGCGCGCCTATATCTGGCGATGCGCCAGAGCGTTTATAACAACACAAATGCGTATTTTTAGTTTTATAAAAGGCGTTTATAGATCACGCGTGCAGTTTATTATTATAGAACTTACATTATTTGGATTGTCTGTGAGTTTGCATTACTTTTATTCCGGCGAGGACATGCGAGTGGAAGAGTCAGAATTAGTAATTAAGTTTAGGGCGCCAATATAAATGAAAAACCTACTCAGTAGAGTTTCCAACTTAAATAACACAGCAAATTGAAATAACCTGAACGATTAGAACAAGAGTAACCTAATGATGTCCTCAGATTATATAGACGACAAAAGTTTGGGACACGTTTTGCTCCAACTAGAAAACTAACAATCTAACAAGGTAAAGGTTGTTCGTGGCTTGTTCGCATTTTTACAAAAAATGTGAACAATGAATCACTTGTCCCATTTTTAATACTTACTTAATTAAATTGTGACTTGTATTTTGTGACGTGTCCAAGAATCCTACAGAGTAAGGTCTAAAGGAAATAAAGGACTTTGATTTTGATTTTGGTTACTGCGACTGTGAGCGTCAGGCATTTTAACTTAAGACTTTAGCTTCTAGGGTGTTGGTTTTCAACCCTTTTGTGCGCTCTTTCATGGTTTGCATACCTAAGTTTGTTGCTGAATGTACGAGCGCACTTTGGGCATGTCAATACTGACATAATGGTAGTGGACCACCACCGGTGCGCGGGCCTTTGGCTGTGTGGCTGGCAATTATGATAAATTATTAACTAAAGTGGTAACTGTGTACCAAATTAAAATAAACAAAAACACAAATAGATTTCTTGGAATATAATTAATAATTAATCGTCTCATTACATCTCATATCTTTTGAACAGCTTAAATACAAAATAACTTACAACCACGCTGTTTTCTTACGTAGGTACTTCTAGATTCTTAGCGACCAACAGCAGTATCTGTTCAGTGTTGAAGCACCAGTTGGCTATTTCTTTGGAGACTTTGCACCAATGCTCGCCGTGGTGGGGTTCCGCCGCTTTGCATCTGGTTTTAACATCGTCTTGTTGCGCCTCTGTACCGTGGAGTAACTCGAATTTGTAGAAATAAGCCCATGCGTCGCCTAAGTCGGGGTCGATTTTTACCTGTATGTAAAACATATATTTTAATCACATTATCCTGAACAATTCTGCATAGCTTGGGGCTAGATAATTCTGTGTGAGTTGTCCAACATTATTTATTATTTTATTATTAATTACTGACGATCTCTGTGTCGCGGTGGGCTAAGGCTAAGGTCGATTCCCGCCTTGGGAATTATTATCAAATTTATCAAGTACCCATAAGACAAGCTCTGCTTAGCTTAGGACTAGCTAGATAATGCTGTGTGAATTATCCAACAATATTTATAATTATTTCTTGATTACAGATTTTTATTAACGTTATCAAAATTTCGTAGTGACGAAGAAAATCGGGCTTTGGAGACCCTCCGGTGTGTGTAAAAGGTAACAATTTACACACATGCCTATGCCTAGTAATGCCGAGTACATTGTATACTCTGTTCTAAGCTCAAACCTCCATAAGGACCTATAAGAATCGTTTATTAAGGATAAACGAATTTGTATACTTGACTAATAAGAGCAAAATAACAGTTACGTATAACAGAAATATCCTTTTAGGAAATTTTTGTTTAATTCTGATTCAAGGTGAAAAAAAAAAAAAATCTACTGAGATCTGCACTGACATCTCGCATGGGAGTGTAGTGCAAATTTTTGTCTTATCGTCGATATATCTTTAAATGCGTGAAAGTTTTATCTTTATAGAACTTCATCATCATCAGCCTATTATAGTCCACTGTTAGACATAGGCCTCCCCTAATTAGCGCCATAGATGACATTATTTTTAGAGATGTGGATTTTGTGTTATCAATTAAATAAAATAAGTACTCTCTTGAATAAAAGTAACTTAACTCAAAAAATATCACTTACAGCCAATAACAGGATTTAAAAAAAATAATAAATTAACAGGATTTAATAAATTTTAATCTTTTGCTCTAAGACAGATACATTACGCTTACCGTTCTGTTGAACCACTCGCGGCACTTGTTGAGTTTCCGCTCGGTCCAGAATAATTGGGATACTGCTAGTAATACGTGGGCGTCGTGCTCGCATTTCTTTAGGGCGTCAACCTGAGGGAAATTAAATTCTTTTATTTAACAAAAAAAAGTAGTAGATTGGTATTAGCTTGCCTAAAATAGGTTATAAAAGTATATAACAGCCCAAAATACATCATAACATTATCCATAGTCGGATTTTACCCCCTATTAGCCACAGACCTCTGAAAGTTTGTGCTGTGCACTCTGTGCAGGCCTATTTTCACCGCTCTTTGTTACATTTTCATTAATCGTAATAAAAACGCAGCCGATAAGCGGTGATAATAGTATGAATGATACACTCTTTAATTATTTATTTGTTCATCTTTAAGCCTTTACTAAATTAACTGTGTGTAAAAACCACGATTCAAGCCACAGTCTCACCAATTTCTTTCTGAAGGCTGAAGCCTAAGGAATGTCTAAGGAATGTCTTTCTTACAATGATAAATCGAAATTATAAAAGTTCTATAATTTTCTCAGCTTTCACAGCATTGTCTTGAGGCTACTAAGAGTTAAGAAAAGTTAAGTTTATTTTTGGTTATTAAGAGTTGTGGTAGTTATGCACATATAAATAATGGACGACCTTTGTGGCGCGGTGGGCGAAGGTCCATCTGCGACGCAGTAGGTTTCGGTTTCGATTCCCGCCTCGGGACAAATATTTGTACAATCTCCAAATATTTGTCTTTTTCTCTGGTCGTTTTCTATGTAAAATAAAAAATATCTATCTATGTACTCATATATTATTATGTGATATATATACAAGTTATCTAGTACCCATAAAACAAGACTGCTTAGCTTGGGGCTAGGTGATGCTGATTATTAAAAAGCTCGCGGATAAGATTCAACGAGCAAAATAACAATTTAAGCCCTGCGGCTACAGATTAAGTTCTTAATATAAGCTTTTAATCTTAAACGCATTTAAGTACGAATTAAAATCACAACTTACGCTCTTAGTTTTCCTTTGCGGCCTAGATTCCATGAATATAGCCTCGGCCCACAACCGCCCAGCGGTGGGGCATTCTTGCAGGGCTTTCGCCATCACCGAATTTGCTATGTCTGCGCTGCCGTTCCGCCTTTCTAGTCTCACACTTTCTAACCTGCGAAAATAAACCTTATGCAATAACGACGTGGTTTCATATTAGGATGGCGGTAATAAGCATCCATTCTATCGTCTAATTCAATTCATTGCGTTTATTTGAGACAACAATATATTCAGAAATAAATAAGAGAGATCACTCGAGAAAAAATAAAATAGTGGAACTATTTTAATTCTGGTAATTTAATTGTAATTTTTGTAAAGAAAAATTATACAGGGTGTCCTGAAACTCAACATCAAGCCGAAAACGGAGGACGGGGTTCATGACGGCCCAGAAAAACTGATTTTGTTGATGATTTTGTTGTTTTCGGCTTGACGTTGAGTTTCGGGACACCCTGTATATTATTTTGAATCGCAAGTAGAGCGAATAATCAAGAAACAATACGAAGATCAATATCTACCATAACTCCGCTGTCTTCGGATTCCGAAGTCTCGCCTTCTCTAAAACTGATCTCGCTTTAGTGATGTGCTTGAGTTTTTCCTCCAACCTCGATAATAATATCCACATTGGTATACAAGAGGCGCATTTTTTAAGCTGAAACAAAATAATATAATAATAATTACGTGTTTAGACCGCGTAAGTTTAAAAATATTTTTTGAAACAAAATATCGTTAGATTGACGTTTTATCTGTATTTTCTTTTTCTGCTTTAAGTATAACTTTCTTGGCGTGCCATAAGAACGAACAAATGAAAGTTAACACCGGAGATCTAGTAGTGTTTAGATACCCTCAACTGTTCTATGAATAAATTTGCGGAAAAAGAACAAAAATCAATTTTTCCATACGACATGGCAGCTGAGAAGTGCCGTTTTAAACCATAAAGCAAAAAACAGCCAGACTGACCTCGCAACAGAAATCAAATTTGTTACGGAAACTTGTTATAAAATAAGAAATAACGGGTTATTGATTTTTTCCGCTACTAGAAGCTAGCAAGCAAACCATGAATGGTATTTTCGAGCATTTTACAATGTGTTGATTTTAGTACAAAATCGCTAATATTCTCACATATCCAAAAGTTCTATGAAATCGAAGATAGTTTTCTCATGAGTCCATAGATATATAATGTTTTATGATTTGCCGCAAATAACTTTTCCGCTAGTTCTTTTAGCTATCCCTCGTAGAAATCAAAAACTACAAAAAAGAACTCAATCTCCCGCGCAATGTAAAGCAATCCACCACCAAATAGCAAAACATCAGCCTATAATAGCCCACTGCTGGACAGAGGCCTCCCCTAATGAGCGCCATAGATGGCATTATTTATCATTTGGCGGTTATTGCCCATAATCCCAACGCTGGGAATGCGGGTTGGGATCGCAGTTCGGTAAGTTGTTCTTCAGAGGGCGCTGCTGCCCACCCCACGGTGTGTCTCCCTTAGTCACCTCTTACGACACCCACGGGAAGAGTTGGAGTGCTGAAATTCTACGCCGGCAACACACGGCGGCTTGGTCCACCACGCTTAAAGCTTACCCCTTGAGTATAAGTGTTATGCGCCTCATCATTCTTGCCAATCTGCTCTTCGATTTGTCCTTTCATCATGTGCAGTTTGGGATAGTCAGCAAACACTTTGATAGCTTCTTCTAGAAGTTTCAACGCGACGTCTGTGTTGTTTAGCGCCCATTCCAGTTTCGCTGATTTTATCATCACCTGTGGAAAAAAAGTAATTTAAAAAAATTTCTATACTAATATTATAAAGAGAAAAGATTTGTTTGTTTGAATAGGCTCCGAAACTACTGGACCGATTTGAATAGTTCTTTAACCATTAGAATCCTAAATTTTCCGTGATGAACATAGGCTATATAATATTTTCAAAAATGTTAGGGATCCGCATGAAAAATTCATTAATTAAACCGTGCGCTACATATTCAACCTCTTTTTCTATTATGGCTCCGCTGCTTGCTTTTTTTTACGGCCAGTGTCAGTTATGGAGTGTCAAGTCAATGTCAAAAACCCCAATGGTGCTAAAAAAAGTAAGGGATCCGTATGAATACTGTGAAACCCATCGTGTTAGTGTGTATAATTTCTGAAATTTTTGTTTAATACCCGTGCGAAGCAGGGGCGGACCGCTAGTAATTTATAAAACTTTTGTTAAGGTTGAGTTCATTATAGGTTATGTATTGGTGGTTTGTTTACAAACATTGTACATCGAAGTTGAGAGAGGAAGATACGAGTTTAAGAACTGCGTAACTATGAAAACTGATTAAAATGATCTAATAGATCGATTAACCTTTTCTTTCCCATAGATTAGATGCACTGCACACACTTTTATAATAAAAAAAGCTGTGCAATCCACACAGCCTTACCTCCGCCCAAGCTACGCAGAGCTTGTGTTATAGATACTAGATGACTAATATTCATAATACAATAATATTAATATTTTTATATAAATATTTTTTACTATAGAAAACGAGCAAAACACCCCGACAAAATATCTGCAGATCGTATGTTCCGAGGCGGGAATCGAACCCGCAACCTCCTACGTCGCAGGACCTTCGCCCACAGAGGTCGCTACTTTATAATTCGCTTGTCTGATTAACAGGAACTACGTACCCTGGGTGTGGGAGCAGAGGCGCGCGCTTTAGACAGCAGCCGTCTCGCTCTATCGTATTCTTTGTTTTCGCTCTCGAGTTTGACGGCCGCCAACCAAATTTCTTCAGAGTTGGGATTCGCTTGGAAAGCCAGGGATAGGATACCTCTCGCTGCGGGGACATCGCCTGAAAGATTAATAAGATAGTTATAGGAACTTAATAACAACAGGTTGGTTATTTGTTGCTTACATTTTAATGGTTATATCTAAATTAATAACCTAAAAATTAACCGTATATATTGTTCCATTCATGTCCATTCCATCACAAGGTTGCCTAGAAGAGCGATAGAACCGCCATTCATTTTTCCTCTATGTTTTGTAAAATTTCTATGTGCAGTGAACAGTGTACTAATTTATTTATTTTCAGGTTTCCCTGAAATAAATAAATACAGCCGACAAAACATGACAGTCCTTACCTGCGAGCCACTTAGACTTGGCTCCCATAAGCCAGAGCACCTCCGACTTGGGACAATGCGCTACCGCCCTCTGCAGTAACGCCTCGAGGCTGGCGCGGGTGCCGTGCTGTTTCTCCAAGTAGGCCGCGCGCAGCCAGATAGACTTTTTGGAGGGAAACACTGAGAGCGCGTAGCCGTAGACCGCGCGAGCACACACGTACGCACCTTCGTTTGCACACTGTAAGATTAGGGTTTTTAGTTGGGAAACAAATGGTTATTGTAAACTAAACAACAAAAACTAATGTAACACTAAAACTAGTAGTAAAAATTTACAAAAAAAAAAATCCTCCAAATAAAAAAACAAATAACAATAGGCAGCCTTATTGACGCTGATAATGAGGACCAAACAAATTAAGTGGTGGAGCTCCGGAATAAAAGTCGCAATTGGGATATTTAATCCGCTTACGAGTCACTTTATTGCCTAGATGCAGCTAAGTTTCGTTCATAAGAGGGAGAAGTAGAATAAAAAGTAAAACACTCACGGCTTCGGCATCCTCCATCCAAGTGTGTTTCTGATCTTCGGAATCTATCCCGTGGCCAATAACAGAACGGATAATCGCCTGTAAGAAAGAAAAAGAGCATATCCATCTAATGAAGTATATTTTGTATATTTGTTATTTGTGTAACTATTGACAATAAAATGATCTTATCTTATAGTTCGAATTTTGTAACGAGACATAATTTTCTATTAGTTTACTAGTTAACATAAGAAAACAAGTTTTGTCAAGTACGATAAATTATTCGCTTTTTTCTAAATATTTCAAAATATAATATTATGATACCTCCCCAAAATAAAAAAAAACAACTTTGAGATATACAACCCTATACCTTTCATTTGATACCACTTTCGTCTTTCGTGTAGAAAATTACGACATCAAAATTTGTACTGAGGTCCTTTTTTATTTCTTTAATACACGCGCACGAAATTTATTTTTATTTTAATTTTCAAGTTTATATCTGCAGAAGTCGCTGAGATATTAAAGGTTGAAAACTATGTCTATGTCTAAAACAGGACAAGAAAAGCGAGACCATAAATCCATCAGTTTCAAAACCAATGTTGAGACTAAAAAAACTAAACTTTAATAAGTAACTGTTAGTACTATTCTGTGCTAATGTATAAAAAGATATAATCGAAAGCGACCGCCTACTTTTTTGTTTAAAGGTATTTTACATATTAAGGCTCCGGTGACGGATGAATTTCCCATACAAACGTAATACCAAAATTATTTGTATAATTTGAGCATTTTCACCATTAGAATAGTATTCATCTAGGTTCATGATACAATTTTTTTCAAAACACTGAAATGAAAGTAAACCTTATCAGATACCTTAAGAAGTAATCAATCAGTCAAAATATGGGTTACTTTACCTGGCATGTGGCAACACCGCCGGATTTCTCCGCCTCCATCGCCTCTTTAAACCAATGTTCTCGGTTGATTTCCACGCCGTTGGCGCTCAGCGAAGTGATGGCTCGGTCTATGATCTTTTCCACCATGTGGGTGTTGCCTGTTGATAGGAATCATTTTAGAAAGTCCGAAAATTCCTACTAATTTGAGATACTCGTACCTAAAAATGACATCCTAAATGTAACCAGAAAGTTATCTTCCTGTGTGTTCAAAGTTTGTTAAAAGTTTATATTTTTATAGATTACAGAGTGTCAATATTTGTAAATTTGCTGTTGGTTGCAAGTAACAACTTCACATTTCTGCTTCTTGGTGGAAAATATTACAACAACCAAAGTAATTATGTAGGTAGAAAAGTAATCGGAAGATATGCCAATCTGACTTTCCACTTACCATGTGCCTCTTCAAGCTTAGCCGCTGTCACCCAAATCTGTCTATCCGTGGGTATATTCTCCCTCGCTTTATTCAGCACTTTCCTTGCATTCTCGTAGTTCTCCAGTCTTGCCAACGCCAGCCAGAGCTCCACACTAGTGGGGCAACATTCGACCGCTCGGGAGAGCAGGATTCGCGCGTCTTCAGGGTTTTCGAGCTCGACAGCCGCTTTCCAAAGGCGGACGGAGTTGGGGATGTGTTCTAAGGCTTTGCGGTAGACGCGACGTTTCGCCTGGGATATTAAAATGTTCCGTGAATTCATTATGGAAATTGCTAATAAAAATCGATATTGAAAGTTCCAGTTAGATTCAAATTAGACAACAAAATCGAATTATTTATATAAGTTATGAGAATCAGATTATCTAAAAGACAAAAAAGTTTGGGACGAGTTTACTCCAAGTAGAAAACTAACAATCTAACAAGGTAAAGGTTTCTTGTTTGCTTTAATTTACCTATAAAGATTGCAGTGAACAATGAATCAAAGTGTTACTAATTTAATTTGTATTTTGTGACGTGTCCTCCTCCTTAAGGTCTAAAGGAAATATCAGATTATCTAGCTAGATGATCAAAAAGTTTGGGACAAATTATGCTCCAACTCGAAGACTTACAATCTAACAAGTTAAAAGTTTCTTGTTCTCCTCTTTACCTTAAAAAGATTGAAGTGAACAATAAATCAAAGTGATCATTTTTTTCTCAGTATTACTAAGGATAAACAATGCCATCTATGACGCTCATTAGGCCTATGTCTAGCAGTTACTATTATAGGCTGATGATGATGATTACTAATGTTATTTGTATTTAGACATGCCCAAGACTCCTGTAAGGTATAAAGCACATTGATTTTCATTTTTAAATCTTCGAACTGTCCATACCTTAGTTTCCTGTTCCAAATCCGCCGCTTTCACCCATATCCTGACACTATGCGGCAGGTTCCTAGCGGCATGGGCAATGACAGCACGAGCCGTATCCGGCGGCTGCAGTCGAGCTGCTTCAAGCCATAGTTCCTCACTGCTAGGGTTCACTTCGCATCCTTTCATTATTAGATTGCGGGCTGATTGGACTTTTCCTGGAATATGTTATGAAATTAGGGTAAATATATCAAATCTGTGATGAAAATGAATTAGCTGTGGTTTTTAAGGGACTTTAGACTGAAGTAGGATATGAATGAAGAAAAATAATTGTTTAAAGTGTCCAATAATAACAAGATGAATAATAAATAAATAATAAATGAAGAAAAAGAATTTATTTGTGTCCAATAAGAACTAGATGGCGGCACCACTAATCATTCTTTCTTTATTTCAGACTTCAAAGTTCAAGTTCAAGTTCAAGTTCATTTATTAATTTGTGATACACAGGTATTACAGAGATGTTCACACGTAAAGTTAAGCGCACTGTGATCTGCCATGAGGCGTACAAATTTTACAAAATTAAGCAGTAAAGCTATAAATATTAATTAGGTTATTTAAAGAATTTTTATTTTTAATGAATTGAAAATAATGCGTTTATTAGTTTGTAAGCAGGTATCAAAAACTTCTCTTCTCTACATTAACAATTACTAAACTGCTGCGTCAAAATATTCACTCAAGCTGTAAAATGTCTTACTTATTAAATAACTAAAAAGTTTAGATTTAAACATTATAATGTCATTGCATTTCTTTATGTCAGTGGGTAAATTATTATAAATTTTGGGTGCCATTCCAAAAATACTATTCCTAAAAAGAGCTGTTTTAACGTTATTCCTAACTTGCAAAGAGTCTTGTCGCCGTTTGTTGGTGTTATAGGTAAATAGTCCGGGGTTTCGTCGAATAAATAGTAAAAGTTCATATATATATAGTGATGTCAATGTCAGGAGATTGAGTTTCTTGAAATATGGTCGACAGCTGTCCCTTCTCTTGATACCACAGATTGCTCTAATGCAACTCTTTTGGGCAATAAATAAACGTTCGATTTTTACTGTATTGCCCCAAAAAATTATACCATATCTTAATCTTGAGACCACATTGCCATGATATGCTGTTAGCACTGCTTTTTGGCTGACCACTGTTCTTAATTTACGTAAAGCATACGCGGACTGTGCAACATTTTTATGCACAAAATCCACATGTGATTGCCATTTCATATTGCTGTCTATGTAGAGTCCAAGAAATTTGGTAGTCATCGTATTACATATATCCGTATCCTCAAAGGTAATTTTAGGTAACACTATTGCACTTTGTGTTTGTCTGAAATTCATGAGCTTAGTTTTGGTTAAGTTGATTAATAAATTATTACTTTTTAGCCACTCTATTATAGATTTTAGACTTGGGTAGATTTCGTCATGATTATTATACACGATAGTACAGTCGTCTGCGAAAAGAATGACTGGATTATTTGTAGCTATTAAAATGTCGTTTATATAAATCAAAAATAAGAGCGGTCCAAGGACGCTACCTTGAGGTACTCCGTGGGTAACAGTTCTACTACTAGAGACAAATAATTTTTCATCTTTTGTCTTGGTACATACTTTTGTTATAAATGTTATCTGAGTTCTCTGGTGCAAGTAAGATTTAAATAGATCTAGCGCTATTCCTCGCACTCCATACGACTCTAGCTTATTTATCAAAATATTGTGCTCTACAAAATCGAATGCTTTTTTCATATCTAGATACATTGCATAAACCTGTTGTTTCTTATCCATCCTAGAATATATCATTTGCAAAAAGTCATAAATAGCTAAATCAATTGATTTATTTTTCCGAAATCCTTTTTGTTCTTTTATAAGTATTTTATTTGATTCAAAATAGTTGTATAAGTTTTTATGCATAATCTTCTCAATAATTTTAGAGAAAATAGGTATTAAAGCAACCGGTCTATAGTTTTGTATGTCACATTTACTGTCTTTTTTGTGAATTGGTTTAATTATTGTAGTTTTCAGTTTAGATGGAAAGACTCCTTGTTCAAAACACAAGTTTATAATGTAGCTCAAAACAAGTGAGATATGGTTACACACAAACTTTAATACTTTAGTATTTATATTATCGTACCCAGTGCTATTTGTGGTTTTCAGGCTTTTGATAACATTGCAAACTTCTATAGGGTCGGTAGGCATCAGAAACATTGATTTATAGGTGCTGCAGTTTGCTTTGTAGCTTTTTTCTTTTAAAGTTGAATTGCCGGCTGCTGCATCTACATAGTAATTATTAAATGTTTCTGCGATTTGCCTTGGAGACGTTATTTTTTTATCGTTCATATTTAAATAGCTGATGCTTTCTCTAGGCCAATTTTGCTTGTTGTTCTTTATTATATCCCAAGTAGCTTTTGACTTATTTGTTGATTTGAATATGTTATAATCGTTCTGTGATTTTTGTGTTAGTTTAATGATTTTATTAAATCTTTCTGAGTAGGTTTTAAACTTTTCCTTGTCTTTCACGTTTTTTGAAATTCTATACCTCCAGAGAAGATCACGCTTGTATTTGCTACACGTTTTTATTCCTTTTGAAATCCACTTTGGTCTTCTTTTAGTATTATTCTTTTTGCGAACGGAAGGAAAACATAAGTCGTAAAATAGTTGAAATAAATCATGGAAATTTGTGAACGCTAGATCGGCATTAGTTGTTTGGTAATCATCATGAAATGAAAGTTGAGATAAGCAGTATTCAAATTTTTCCAAATTTTCTTTACTGTAGTCTCGTTTCATGGAAAACCAGTGATCAAAAATACAAATTCTTTTCACCGGGCAAGTCATCACTTGGCCTTTGTGGTCAGACAGTGCAAGTTCCACCACTTCCGTTTTTGCCCCTCTTATATTATGCAAAATGTTGTCGAGACAAGTACCACTATTTGGTCGTGTGACTTCATGTACAGATAACTTAAGGTTATGGCTTATAATCATGTCATGGAAATCATGTGATTGCTTAGACTTTTCCAGTGTGTTGATATTGAAATCGCCACAGATAATAATCTTACTAGCATTTTTATCTATTTGTTCTAATATGTCATTGAAATAATTGTTGAATATGTCGATGTAGTACTTATTATTTTTGGGAGGTCTGTACATGCATATTATCGTAATTTTTTGTTCAATTAATTGTATTGAGCAGATCTCTATAATATTTGGTATACTAAACTTTGTCATCATTTTATCGAGGACTCTATATTTGAGCCCATTTCGTACTAATATACATGCCCCACCATTCCTATCTTTACGAGCATACAGTGTAGCTAGAGTAAAGTTAGGTATCGTTAGCAGATTTGCATCATCTGATCTGAAGTCATGTTGTGTTCCGTTATGCATAATATGTCCAATCGCTTGCCCCTATCCAAAATGTCATCTATGCAAACTGTTAAAATATCAGATTTGGTAATTAATCCGTTGATATTTTGGTGAAGTATGTAAATATTATTGGTCACGAAAAAACTCGGAGCTGGTCGTTTCTTCATTGATTGTTCCTGCAGCCTGTTTTGGGGCAGGGGTAGCGTCGGGCAGACGAAGAGAGACGATGGGTGAACTTGGTTCAGTTTGTGAGGTCTGGTCAGTCATAGGGCAGTTTTCTGTTTGTGTACTAATATCTCTACTGAAACGCATTATTTTCCTTTCAATTTGATACATTTTATATTTCCTATTATAAGTTAATCGCAGAATCTCACGCAAAATATTTCTGCTAAGATTCACTTTAAAAAAGCGCCTTGATGGCAGAAACCGAGAGTAATCCATATCGAGAAAAATAGCATTGCTGAATTGGTTACATATAAATCTTATCTCATGATTCAATTTATCCTCATTAAGGTGTTTATTAAACAATGTTTCACAAACAATGATATTCGTATTTTGTACTTTGGAGAGCCACGAGCCAAGAAGGTAGCGTATTGAGAAATAGTTAACATCATTTTTAAAACCTATTAAAATAACATAGTCATCGGAATTTAAGTTCATTATTTCAGATTTGCAAGATGCCAAAATGTTATACAGTGCTGCTCCCGGCTTTATAAAGCTGAATACCTCATATTGTAAACCCAGTAATTTCTGCAGTAGTTGTTGTAGACCTTGTCCCTGCTGGTCCGCGATAATAATCACTTTGTTTCCTTTATTTAATTTCTGTTGTTGTACCAAGTCAATGTTTTTGTTTTGACTGCTAGCGACATCTATCGGTAGTTTTATAGGGCTCTCACGTGCAGATATCGTCTGTTGATTTTTATCCTCTGGTATACTGTCGAGAAGCGCTGAAGAGTTATGGTTTTCATGCAGCTGATACTTAGAAGATGATTTTTTTGTTCACCTCGACACGTATTTCTTCCGAACTCGATTGTAGCGAAGAATTAAAGCTGATATCGTTTTTCTTTTCTCTAGACACAGAACTTGAGCTCTTACATAAAAGAGTTAGGTGTTTAATTTTTGTTTTATAGCCTGTAATCTGTTCGGTTAATTTATATTTTTCAGAAAGCAATTTCTTAATCTCTTCATGAGCAGAAGCTAGGTCCATTTCCAATTTACTGCGTAGTATTTTAAATTCCTCAGAAGGCTCATGGTTGGAGGCGTTTAGCTCTGGGCAGCTCTGGTGTATGGTGCGGTTAGTATGCTGTAGCAGATCATGTCGCTCCTCTTCATCTTCGGACAGCAAACTGAAAGTATTATTCGTTGATATGTTAACCACGTGATTTCCTTCTCCATCGTCGTGTATTTGTATTGGTATAGGTGTCAATTTGTCGAGAAGAGGAGAACTTATCATTGGCGGAGTATAAAACGCCTCATGCTGATCGGTAGAGAGATGGGCCGCTGTGCATTGGTCTAAGACACTTGTTGGTGTTGATGCAACACGTGGTGGTTTGCTCTTTGGTTTAATTATTAGTTGTTTCTTCCTTAGTGTGACTAGTTCTACTTGGGAACTAGTCGTAGGCTGAGCGTTTTTCCTTGTAATCATTTTTCCGACCGTAGGTGACACCTTGCGGCTTTTATCCAAAACTTTTCCTGTCCTGTCCATCTTCGATTTGTTCGACACTCATTCAAATTTTGATTCAAAGCTTAGTTATCAGAAATCTCGCTGGATGGCGCTTAAATTATCTTTGAAATTAAATTAAAATATTTGATCAAAGCAAAATTTTAGCTCGTTTTCGGATTCGAACTTGGTTCCGTCTGGACGTCAATATTAACGACATAAAGTTAGTCATTCAGCCACTCCACCAGTAGGCTTATAAGAGCTGTGTCGAATTTAAGGAATTGTTGCTTGTTTCAATCAACTGTTCTGTTTGACATGTCGGTTACATTCAAACTTGGTCATGACTCACACATTTTGCAACACCGTCAAGAAAACAACAAAATATTGTGTCAAGAACTTTATACATATCTGTTGATTTGCAGTGTTTATTGTCAATATTATAAGTTCTAGGCTCACCCCTGAATACTGTCACAAAGTTATTCGTTTCTGAAGTGTTTTTCACCGCATAACTTTTCCAGGTTCGCGTTTAGATTTTTAACTTCACTTTTCTATAAATAGACAAATCCAAGTTGCATCGACTTGAAAACACTTGTGTGGGGTCTTTATTTATTTAAGTCACTGGTCACGAGTATTTTTCATAAGTTAACCACATCGGACTATTTTATAATAATATTTATTACGGAGCTGTTGTTTAGGTGACAGCAGCGCCACCCACTTACTGTGACTCGACACTCCATAACCAAAGGTCTATAAGTTATAAAATATAACATATTATAATTAGTACACAATAATCAAAACAAAGCTAAAATTAATATTTACAGTAACTATTTGGCAATTTCATACTTTATTCCTATTATTATCAATAGTGTGCATCCTCAAAGAGTGCTACATATAGATGCAGTCTAACTTATTTAGTGAACATGCTGAGAAGTCTAGTAATTAATTAATCTATTTACTATAAAGTACCAAATTTTCATAGTAAATAAATAAATCCCATTTAAAATGTACAGAAAAAGACTGATTCCACTGCATTGAATCAATTAATTTATTCAGTAATTTAGAATGGCATAAAGAAGTGCGTAATGAAAATATTGAAAAATTTAAAATGTGTATTAAAAGCTTAACCTTTTCAGACATGTACAATACTCATGACTCCAACTTAGCCTACAGATATTTCATTGAAAATTTCAAGCTTTTTTACGATCTATGCTTCCCAAAGAAAAAGATTTTTATTAGAACAGTAAGTAAGCCGAATGGATTTCCCGAGGAATAAAATTATGTTGCCAAAGAAAACGTAACTTGTATTGGAAATTCTTATCAAAACCTAACAAAACTAATAAATATGTCTACAAATGTTTTTCAAAAAGGCTTAAAAAAGTTATTACACAGACAAAAAGATCACAAAATATACACAAAATAATGACATCTCAAAATAAATCTAAAGCAACTTGGAATGTAATAAATAAAACTAGAATTTGTACTCCTAGGGAATCCATAGATAAAATTAAATGTATTAATAACAATAAATATTTACTTAATCCTACTGACATTGCCAATCACTTCAATAATTTTTTCATTAATAAAATAGAATCTATTCCCGATCATGGAATAAACGTAACAGATACAATTTGTAATCATGCAAAGTCCATGTTCTTAGCACCATCTGTTCCACAACAAATACAAAATATTATAAAAAATTTAAAGAACTCTAGCAGCACTGGTTTTGATGAAATCTCTACGAGAGTCATAAAAGCAGTCAATGAAATAATTAGCCCCCATCTCAGTTATTTGATAAATCTAACTATCTCAACCGGTACGTTCCCGGAAGATCTTAAACTTGCGATAGTTAAACCGCTTTTTAAAAAAGGTAACAAAGAGTTAACTAGTAGTTACAGACCAATAGCTCTTTTATCAGTCTTCTCGAAAATCTTCGAAAAATACATATTATATGAAGAAATATACTTCTACCTAGAAAAACATAAACTACTATGCAATGAACAGAAAGGGTTTCGACGTAACAAATCGATAAATTTAGCGATATATGAATTTATTGAAAACATTATGATCCAAATAGATAACAGAACACCTGTTTGTGCTGTGTTCTGTGATATGACCCAAGCGTTTGACTGCGTAGATCACGAAATTTTGATTGACAAATTAGAAGCATATGGACTAAGAGGTAGAGTATCACAACTTCTCTGCTCGTATCTAAAAGACCGTAGACAAATAACTGAGATAACAAAGCTGGATATCAAGACTAAATGTGAAAAATCGTATCGTTCTATAGAACATTTAATCCAGTTTGGCGTTCCACAGGGAAGCGTTCTTGGACCTTTGTTATTTATTATTTACATAAACGACCTACCTAGTCAATCAACCAATGACCTTATTTGCTGACGATAGTACACTAACAATAAAATGCGATGACATAAATAATTATAATTCTAATATTAATACCTCAATTCACTCAATAATTAAATGGCTTGAAAATAATAATCTAAAAATAAAACAAACATAATGCATTTTACTCAAAGAATTAAAAATTATCCTCAAATAGATTTGCAGTTTAATGGTAGTAAAGTAGACGTGGTAGAATCAACAAGATTTTTAGGTATTCAAATTGATGGTAAATTAAATTGGAAAACCCACATTGAGCTATTATGTAAGCGAGTAAGTAGCTCTACGTACGCACTCTATAAATTATCCTCCATTGTAAACACGGAAACACTACTCACAGCTTATTATGGAACAGTAGAGTCTATCCTAAGGTTTGGTATAATTTTCTGGGCTAACTCTACAAATAAAGAAGTCATATTTAAAAGACAAAAAAGGTGTATTAGATCAATGTTTAACCTGAACATTACCGACAGTTGCAGACCTTTGTTCATTGAGCACAAGATTCTAACACTTCCTTCGTTATATATATTTGAAATGGCACTATTTGTTCGAAAACATCCCCATCTTTTCCCACGTAAGTCTGATTTTGTGGTGCGAAACAGACGTGATAGCAGTACAATTCAAATGCCTAACAGTAAAACAGCTTTCTTACGAAAAAATGTTGTCTGTATGTCACGTAAAATCTATAACAAAATACCTAAATCTTTAAAAGATCTTGATGACAATATTTTTAGGACTAAGCTAAAACAATTATTAATCATGAAATGCTATTATAATGTGAATGATTTTTTGACAGATAAATTTTGACATCACCTTAGCTTACGATAAAGAAAATGTGACTTTTTATTAAATATTTAAATTTTTGACAGTAGTTATCTCAAACTATAAGTGTATTATTTAGTTAATTAAGAATATAAAATAAAAGAACATTTGCATGCTAATCTAAGTAGAACATAATTGATTCATAAAACTTACTAACATCTATTTAACCTACATTGTGTTCAAGCAAATAAAATATCTTTATCTTTATCTTTAGGGTTATAGTATAGGGCTACAAAAGGATCATATAGAATCAAATCGACGACCTCTGTGGCGCAGTGGGCGGAGCTCCGCCTGCGACGCAGGATGTTGCGGGTTCGCTTCCCGCCTCGGAACCAATATTTGTACGATCTACATATATTTGTTCAGGGTATTCTGGTTATTTTCGATGTATAATAAAAAATATCTATGTATGTAATAATATTGTATTATGTATATCAGTCATCTAGTACCCATAACACAAGCTCTGCTTAGCTTGGGGCTAGATCATGCCGTGTGGATTGTCCAGCATTATTTATATTTATTTATTTACAAAGTTTTACCTGTAACCTCCTCCAATCTTGCACTAGCAATCCATGCCGGTGGATGGTTAGGATTGGTTTCCCTCACTGACTTCAACAGCAGTCTAGCTTTCTTGATATCATTGATATCTCCACCGTAAGTCGGGATCATAGATTGTAGATCTGTGAGGTAGCCTTTTGGATCAACCACGGTTTGGCCAGTTACCGAGTCTGATACTTGGGAGAGTTTGACTGTCATGAGGGTGTTTCTAGCTTGACCAATCTTTCGTAAGTCAAGGTCACCTGAAAAATAAAATGACTTTGATACATTTTTACTTTCCATCCGTTACTTGTTTTATTAGTGTCTAATTAGAATTTGGTATGGCTCCATGCCTTGATTCGTCTAAACTGATATTAAAAGATTTGATTATTTGTTTGAATTGAATAGGCTCCGAAACTACTAGACCGATTTGACAAACTCTTTCAGCATTAGAATCCCAACTTTTCCGTGATGAACATAAGCTATAAAATAATTTCAAAAAAACTAGGGATCTGCATGAAAAAATAATTTTTTGTTAAATGTGCGAAACCGGGGATTGCTTGTATTTTATAAATTCTTTTCTACATTAGGATTTTATCGACTTAGAAATTCAACATTATGTACAAAGAAACGACGATAAATACGGATTGAATTAGTAAAAATTATACTCAGGTATTTATTCCGTACCTTGTCTTACAGTCGTCGCGTGATCGCTGCGACGCGATAAACTTATAATAATAAAACAAATTACTCTTGAGTGTTGTTTCAAAACTATCTGATGCTGCAGCATAAGCACATTTACCTGAAGGAGTCAGCATCCCTGGAGTCATCACCCCCGGCATCATTGAAGCCAGTCCCGACCCAGGGTCAATGGACGCCGAGGATTCTCCTCCCAAGTTCCTCGACAGCACACTATCAGGCAGTGGTGTGAACTTCTCAGCTCGAGGGTTTCTTTGTTTGCGGTTACGAGCGTCACCTACTTCAGGGATCGATGACCATTCGTCTTCGGAGACTGTTTTCAGCTCTCGTTTGAGGTCCGAGAATTGCTGTTGGATTTTTGGCCTGAAATGGTAATTTAAAAAAAAATTTAATAATGAGAACATATTCTTAGTTCTCGACGTGGCTTCCGATTTTCAAAAATAAAACTATTGACGACATCAATGGCGCGCAGGGTCTGCCTGCGATGCAGAAGGTTGCGGGTTCAATCCCCGCCTACAAAAACGGGAAAAAAAGTGGTTTGAGGACTTTAGATTCGACCATAGCTCTTGGAGATAAGCCTTAGGAAGCAAAAATAATTCAAGCAAATAAACAGAATTTCATTTGAAAGATCTAACTAAATTATTATTGTGAACTTCCCAAAATTCTATGACTAAGAAGAAAAAAGAGATTCGTATGAACTGGACTGGCAGAAAGGGGCATATAAGACACATTGCTTTATCACGGATAACATAATGCTATAGCAAAGGAGTCAAGTCAATGTCAAAACTTATTTTCATCAAACTAACTTATTACCTCTCCTGACGGTATCTCTCCAAATCCTCTTTGAGTCTCTTCTCTCTGTATTCTTTTCTCTTTTCATCCATTCTTTTATCAATAGATTCGTAAATAGCATCAGCTTCTGCATCATCTTTGTCGTAAGGGTCCTAGAAATTATAAAAGCACTTTGATTAATTCATCATTTTGCATTTCTATGATTTATGGTTGGTATTTTTTATCAATGCAATTTGAAATCTGAACTATTCAAATATTTTATTCAGTTACACAATATTGGCAAATTATTTTTTTGTGATGATTTATAACTATTAATCATCATCATCGTCATCAGCCCACATTAGTCCACTGCTGGTCATAGGCCAATAACTATTAATAAGTAAGGTATTTTAATTATGATTATCCATTCTGTCTGGATAGCATGGAATAAAAAAGATGAGGCCTTTAGTCAGCAGTTGTGCTCACATACTAAGTAAGATCACAGACAAGTAGCTTGTCTGTGGTAAGATGTCTATTGAATCTAGCAATTGCAATTTACTTGCCTTGGAGAACAGCGAGCCACTATAGCCTGAGAATTCATCATAGTTGGAGTCATTCAGGTCTTCATCATCATCTTCCTCCTCGTTTTTCTTGCGCTTTGCAGCCGGAGGTGCGTGACGGTCATCACTGAAAACCGGATAGATGTTATGCTTTTACAAACAATCAAGAGGAAGCCTGCTGTAGGTTTTTTATTTATTTGTTAAAAGAAAAGAAGCTTATGGCTGATGTATCTATATCACACTGTTGATTTTGTCATTGTGTCACTTTTTTAGTTTGATATTTTTGTTATTAAGTGGTCCAATAATTATTTCATTGATTGAAAGTGCCTCATGACTGCCTGTAGAATAGTATTTATCCTAAATGGTCAGTATGTTGTAAGACCGCCATCTGTCACATCTCTTGTGATATCAATTTGTTTCTTAATTGTTTTGTTAAGTGTACATTAAATAATTTTTTACCCATCTATGTTCCAAATAAAGTGCAGTAAAAGAAAGTTTTAGTTGATGGACCATATATTACTATGTTTATTTTGTACTTACGAAACGTCGTTTGCGTCTCTCGCAGGACCAATATCAGATCGAGTAGTGAAACCAGTAGCTCTGAAAGTAATAAGGGAATAAATAGAGGTGCTAAAATCGATATAAAATTCAATTTGTATGAATATGGAAAACCTTACCCTCTGCCTACACCAGCTACATAACCTAGTGGAGCTGGAATACCAAGGAAATGTTTTTTATTTTTATTAACAAATGCTTGAGGAGGCACTGACATGTTTGTTATTTGCTTGAGCTAATGTTTCTCTGACGATTTTGTTGACAAAAACCACAACACCAAAACAAAAGTCGACCATCAACAAACCGAACGAAACAAATTAGTGATTGTTAATAATGATTGCTTTGCTTGTTTGTCTGACATTTTAGGTAGTTATGTTGGCGAGACTGAAAAATTGCTTGCTTCAGAGCTGCCCGATATAATTGGCAAAATCTACCATCTAATTTTATCACAGCAGACTTAAATACTGTCAGTCTAGCAGACAATTCAATAATCGGTAAACTTCCGAAAAGCGGACTTCTGAAAAGCGGACTTCCGAAAAGGCTTCACTTGCTGTCATTGTCACGATGGCATTGGAAGAATAGGAAAGAGGTCAAAAGTCAAATCCGTTGCTATGCAACCAGCTGATCGTATTGTTATGCCGATATTTTTTGGTATTTAATAAGTATTTTTTGTTCAATGTGCACTTTTATTTGATAGAAGTACTAGTGCTTAGTATTTTAAATTGCTCGACAGAGATAGCTATTTGCTTCCTGTAAGAATGGCTCAAAGTTTGGTAATTAACCACCAAGATATCGAGTCGAATGACAACAGCGTTTCAACGAGAGAATTTCTAAGTTTTGAGAAAGCTTGCGAAGGTTACAAGGACAGTGATGACGAAATAAAGTTAATTATGAATGAGATTAACAAGCTTTCTGCTTCTAATAATAAGGATAATGTGATGGCCGACGATACAGAAGATGTAGAGTTGATTTTGAAGAGAGCTGAAGACATTGCCCATGAGACTGAAAACTTACTAAAAAGAAGTCCAGTTCCTGTGAAAGGTAGTCCTTTTCCAAGTTTTAGTAACATCGGAACAGATATACCAGAAATCAAAGTTACTAACATTGAGAATGAACCTGAGTTGGAAGTTAAGTCTACAAGCAAGGATAAGGTAAGCTTTAAATTTCTTTTATGAATATGATACCTATTTTAATATTAATAGGTAACTAGCAGTAGTGTATTGCCAAAGTATAAATAGGAAAGTTTGGGGATGGCCTACATGGTAGTGTGAAAGTGCTGAAAGGTAAATACAAAGAGCAGGTAGAAGAAAATATAAACCACACATCTTTAAAATCTTTATTCTTACCCTAATTTGATTACTTACTAGCACACTGCAAATCTAAACTACAATAAATTAGTCCACTTTAATCACAATCTCAAAACTCATGAATTGCTCTTGCCAAAACTCGAAGACCAGCCATAGATTCTCGTGCTACAGATTCTATGAAGGAGGTTGGTAGGACAAATCCATATCGTCCAGTGTCACTCAGTTCAACAGTGTAAGTGAATGGGATGCCCTCTGATTTAGCCCAGTCATCGGACCCACCTGCAGCGGGGTAGAGCAGGCCGCTTGATGATCCCACACTGTATTGTGAACCTCCAGTTTGGGCAATCGCCTGTAAAGAAATTAATGTTAACTTGACCAATAATGTAGCAAAATTATCCTTAAACTAATAATAGGGGGCTTGAAAGTGAAAACCAGTGTTGCAATAATGTTGGCAGCAGGTCACTTATCGAATGAATTAAAATACCCCTGCAGGTCATCATCATACAGATTATCACAACAAATCGAATGAATTAAAATACCCCTGCAGGTCGCACAGCAGTGGCAGGGTCTTATTTATACATATAACTTTGAAATGTATGTTTCGCCTTAATAATTTGCTAGGCTAGTTACATTCCTTGGTCATCAATAAGCACCAAGACCTACGTGACAATTACGCGACTTTGTTAATTGTGACATTGAACTAATGCGAGAAAAGTACGAGCATAAAAGTTCTCAGCGGACTTGACTTATGTCATTGTCTAGTTCACGGAAATTTCCAAACGTTCGAAAGCACACTGATCACGGTCAAAGAATGAACTATAAAATCTGAAATGTCACTGATAATAATATAATTTAAGATAAAAATAATCCCGTTGTATCTATCTACCTGAGCAATCCTCTTGCCTACGCTGTCAAGTTTCGCGTGATCTGGTGGGAGCGCGTTGTCGTAGCCCCACGGGTAAAGTAGGTACTGGCCGTAGCTGTGGTACGTTAGGTACGCGCTGAATTTGGTGCCGCTTTGTGTTATGAAGTCCTGTAATTTAAATTAGATTTTGAGCCCTAGCTTTTGAGTATCAAACTTCGAAACGAAAACGTGACACAGTCACGGTGTTTCTGATATTTTCCCGACAGTTTAATATTTTTTTCTGTCAACTTCCAAACTCCTTATCGAACAACATACTCCCGTTCCATGTATCTTAAAGCAAGATTCATAAATATCCCATAGTTAGTAGGTACCTATGTTGACTTAACTTACCACATATTTTGGCATTGGCATGGCACGCCTATTATTTGGCATTGGCATGGCACGCCTATTAGGTACATTTATCGTGGAGATAGCGACCAAAATATGTGTTAAATATGTGGGTAATTTCGCGGCTAGGCAATAAAAACAAACAGCCATCACAATCTTCGAACTGGTATTGTTATTAATTGAACCACATGTAGATTGTTTGCATCAGACTGCAGTTAGCTCAATTGTTCCATTTGTAAAGACTAGTTCTATTTTGGTTATTTAATTGCATTGTTTTGAACTATCTAGCTTTTGACATCAAAATACTCACGGACAATGCCTTCGTTTCGGGTTCCGAAAACGCTCTGCTACCTCTATAAATTTCACTGCATGGGTTATTAGAAGCACCTTTTCCTCCCCATCGGTACCTACAAAAACATTCACTGTTAGGAAACTGTCACTGTACAGCAAGGATGAAGAAGTACCTTGGAGATTCCTAAAATTTTGCATACCCGAAGTTTCTGTTGAGATCAGTGCCCATGCATTTTGGAACGTATCCCGGTTTCCGGTTCTTGCGCCAGAGACGATCTGTGGTGTGCGTGAACTCATACCCGTCGGGGTTAACCACTGGTAGGAAGTACCTGAAAAATAATATAATGTTAAGACCACACAGGCATGGTATAGTTATTTCACTAAAGAGTCATTGTACTATCTACATCGGAATTTAAAAAAAAACACGAATTTTCTTTCTTTTCATCTTTTATCTAACTTCATTAACAGTTCCCTCTTTAATTTTCTTTTTTGGTCTAACTGTTACATATCTTCTTAGGTAACAATCAAAGATTCGCTCATCTAGTTTGGAGTCTCATAGAAACTTGCGAAGATATACATAATATAACTTGCGAATACATTAAGGTAGATAAAACTTACCAGTCAGTGTTTTTAATATCGTCAGACTCGACGTCAAAGTTTTCCGCGAATTGGTTAATGAAGTAGGTGACGGTCGCTGGACTGATCCACTCTCTTGCGTGGATCCCTCCATCAATGAACACGGCTTTGTTAGTCGGCTGTCCGTTAGATATTCTCAAAACCTATAAAAATACCAGTTTCAGAGTCTGTTTACTATGCAGTGAACATATAAATTTACAATTAGAAATTTCCTATTGGAATTAAGAGCCTAGCTAAAATATTTGATTTAAACATGAGTTGAAAAAAAATTCATTCAACTCATGGGTACTTAAATCAACGATCCCAAAAAGTTCCTACCTTAAGATCTCGCCCTTCATGAGATTTCCCAATTGACTTAACGCTGACAATTGACGGATAAGTCTTGGCCAAATAATCCATGAAGCCATGGATATCCTCCAGCCTGTGATACTGCTTCCATGTCATGCGGTGACCTGAGAGAAATTACCATTTAAATTATTCACATTACTGTAAACTCGACTCAGTTCTCTACAGCCCGATTAGTGACGAATTCTTGAACACTAAACACGTTTTTAATCTAGTTAGTTTTACTTAGTTACTATGTCAAACACGTATGTTAATTCAACAGTCTCCGGAATCCGTATTAGGCTTTTTCGACACAGAAATATTACGAATTTAATGAGGTTAAACTCTTAGGTGCAACAAACAGATTCGGTGCCGAATATCAACAACGAACCCCAATTAGCGTGGGACCAATATTCCATGGGTATGTCGAGGGAATTGTAGCCCATTATGGCACCTAAGTAACCTATTCGGCGTCGAGAACCCCTGTAACGCCAAAAATTGTAAGCTCTTGCTGCAACAAAACGGTATGCAATCCTTGGGATATTGTAGGACAAACTGGCTAAGGCTAAAACTAGTTTAACGTTCAACATACCTCGTCTATCTTGCAGTTCCAGTTCATTCTCATCCAAAGGAGGGTTTTCTTCATTGATCCTTTTTTGTAAGTCTTCAATCACGACATCGAAAGAAATGTCTTCTCTTTTGAAAATTCTGGTAACGTTTGAAATGGCATTTGGCTTGACCAGCACATCGATTGTATTGTTGTTCCCTCCCCATGTCGAAATCACTAGAAGATAAATTTATGAAACATCAGTATGTATTTTATAATTTAACAGTGACTTCATTCAACTAAAAAAAATACTAACGGTTTCTTCTCCGGAGCCTTCCAAGAGTAACCCTGACTCCTGACTTTTCTGTAGAAACCTTCCAAACTTGGGCACCCGTGTAATCTACCCTCTCAGGTTCTTCTCTACCAAGCTGTGCTGCTTTGAGGACAGAAACCGGTTCGTTGGCTGAGTCCTCTTCAGCAACGGGATCATCTGTTGAATACTCAGCTTCCTCAACAGGATCCGCTGTAGATAGTTCTTCGGTGGCCTCCGCTCCTAGTTTTCCCGCTTCAATATCATGGTAGGGTTGTTTCACTGAATGTTTCGTGGGCCATTCTGCAAACATACAATATTTAGTTTTTGCCATGGTTTACATAGTCGTGTCTGATTAAAATAGTACCTTCCTGAAACTACTGGACCGATTTGAAAAATTCTTTCACCATTTGAATCCTAAATTTTCCCTAATGAACATAGGCTATAAAAAGAATATTTTCAAAAATTTTAGGGACCCGCATGAAAAATAAATTTTTGTTAAATAACCGTGCAAAGCTGGGCGGACCGCTAGTTTAAAATAAATCGGTTGCGCTTGAGTATTTGTAATGTTATAAAAGTTGATGAGACTCTATTGTCCTGGTTTTTCATTTTGCGCTTTATTTACTAGAGTACAAACCTTTATCTAGATTTGTCGGCTTTTCATTGCTGCAATTGAATAACTAACTACCTCTATAAAAGGATGTGGGATTACTGATGTTATTTGTTATTGTGTAGGTATTGTGTGGATTGCGCTTTTAGAATTAAAAGGGCGTGAAAATATGTCCGATTTTTTAAATTCAATAGAATCATTTCCTCGTAGTATATCCAATTTAAATGCTCATTAAAGTTTTACCCGCTTTGGAACTATGTCGTAAACGAGGCCATAAGGAAAGAAAAAATGAAAATCAATGCGATGCGGGTTAAATTATTTGACTTCCAGAGAATACCTAAACAGATTGCCTACATGGCAGCTTATTAAATAAAGATTGTTGATTGAATCAGAAGAGATAGAAACTTCCTTTCAATATTTAAAAACAAATTAAAATTGTTATTCTAATAGCAACCCTTTTACCATGTTAGTCCCTACTTCTATCTACCTAAATATTTAAAGTTCAAGTTTTTTTGGTAACAAATTGGTTAAATATAATAAAAATCTATTTAAAGTAATTAGAAATAAATATTGTAAAAAATCATTTGAGTTTGTAAAAATCATTAGCTTTAAACAAAATAACATAAAATTGTATAAATTGAAATTAAACTCCTTTTAAATTGATACCAAACGTCGTATAAAGCTTGCGCCTTGCGCCCTATGCAACAAGTTAAGATCACTTAAAACGCGATTTACTTCCTCAATAGACGTAAAGCCCCCTCAGTCAGTAGACGTATAATATGCTGATGATGAAATCATAAATAGAAAAAGAAAATGGTGATAAATTAAAGTAATACGATACCTACAGTGGTTTTAGTGGGAACCTGACTGGATTCCACAATTAAGTACTTATTTCAATTCTGGGCACATCAAAGAAAGCACTTGATTTACGACATACGACCTGCGCTTACACCATTGTTTACATTATCGCCACGGTCTAATTGGTATGCTATATGCGTTGCCCCAGTCTAATGTTTTAATCACTTTCTCTGACTGTTGTTCTTCGAAAGAATAATGTTTTTGGTTTGCTGTAATAATTCATTTTGCATTTTTCGTTATTTTTTCCTAATTTTAGATTTTAATATACGTAAGTCATAGAATAAAAAATCAATGAATTGTTTTGTAAATAGTATTGTTGAAAAGATCGGATATCTGACCTGATTATTTATTTCTATTTTGTTTTGTTTTATTTGGGAAATAAACAGAACATAATACTTAAAATTACAGAGCTTAAAATAAACATAAACCAAAATAATTTCACACAGTAATATGAAAAAGAAAATGTAGGTAGAGAGTTCTTACAAAACATATAATTATATATAAATTACTAGCGGCCCGCCCCGGCTTCGCACGGGTATTAAACAAAAAATTCAGAAATTATACACACTAAAACGATGGATTTCACAGTTTTCATACGGATCTTTACTTTTTTTAACAGCATTGGGGTTTTTGACATTGACTCGACATTCCAAAACTGACACTGGCCGTAGAGAAAAAGCAAGCACCGTGCGCTGTACAACCTCTTTTTCTATTCTGACGCGCCATAATAGAAAAAGAGGTTGAATATACAGCCCACGGTTCAATTATTGAATTTTTCATGCGGATCCCTAACTTTTTTGAAAATATTATATAGCCTATGTTCATCACAGAAAATTAAGGATTCTAATGGTGAAAGAATTTTTTAACTCGGTCCAGTAGTTTCAGAGCCTATTCAATTCAAACAAACAAACAAACAAACATACAAACAAACAAACAAACAATCAAATCTTTCCTCTTTATAATATTAGTATAGATGAAATGTTAATTATAGTTATCGTATTATTAAATTCCCTTCGTTGGGACTTCTAGATTCAAGGTTTGAGAAAACTCCTGCAATGCTTCTTTTTCGAGTAAAATCGTTTTAATGGAGTGGGAATTCAATTTTGTAGAGCCTGCAGCAATGATAATAGAAAAGATATGCAGTGTTAACATAAATTATGTTGAGATCTATTTAAACTACATAGATAGTTAATTTAAAATGTGCAATTGCCATCACGTAAAATCAAGGTAACTCTTCGTCAATAGAATCTCGATTAATTTGAGGACGAATGTGTTTTATTTTATTCATCAGATAGTTTACTTCCGTTTTCCCTTTTGTGGTTTCCTTTGTTAGATTCCTGTGTTGATGTAATGACAGTACTATGGCTAAGAGTTTTTCTTCCTCTTGCTATTTTATTTTTATTAAAAACTGTGTGTGTAAGTGTTTTAAATTTACTTACGCGCAACTGACTCCGTTTATTAATAAAACTGCATCTTCACCGAGTAATAAAATAGAATTTATAACAGAGTGAACAATATCCAGCCAAATGATGAACATAGTGCGATCAAAATCTTTATTTTATAATTTTAAAACGTAACTATGAACCTTTTCTAATAACAGCACACAGCTTAGACTTGGCTCATAAATCACTTAAAAAAACATTTTAAGAGCTTACCTTGTCCTGGCTTAAGCTTATTGATGAGTGGAGAACCCGTCACAGCATAAACAAGCAGAAGCAGCACGACAGTCTCCGTCAATGACCCCATGGTGACTGCTAGCCAGCGGTAGTGTAGCGGTCCCTCGGCCTAAGGTGACCGCACTGATGCACGGAGATACCTCGCCGGCTCCTTATAAGCTCGGCTCTACTTAACTCCTGTGTGATTTCTGTGGTAATTACAGGATCTATGTGGACATGGGCTGTTCTGTCGTGTCAGCCTTCGATACCTTTGCTTTGTTTATTGATCATCAAAGATTTTATTGATATGTCTATATAATTATAGGTGAAGACAGCATGCAATAATTTTTAACTATAGGTATTTTCCTGCAACAAATGATTGTAAAAATTATTTTGCAGTGCCCTGGGTGGACAGGGTGCGTTTACTATTGACATTAGTTATTATTACCTATTATGACCCAAGCTATGTATGTACACGTGAGCAATTAAATAAATAAAAGATAATCATGGACTATATATGGGTATTGGTGAATATAATTAGTTTTAGGATAAAATTTAGGTAAAATAATATTCATTACTTAATATAGCTAAAACATCAAATTGACAGATTGATTTAATTACTGAAATAAAGTCATGAATGAAATTTAATAGTCGGTATTAATCTAATAGTCAGGTTCAAGTGAAAAAAGGGGTAGAGAAAATCTGTACCTATATCTTATATTCATGTTGACGATTAGTTAAAGTAAGGACTGCAGTATGAATACTTACGTAATAATCAACTAGGCGCAAAGCTTTTCATATTTTCAATTCACCCATTATATAATTGCAGTCGCGTTTTCATGCATGTATAAGTAGGTATATCTACTGATTGGAATGGTAAATAAGTTACTGACGAGTTCTGGACTGACTAGTTATATATAATGTTGATATTAGTTTTTATAAATAAACCCCTATACAGCCGCATGATTTTATAGTCTAAAATAATTACTCTTCACATATATGTTTACGATTATTTACAGCTACTCATTAAACCTTATTGTTTCCTAACCTCATTATTTATGGTTTTTGTTGTACCTTGTGCCTCTACAAATATTTCGTAGATTAACAGGTATTCCCTTCCAAGTTTGAAATAGGTATTTAAGTAGGTACATACATCATATGTTATTTTATAATGCATTGTTGTCTGATCTCTCATTCTATCCATCCATAAAAAACTGCATGCAGGTGCATGACTAATTTTATCATCCAACGGGAGTTTGAAGTTAATAATAACCTATGTTCGGCTTCAGGGCATCTAGATTTTTAGTTAGAACCTGAGACTTCCTTTGTAGAACATTGAAAATAATTGATGAATAGTTGAATTGCCTTGTTTTTTAATTGCTCCTCCGCCATAAGCATGTCTGCTCGTTATTTACTTATTTTATGCATTTCATAAATAGGATGGTATTAATTGGTGCTCCATTTATGTCATCCACAAGTAGATAATGTATTGTATAAAAAAAACTCAAGACAAAAAACCTGGTAGTGGTATTAGATACCTATTTGAAGAAAGGATCTCAAATCGAAAAGGATCATGTAAATTGTGTATAAAATCAAAAACAATAATGTTAAATATCAGACAAATGATGTACAAATGGGGTATGAGGTAGTTAGGTATAGGAAACTACTAAACACCTCATCATCATCATCATCATCGTCAGCCTATATCAATTTACTGCTTGAGATAACCCCTAAACTAAACACTTAATTAATCACATTATTGCATTTATCTTAAAAGTACTGACATTTGTGTTAACCTCCTGTCTAGATACGAGTAGGTATAGATATCTTAGGCATCTAAGTGCTGAACGTAACATTAAAGCGTAAAAGTAAACTTTTCCTGCTCAAAATGGATTCCAAACAAGTTACCTGCCAAAAATATTGAATCACTTCTAATCGTTTTGCAGCATCGCAAAAAGTACTCTTGTTTGTTTTTGAACCAGAATAACAACCTTCTCAGGCTTCGGGCCCGGTCATTGCCACCGGTTGCAGTTATAACATCGTTGACAAAGTGTTTAAGTACTTAGGTTCCTGAACAAGTTTTAAACGATCTATATTTGCATCTAATGGTCAAGTTTTCATGCGGCGTCTCAGGATTTAAACCCGGTTTAAAGTTATTTAAAATATCATCATCATCATCATCACCAGCCTATAATAGTCCACTGCTGGACATAGGCCTCCCCTCTAATGAGCGCCATAGATGGCATCATTATTTGGGGGTTATTGCCCATAATCCCCACGCTGGGCATGCGGGTTGGGGATCGCAGTTCGGTGTAGTTGTTCTGCAGAAGGCGCTGCTGCCCGCCCCCCGGTGTGTTTCCCTTAGTCGCCTCTTACGACACCCACGGGAAGAGTTGGGGTGGTGAAATTCTATGCCGACACCACACGGCAAATTTTTTATTTAAAATATAATCATATTCAATGGATGGATAAAAACTAAGGTTTCTCTTTCTTTACGTAAAGCCTTAGGTTAATGTTCTCTCAAGTAGATTCACGGTGTTTATTTCTGAATTGAGGTCGGTAGTTTGGTTATCGAGTCGAAACATTCAATTCTTATAATACATATCGCCTTTACAAAATCTCTACAATGTAGGTAGCTGGCTAACATAAATACAGAGGTAATACGTAGCTACAGCGAAAGTTCTAGTTCCTAGTCTAGTCATTGTGTTGGACTTTGAGGAAATACATAGTCTCGTAAGTACATAGTGTGCTCTACAGACACTAAACATTGAAGTTTAAAATCCATGTTTCTAGGTTAATCAGTATGCAAAGCAAAATGGCAAGGAAAACAACGAAATTCGACGTAAGTCTAAGTTAACGAGACCTTTCTCCGCTGGCGTCATCGATTCTAACAAAAGAGAGTCGCTAAAACCAAAGTTTACGAGCAATTCTCCGAAAAAGACTGCTAGTTGTAAACATGGCGATCTAATAGAAGAACTAAAGGATACGAATGAAAGAGCAAAAAGCCTTGAGTTACAAAATGTGCAGCTAAATGAGGATAATAAATTTTTACGAAGGAGATTTGATCAAATCAGCGAAGAAAAACATGTTGCTGATCTAAAACTAGCAGAATGCGAAAAATTCATCACCCGCCTGGGTAAAGAATATGAAAATAGAAATGTAGAATTAAAATCCATTAAAGAAAGTGAAAATGCGCTGATTTCTGAATTGACTAAGGAACGAAACGAAAAGAAAACTCTTAAAATACAACAAGACAAAGATAATGTCGTGATCCATGATCTTCAGAGGCAGGTCAAAGAAATGGAGATGATTCTCAGAAGAAAACATCCTGATTCTGTTTCTGCACTGATAGGTAAGTAATGAGAGATCATCTAACGAGATCTAGCACAAAGTTAAAAGCAAATAATTTTAGCGAGTATTAGATAAACAATAGTAATGGACAATATTATTACATAATTCAGATACATAAATGTATATTAAATAATATTTTTCAGTTGCAGCGAAATCGACAACTGTAGATGATAACAAGAAAAAGCTGCTTGAAGAACGCATCGCACGGTTAGAGCAAGAATTGAAAGACAAGGAGTCTCATTTCCAGGGTATATTACTAACATTTCAAGAGAAGTTCGGCGATATGAAAAATAAATACGAAAGCCACATCATAGACGTCGAACGGCAACTTATGGATGACAGAAAAGTTAACACTGAGTTAAAAAATAAAATTAATAAAACTAACCTTATTCATGTCGCTGTCCAAACCATACCTACGGCGACACATACAGTATCTTCACAAACAGTTATAAAACCAGATAGAGCTTCATCAGCTGTCAGCAGGCTATCCCAAAACTCTGCGCTTTTGTTGAATAGGTTGAAAGAGGATAGCTATCTGGTGGCAACGATAAAAGGGTTGCAGTCAGAGCTGACTGTCAAACAGAGGAGTATCGCAAAGATAAATAGAGAATCTGAAGAGCTTAGGAAGAATTTGCGTAATTTGCAGAAGGAAAAGGAAGGTAAGAGCTTAGACCCAAAGACTAAAACTCGTGTATTTCAGTTTTTTCGAAGTGAGTTCATGGCGATAAATTTTTCAGTACTCCTACAGCTGACTCCGCATAAGAAAACAAGTAAAACAAGCAGCAAATCAACGGAGAATATTCTAGCGCGACTGAACACAGAGCTGGATGCCGAGCTCAATGAAGTGAAACAACAGAAGGAGTGTCTTGTGCAGGAGAGAAGCAGTCTTCTGGACTCTCTTAAACGGACTAATGAAGAGTTTATACTCCTTAAGAAGAAACGAATTCAAGATGTAAGCAAAATCGAAACGAGCATATACTTTTACCAGACGTAAATTTTGAAGAAGATTTCCTCATCTCATAATATTTTTGGCAAATAATTTATCTATGCCTTTCAGCTTCACACTCTACAACTATCCCACGAGAAAGAGCTGATGCAGATGAACATGCAAATCTCTCCTCTCCAAGAAGAGATCAAAATGCTGAACCGTTCCGTAGAAATACTTCAAGAGCGAGTCAGGAATTCCGAAGATAAACTCCTGAGGTACCAAGCCGGTATAAGAGACTTGGATATTCACGCTGGAGGTGACAATCCAAAGATCAGAAGTGGTAATCAAAAGAAAAGGGGAATGGCTGTTGATCATGGACATATGTAAGTCTAATCGTCCGTTCCTTTCAAAAGACTTTGTTCACTAGGTTAAAGCTGATGCTGTCAATGTAGAAAAAATCATTCTAAAATGGCGGTAAAAAAGGCCTCTCATGCGTCGTTACAGTTAATTTCCCGTCGAACAATAATCTTGGACCTTATTGCCATTTTACTGTCATCTTTCGACGTCATGAAAGCGAGTAGGAAATTATGTCTCAGTTATGTGGTCTCAAAGGAGTCCGCCCGAAGTGCTTGTGAGGCTTCCTCGACATAACTGTATGTAGGTCGATAATTTGTCTCTCAAGTGCGCTTATATACATAGTTTCCATATATGTATAAAGACGCATTGAAAATGTTGATACCATCACTATCTATTTTCTGATCATAACTGTAGGTCAGGGCTGAATACGATTGTCCTGTAATTATTAACGACGTGTTCTGTGTAGCTTCTTTGCTCAAATCGTGCATTCTGAAAGTATACAATTTGAAATGTATTTTTATACTGGTTACGGTCACGGAAAACTTACAAAGCGAGTTATGAGAAACTGCTGTCTTTGAACCCTGTAAAATGTAAATGGTCGTGTAGCACGGTAGGGCCGGTCTAGTCTCTTTATTTGCGGTCGAGCTACGAAGAAAATTATCTAAGCTGGCATACTATGATCTTCTACGGTTTGGTACGTCAAGTTTTATAATTGGCTTAGGCCCCAACCTGTTTATTTATTATGGAGCAACCTAATCGTCTTCAAAGTCAACGGATTTGTCCTTTTCCGTGACCGTATTGATTTGTAGAGAGACGGGGACCATGCTATTAATTAGTCGTAAGTTCTGAAGAGTTCGTGTGCCTAATAGCCTAGGTGCGAGCAATGTGATTGTCGGTTGTCTAGAATTATGAATTTAATGCACAAATTAGTTGTTTGGAGTTCCTATGCATAGGGTGTCTAGTCAAAAGTTTTAATGTTTTTAATGCTTAGGCTCTGGGTATTGTATATATATTTTCCTATGGATATTGCAAAAGTGTTTGTTAATAAAAAAATTACATGATTGTCCAATTAATCAGTGGTTTCTTTAAATTTATATAGAACGAAAGATTCAGAATAACTTAGTACTGTTCGATATTTACCCAGAGCCTCCACCGAATGGCCGCGAAACCAAGTGCCTTAGCTTTAAAATAAAATAGTTTATTTGTGTAAAACGTCTTTTATTTCTAGAACCAATACTGATTTGCCATAGTTCGTTGAGTGACTTTTAGAGAGATAGTCTTAGCTAAAACTTTTACAGCTGCTAACACTTCTTTTCCGATGGATTTGATGCTTGAAGGGGGGAATAGGAAACCTCCGAGTTTGTCTCCTCCAGCTTCTATCGCGAAGGTAAGGTTCACTCCTGCTTGGTAGGCCCAGTCTATGCCTGAGCCAGTGGATGGGTACACGGCGTTATATGATGGTCCTGAATTATACCTTTGACCGGTTGCGTTGTAGATTGCCTGGTGGAATATCAAGGAGGAACTGATGCACCATTCATCTTTAGTAGATGCTAACAAGCAAATGATCAGGATGTTGATAAATGAAGCATCCATATCCAAGTAAGTTTTTTTTAGGAAAATTGTCACATTTACCAAATTGAAAAAAGTTCAAATACCTTGATCGGACTCGGCAATAGAATCAGAGTAGTTTGGAACAATATATTGAATACGATTGCCATCTGAAGAAACGTTGCTGTTTTGGATAATTTATGAAATTTCAGTGCTGTGCTGGGGATTAGATGCTTATGAAATTTCAGTGCTGAGGATTCTTATAAAGCATGTCTCTTACCTCACTCATTTTCAAAGCGGTTTCATGGTGCAAGTTCTTGTCATCAATCAGGTCCGACTTCGCACCCCAAGGGTACAATATTAGTTTTCCGTACGAATGTAGATCTATCAGTCCATTTGGCTTTTTATCGAACTGTAATACTAGATTCTGAAATGTAATAATAAATATAAAAACTGTAAAATACAATACAATACTTTATTGTACACCAGAAAAAGAAAATAACAAAAAAATTACATAAGACAGGTACAATGGGCGACCTTATAGTTTTGAAGCGATCTCTTCCAGGCAACCTTTGGATGGAAAGAACTATTTGAATTTTAAAGGTAGGGGGTGTACGAAAGATAGGTAATATAAAATATATTTAATCAACATGATTTTTAAAAACAAATATGTAAATATAACTAATATAATAAATCTATACTAATATTATAAAGAGGAAAGATTTGATTGTTTGTTTGTTTGTATGTTTGTTTGTTTGTTTGTTTGTTTGTTTGTTTGTTTGTTTGAATTGAATAGGCTCCGAAACTACTGGACCGAGTTAAAAAATTCTTTCACCATTAGAATCCTTAATTTTCCGTGATGAACATAGGCTATATAATATTTTCAAAAAAGTTAGGGATCGGCATGAAAAATTCAATAATTGAACCGTGGGCGCGTATATTCAACCTCTTTTTCTATTATGGCGCGTCAGAATAGAAAAAGAGGTTGTATAGCGCACGGTGCTTGCTTTTTCTCTACGGCCAGTGTCAGTTTTGGAATGTCGAGTCAATGTCAAAAACCCCAATGCTGTTAAAAAAAGTAAAGATCCGTATAAAAACTGTGAAACCCATCGTTTTAGTGTGTATAATTTCTGAAATTTTTGTTTAATACCCGTGCGAAGCCGGGGCGGGCCGCTAGTAATAGGTATAAATGTGATCATATTCCTTTCGACGTAACGGTGCTAGTTTCGGTATCCTGGTTCCAACTATCTATTTATAACAATAACTGAAGACTTCTCTTGCGAACAGGGCGAAAGTCCTCTTACAACGCAGCAGGTTCCGGGTTCGATTCTCGCCTCCGGACAGATGTTTGTATGAGCTGGAGATATACATGTTCCGGGTGTTTTCTATTTCTATCTATGTATATTGTACTAGCGGTCCGCCCCGGCTTCGCACGGGTATTTAACAAAAAAATATTTTTTCATACGGAACTCTAACTTTTTTGAAAATATTCTATAGCCTATGTTCCTCACAGAAAATTTAGGATTCTAATGGTGAAATAATTTTTCAAATTGGTCCATTAGTTTCGGAGCCTATTCAATTCAATCAAAACAATCAAATCTTTCCTCTATAATATTAGTATAGATTACGTATATCTGTCATCTAGTACCTACTCAAAACACGAGCTCTGCTTAGCTTGGGGCTGGGTGATGCTGTGTGATTTGTACAACATCGAAAAAATACTTAAAGGTCAGAGAATTCTTTATCTTTATGTATCCCATTTGTCAACATCTTAATTCCTAATCTATCTCTATATAAGTTGTTAGTTCCTTTATCTCAATGATCCCACAGACCCAAACTCATTATTCGTAGGTAGATAAGTAGGTTAGTAACCTCACTCAAGCTAAGCGTATTTAAGCGTAGTTATTTAGGTACCAAGTTAACGTAGGTACCGGTAACGTTCGACTTAACTACTTAGAATCCTTCCTGGGATACAAGCGGTACTGAATTTGATCGAAATGGCTTAGGTAATTATTGATAATGTTAATGTTCTCTTCACACAATGTGCTTACTTTTAAGAAACTAGTACCTATAGTATAATTATAACGAACTACAAGCTAAAACATTTGACGACCTCTGTGCCGCCTGCGACGCAGGTGCGTGTTCGATTCACGTCTCGGGACAATATGTACGATCTGCAAATATTTGATTAGCGTGTTCTAGTCATTGTCTATGTATAATAAATAATAAATGTCTATCTATGTTATCGTTTATTATTATGTATATCGGCCGGTATTAAGGCCTCTATAATAGTTTAGGCAGAGATGAGAGAATAGACTGTGGTGGACAAAAAGGGTAATCTAAAGTACCTATACAAAATAAAACTAGTAGAGCGGCATTTAAATAAGCTTATAGTATCATATTATCACAAACCGCCCAGTAAAAATAAAATTTCTTTTGTTTAACGTAATAATAAGGTAAAATAAGTAAGGGCGCTGATTTGGGCATTAAGCTGATTTCACCGGCAGTGATAAGTACAAACTTACACGAAGGGCTTTTGACTCAGCCTCGGAAAAAGGTTTCGGTCCGGAGTAGGCGTCATGGCACTCATCAGATACTCTTAAATCTCCCATCTCCCAGTCTGCCCTGCAAAATGTAGAGAAGTCGTTGGTCAACTCTATGACTAAGCGTAAGTACCTACTACATATTTAAGCAGCACAGGTAGCATTGCTGTAGGTACATCAGTTAGTTTAAGGTCGTGGTTTCTTTTTCCCTTCTTCCACTAGTGGACAAAAAATTGAAGTAAAGAGAAATCAAAAACAACTTCTTTTTTTATAATTAACTGTATGACTAAGCGTAAGTACCTACTACATATTTAAGCTTTTACTACAAATTTACTTTGACTTGTCAAGTGCTTATTTTGTAAGCCTAAAGAAATAAAGTTATTGAATCTGAATCTGGTCATGGCTGAAAAACAGCGCTGAGCATAAAATGTTTAATACACGCTGAGTGAGGGAGGCAACCCCTATTTCGGCGCAGGTCATGGAGGCAGGAACTAATTTTTTTTACCACCCTTTTATGGCACTTTACTTTCATGTTGGTTTTGTTTTCTGTTTGTTTATTTTCTACTTTTTAGCTGTACATGTGTCCAAATAAATGATTATCTATTCCACCAACTGCCGTTTTCTCACTCATATGCGCCATGATCACGCAATAACTAAAGTTACTGCGAGTTAGGTTTCAGTGGCATAAATACCGATCTACCCTCATTTTTATTCGTTTTTGTTTCGTTACTCAAAATAGGCTCACCCGAAATTCCTATTGATATCAACGCCCACGCATTCATTTAACATTCTTCGGTTTTTTCTCCAAAGTCTGTCTTGGGTTTGTGTATAATGGAAGCCATCTGGGTTGAGAAGGGGTGCAATTACCCTGTAAAATTATTCCGGAATTTATAAGTCTCGTATTAATTCTGATATCTACAAGATATAGAAAGCAGACCGATACGTCACTATTCCAACCAAAGTCGATGTGAAATGTTTACTAAACAAATATAGATACACAAAAAAAAACTACATTTGGCGTTTAGTTTCACACATATTAATTGTTGCTAATATTTAGGTACTAAAGGAAAGATCTCATATCGACTAGCAATGTACCAAATTTTTTTTAAATATGCGGCATGCCGCATGAGCTTTTTGTTTCCTACCATTTTACCATTGAGTTTGGTAGAATAGGAAGTAAAGTTAGCAAATAAGGCTCCCATTTTATCTGCCTGAAAAATGGAGTTAGACTACGACCGCATTGCGGTAGTATGGTTCAGGGTTAGTTATTAGGTAGGTACCTAAATACCCTTTTGACTGGAATTTACCTAAGCTGACGATAAGTCATAATGTATCCACTGGCAGATTATTATTTACTAATAGCTGCGTCCCGCGGCTTTTACCCGCGGTCAAAAGAAGATGGTTTTTATAATTCTTCCGATGATAATTGATAACAAACAATAGAAAAAGAATTGGTGAAATCGGTCCAGCCGTTATCGCGTGATGCCGTGACCAAGGGAGATAAATAGGGATAGACATCTGCCACTTCTGGTATTTGCGGACTGTACAGTTGTAGACTAAATATATTTTATCACATTACCAATCTTGGTTCCTCATGTACTGGGGTAGCTGATCATATTTGGAAACTAAGCCGTCGAGTAGGTACAGAGCTGAAGTGATGGCGATCCATTCTCTTCCGTGCATACCAGCAGTTATCATGATGACTTTGTTTTTTGGATTGCCATTAGATATCCTTGCGACCTGCAGAACTAATCAATTTAGGACTATGCACGTAGGTACTTAGATAACCGCGTGCAGTGTTCAATTAAAGTGTTGAAACTAGATGATAAGTTGATTGTACCTACTTAGCGGTTTATTTAGAACTTGTTTAACAATCTTGACTATAAATTATTGAGAACTACTTTAAGGTACCGTTACAAACAGAAAGTAAACCTCAATTTGTAGGTCGTTAGGTAGGCTATTTAATAAGAGCTTGATAAGTTCTAGCTTCATACTAACTTACCTGTATCTAAAATAGCAATTCAACGCTCTGAAATACTCTGAATCAAGGTGTCATATCTAAGAATTTCACCGCCAGAGGGCGCTGAATTATTGGTGGCATAATAGTGCCGGTAGGAGCATACCTTGATTGTCCTATTTCCGTTTGTTGTCCCAATAGTATCCACTTTGCAAATAGAAGGGTAATTATCTAATAGGTAGTCAAAATATTCATCAATGATCTCTAAGGTGGGGTACTGCTCCAAGTTTAAACGGTGCCCTAAAAAACAGCAATTTTTCAAACTTTGGGCGACATCTATCGGACGCCACTTCCAAACCCTATCTACCTACTATCGGTCTGGACTGTAAAACCCTATTTAAAATGAATAAACTTACTGATGTGTCTTCTTAGTGCTACAGTCCACCGAACAAAGAAAATAAAACTATGAATTTGCATTGTCTTATTTTCGGTGTTCATTTCATATCTATACAAACCATCAGTAGTAAGTACCTAGTTAAAGTTCAATTTTGCCACATCAACAGCTAGATTTCATTTTCCTTTTACCAATCGAACCTCATTGCTTACCTACCCATTCTCAATGTATTGTCATCCCAGGACACTATTGGAATTTTTTGAGTATCCATTCTTCTCTTTAAATTCATTATCATAACCACGTGACTGAGATTCTGATCCCTTAGAATACGGTTCACTTTCACCTTATTTTCAGATTGTATGAGGTAATCAGCTTGATGCGGCGTTAGGCTCCATATTGAAATTGCTATGGAGAAAGAAACAACGTTTTATCATGTACCGAAGTAAATCTAATCAAATATTTGTACCTATACCATAAACTAATAAAATTAGTCTATGCCTATACTCACACCGATAATGGGCATTATTAGTAATTTGTATATGAGTCTGAAAAATATCTATAACTACTTCGTAAACGGAAAAACCGTAGGACAAGGGGTCCAGTCAATATGATGCTAATTGGGACTATTTGGGACTCCCAAGCACCGTACTTCATCCGATCCTTACACGTAATTTTTTAATAGGTACATTTCAATCCAATTGAGTAAGCAATAGGACCTTTTGATTCACTTAGCCTCCTGAAGACTTGGGTATCATTGGGTTTGTTAAGAGTTGTTCTCCATACTTGTGCACCTTCATAGTCCTTGATATTATTTCCACAGTCCACTTCAGTAGCATATCTTACTTGCAAGAAAAATATAAAAATAATAAGTCAGTTTTCCCATACATACATCAGTTAAATATTTTTTGTAATAAATTCCTGCTAGGCTGTTTTGAAATAAAAAACATTGAAATTACCTACTTATAACAGATATAAAAAGTAAAATAAAAAAATACATGTTGTTTTATGAGCTGAAGTTCGAAATTGCATTTCCATGATTTCCTGATAAGAATTTCACAGTTCACAAAAATTTATTACAATATTTTGATTGGTCTTACGTTATTTATAACAGTTTGCTTTTTAACCTAGACATGATGAGTTTGATGAGTAGTAAAAATATACTAGTGTCTAGTATTATGTAATCTTTGGTACAGCTAAATATTTCAATGGTTTCTCAAGATCTACCTATAATGTTAATGTATTGTGTATTGCAAATGATACAAGTGACTTGATGTTCGTAATATGTTTATTAACATAACTCTATATACATTCATAGTAATTTCAAATAGAAACATGTACAATTTCACATAAATTTATTATAAAATGAGACAATCATATAAACTTTAGGCTTGGTGTTATGTTGCAAGAATCGAAACACTTCCCAATTCAGACAATATGTTAATTAGATAAATGCCTCAAACAATAAATTCGGCAACAAAATTCAATCGCTATTAAAACGCATTCCCCTATTATATCACAATTAATCCACTTATCATAAATAAATTATAAAATTGTCAACTGAGTGTCTGTCTTAATATTTTATAGTATAAAAACAATGTCAAAAACGATTCACTATTAAATCTGATCACATGGTCCACTGTTGTGCATAAAACGCAAACAATACTCTTACCAAATGTTTCATTAGTCTCATTTTCACATCGCCACAATCATCACCAATTCATTGTCAATGAAAATGACACAATATTCTCTATAATGTTTGTCTTCTAATGAAAGTACATAGATTCTTACACTTTATGCGCTAATATTATAAGCACGTTTTAGATGAGAGATCGCACCGAACCAGCGTTTCACAGATATGATCACTCAGCGATAGATAGATCCAGTCAACGAGAGGGCCATGAGCGGCTTAATATTTAATTTCACTAGTTCATGTTTAAAGAATCGTGTTCTGTAGCTGAACACTGCAGTCCTGTGCTAGTCGGCGGCGCCGTTCGTGACCGTAAGAGGCTCGTCCTCTTCGTTATAGTCTAAGGACAGGACGGAGGCGCGCCGGCGCTTGCCTAGCGGCGGTTCGCTGCATTCGCTGCCCGAGTAGGCGCGCTTTTCCCCCGGCGAAGACGCTCCTTTCCCGTTTACGGTGGCGTGCGACGCGCGAAGCTCCTGCTGCAAGAACAGCACCGTACTCTGCATGCCCTCAACATCCTCATCCAGCTCTTGGAGGATCTCGTCCAATTCTGAAACACCAAACGAAACATTAGTATCAAAAACAAAATACAACTGATTCATTTTGGGATGTTCTAGCACACACCTGACTGTGATTTCTTGACTTCCTCACTGAAGCTCTTCTGTAATGCTAGATCACCTTCCAGTTTGGCTATTCGACCGCTCGACGTCATGCGACCCAGGTCTTCATTCTCTTGATGTAGCAGTCTGCATTTTGCCATAAGCTTCTTTCCTGTATTCGAATCCGGTGTGAACTTCCATGCAGAAAGTTCGTTTTGTGTTTCTTCAAGTCTAGCTTTTGTGGAAGTAAGCTCCTGTTTTAGCCTTTGAATGAGTACATTTACTGCAGGGTCAAGGAGCGTTGACCGACCGTTTAAACTTGCATGTGATGACTTCAGTTCCGTTATTTGACTCTGAAATGCAATTGTGATTTATAGAATCTTATGAAATAATTATATTATCTTTGCAAGATTATTTGCATTAAACATTGCATTCATTTGTATTAAAGGGAACTTACAACATAATCTTGTATTTCTTGTTCCTTAGCAGCAAGCCTTCTAACCAGTACTTTTTCTCTATGCTGTGATTCTGCATATTGCTGTTTGATCCTATCCTCTATCTCTTTTGCCTTTTCCAAACTACCTGCACATAAAATTTTATTTAAATTATGGAGGGCCCTTTAAAACTCTATCATAAAAATCATAATTTACAAAGTTTCTTTACACAATATTAAAATCGACAATACCTCAACTTTACAAACAGAATAGAAACACTAAATTATAACATATTGTAAATGAATACTCCCTGAAACCACCATGTTTTCTTAAGCCGCTTAGTAATTTTTGGTTTTTGATTACGACTCTGTGACAGAATAATCATTTAAATTTGAAGTTATCAATAACTAACCCAATTGTAGGGGGAAAACCACCTTTGGTGAAATTATAATGACACATACCCCATTTAACAGAAATATTTTTGAAAAACACAGTCTCTGTCACATATTTTATAACAAGATTCTATCCATATCTTGAAACAAGAAAGGTGGTGTGTTTCTCTGATATCTAAGGACCATTATATGCATACATTACATGTCATGTGAACTTGAAAGTGAGGAGGACCATAAAAAACAGCTTTAAAATCTGCTTTTTAAAACTGTTTTTATTTAGTAAATACAGTATTGAACTTTGCAATATACTTAGTTCTAGAACCCAAGAGATTTTAAATAAAATCTAGTAAGAAATGATAATAATAACAGAAAACAATAACTTGATCATTAAAAACCATAACCAAAAATTTATTCACATTTCTGCAATTTTCTATGATGATACCATTTTTCACAATAAGATAATAAAATATTAAAAGTTAATAATAAAAGGTAAAAAAACCTAAGGTGAAACATATTAGGTTTTTTACCTTTTTGGTTTTCAAAAAGTATTAGGCAGTAGGTTCTAGAACCAAGTAGTTTACTTTATTTCTTCTGTCTGATTGCATTCTGGGAAGTCAAATAAATTTGTCTTTATAGACATAATGTATATCCAATGCATTTGCAATATTTATACATATAAAACAGACTTCTACAGAAAATCAATATGGAGAGCTATGTTGCCTCTGTTGATATTAAATATCTGTAAAGTTCATAAAAAATTTGTGTTACAGTACTTACAGTGGGAATATTTTAAATTGTACCAAAATAAACCTAGGACCTGCCTAATTCAGGTTGAAGTAGGTATAGAGAAGGATGCTTAGAGTTACAGTATTTTATGTTCCATCCTATCATGTAAGTTTTATTATAACCATTGTAAATGTGATCAGTACAATACCCATAAAATGTAAACAACATACAAGTACATAAGTAGAGTAGGTATGTTTAGAGAATAATTTAAGGTATGTGTTCTTCAGAAAAATTATATGAAAAGCGCAAGACATAGTTGAAGGTATTATACATTTTACATCAAAGTTTATGACACAGCTGCTAATGTTCAATGAATTTAAAAAAAAAACATTATTAATATCAACTACTAACCTATGCACAAAATAAACAAACTATTAGAAAGGGGATAAACTAGAGAAATTTTTAAAAACTTCACTAGTTTCTCCCCTTTTTAATATATCTTTTAAATAAAAGAATTCGAAGAACATGCAATTGTTATATTTTTCTTTTATTTCGTTTTTGTTGAGCTATAAACTCAATTTTGCTTTTATTAAAACTTGTTGACGGGATAAAAAATTAGCTATTGCTAGTGAGTAATTTTGATTTCTATACTGTATAACAATTCCAGACTATCTTATAATACAAATGATTCAAAAAAATTGGGACTATGACACATATTTTTTCAAGTTTAAACACATTAGCAAAAGACTTTCTACAGGACAAAGACCACATAACATTTTTAAATGATGGCACATACTTGAAATTGAACTGAAGTGTTCAAATCTAAAGAGGATGGTGCTTTTCATTGGAACAGCACCAACATTTTCCACCTATGGCTAAACAGTCAATTGTAGGTATAAAATGGAAAAGAAAAAAAAGTTTATTTACAGTCTTTTGGATATTTTCAAATAAAAGTAGTTACAAAAACCTCTGTGGTACCAAGAATGTAGCAAAAAACACCCTTATAATCTTCCTCATATAATGACGGCAACATCACCAACATTTCAATACCTTCTGATAATGGGGCGCACTCAATAATTGTATAGTTCATGTCTTATCTTATAACTCATACAGACCACTAATAGTAAATAGTTATACAATACAGAAGATAACAAGCAGCAACAACATAAAATCTTACTATTATCAGCAAAAAAAGTGAAGAAAATATTTACTTTCAGGAAGTTGAGCCTCGATCCAGCAGGAACTTCCTCAAGAAAGGACATGACACAAAACACGAACACTGCTGTGTTGCACAGGAGAAAACACTAGGCCTTGTGCCGTCAATGCACTTCTACACAACACTCCACTGGCACCATGAAACACCATTTTTCTTCATCATAGAGACCTCCGATCACCTAGATACACCTTGTTTCACATTCTAACATTTCAACATCACAGTAATAAACATTTTGTATAACAGTATTCACTATATTTAGTTAAAGCATTGTCGATTGTAATATTAACTCGCGAGTCGAACGCCGGTTAGAGCGCTACCAAGCCGGTGGGGCTTTCGTAAATACCTTCCAACTGTTTGTTCAACGTTTCAAGGTGGTCAATGTACAAGTCCTGGGTTCTCCATGCGGAGCGCAGCGAGTCGGCAGAGGCGGCGTCTATCTGGTGAGAGGTCAATAACACGCGTACTGCCTTAGCGGGCCCGCCGCCTTCGCTCGCCGGCTCGCCATGCCGTTCGCTGTCCTCGGACATTGCACTCTTGCTAACACGTAAAGAACACCTTCTCAACTGCAAGTAAACAACCTCGATTAAATTCTAAAACCGAGTTCATTTGCATTTTGTCCGCCGTTATCAAGCTTGGATGACTATGAGTAGTTCATGTTTATCAGTTATTTATAAGCGGGTATCAGTTACTTACGGTATTAATGTGTGTAATAATCAATAACGATTAATAAATTGATATCTTTTGATTGGAACTATCTAAATAAAACACAAATAAAATATTTTACGAGGTCAGCAAAATCGAAGCGATAGACGCCATTTTATCACGTAGCAGAATGGGGAGGGGGAGGGATGGGATGCCATTGCCATGCCAATTTTGTTAGTAGAAGTCAAAGTCAAACAAGCCTGTCATAAAGTCACATATAATAAAGGCAACTTCAGCAAAGGTTACTGAATTTATTTGTATTCGTATAATTTAAATTTAAGTTATTATTTGTACATATTATAATTATGATATATTCTTATTTTCAGTTAAGCAATTAAACATCTTTTAAGTTTTCTACCAAAATGGTAGTTTCTTTTGGAAGCTGAACATACTATAAGTGTTGGATATATTCGGAAACAGTCGGTAAAAAACCGACCGTTTCCGAATTGTCTTAGTTGTCTATTGAGTTGCGTTGAGTGAGTTTATTTCCGTATCCTCACTTGTTCGTGAGGGACGGATGACCGCGTGAAGGTTAATATTTTTATTTATTAAAACTAGGGAAATTTCAAACTAGGCTGTAATAATGTAATATGAAATGGACAGCTTAGCAGATTTTAAGAGCAGATATTATGATTACATGTATTGTAATATTATGGCATGGGTTCCTTTAAAATCAAAACGGCTGGTAGTATTTATTTTAAACTTATTTATTTTTTATGTAATAATAACTGTTCCTTACAAATTAATTAATGTTCAACATTAAATTAGTTATAATTATTATTTACACGTAAGTACCTAGCAATTAGGTAAGTTGGTATGTATTGTATTTAGATATAGTTCGACCGAAACCGCTGTACCGCTCCTGAGGTATGCGCGCGGCGAGACGGGGGGGAAGTATCGGCCGCTCCGATCCATCAGTCTGCCGTCGACGCTCACGGCAGTAGGTCGCCTTTGTACCGGACGGTCTATGTCAGATACACATGAGATAAATATCCAAAGATGGGCCGAGCGCTATCTCGTGATGTCAAGGCCATAATTTTTAAAGTGGCCGAATATTTTAAGAAAAGAAAAGCAGACAGAGAGAGCTTTGAATATAAAAGTGATGCAAATATTGCCAAAATCGTGGCAGACGCTACGGGGTACTGCGAAAAAACCGCAAGAAATGTGATAAAAGAGGGCAATTCATCAACTGAAAATTTGGGCCGATTGAAATTTAATTCGCCAAAACAACCAAAAACTATAAAGAAAAAACATGTTGTTGATGATTTTGATTTAGGAGTTATCAGAAGAAAAATTCATCAGTTTTATGAATTTGAAAAAAGAGTGCCAAGTGTCCGTAAGTTACTTTCAAGTTTGAAACAAGATGGCATATTAAATTGTGGACGAGAATTTCTAAGGAGCGTCTTACACACAATAGGTTACTGTTTCAAAAAATGCAAATCGAAGAGACATCTCCTTATAGAGCAGCCTAATATTGTAGTGTGGCGGAAAAAATACTTAACACAAATCAGAAATTACAGAACGCAAAACCGCAACATATATTTCCTTGATGAAACATACATTAACGCCAGTCACCATGTAAGCAAATGTTGGCAATCATCGTCCGAACCTGGAATTCATGCTGATATTGGAAAAGGACGGCGTTTGGTAATTCTTCACGCTGGATGTCGAAATGGCTTGGTTGAATGGTGCATTGACGATATTCAAATCAGATGCTAAGACCGGCGACTATCATGGAGACATGAACGGGCCTACTTTTTATAAGTGGGTAGATGAAAAGTTAAAAGATAAATTGCTTCCGAATTCTGTGGTTGTCTTGGACAACGCGTCTTACCACAGCGTTCAGGTTGACAAGAAGCCAACCATAGCAAGCCTCAAAACCGAAATGCAGAACTGGTTACGGCGCCACAATGTTGAATTTTCGGAAGCTATGACAAAATCTCAACTGCAACTTCTTATCGATAATACACAAAAAGAGCCCGTGTACAGAATTGATGAACTCCTGAAAGCCAATGGACATACTGTTCTACGATTACCGCCGTACCATCCGGATTTGAATCCCATAGAGTTAGTCTGGGCTGATATTAAAAACAATATAGCTCAAAACCATATTAACTCTTCTCTAGATGAAAAGATAAACTTATTGAATACATTGTTTTCGGAGTTCACGGCGGAAAAATGGCAGAAATGTGATGATCATGTCCAAAAAAATGAAAACAATTACTGGGATCGCGATAGTAGATTTGATATTATTATCGATCCATTAATTATAAATTTGCAGAACGACTCTGATTCAAATTCCGATGGCGAAACGGAAGATGAAGTTGAAGCAGAAGCTCTGTCAGAATATCTGTAGATAATTTAGTTATAAAAAAATATAAACATATCGATATAATATATAAAACAAAAATATTGTTTATATTGGTACGATATCGTAAGATATATCCGACAATATCGATCTCATGTGTATTCTTGCTCTTTTTTCCTCGGCCCCCACTTCGCCGCACTTTCTTAGGGAGCGGTACAGCGGTTTCGGTCGAACTATAATAAAAATTTTATTCTAATAAATAAACTTAGCTAATTATATCACAATATATGTACAACGGAACGTTGAGCGTTGTGCGAGACTGTGTGTCAATAAGGCCTCCATACTTCTTGACTCGAAGGCCCGTACAGACCATGTTTCCCGTCCTCATTTGTTTCACAGCTCTGCACCATACCGCTGGCTTCGGCCGCACTTTGAAGATCTGCTGTTATAGATATTCCTCCATCAATGTCGCTTATCTTGATCTCACTAGGGAACTGTTCGAGGTTCAACTTATCTGCCGTGCTATGCAGGTGAACGTGTATTTGATTCTGATTCACTGTCGAGTAGAGGTTTGGCAGTATCATCTGAGGATTTGGATTGATGTATGAAGCATGGGATTGCAGGCACGCGGGGTTGTTATTTATGTTGTTGTATTGGTAGTTGTTAGAGTAGTTATAGGTGTTTGCTGTCCAGTTGTAGTAATTTGGATCGTATCGCTGGGGAGTAGAGTTGAGATCGGTGAGGGATGCGCTCGCGCCGCTAGGGCTGCCCTTGAAGCTGGGAGTGCTGGGCTGGAACCCGCTGTAGTCTGTATGTCCCAGTGGCGGCATTTCTGGTAATACTGTAACAATGAAAATGGCTTGAATTTCTTTTTTTTAGGTAGGTGATAATGCGTTAACCTCCCGATTACCGTGGGGTAGGTCGGTAGTACCTTTCAACGGATTATATTTGATTAGCGATTATGATTACTTATCTAAGATATTTTATTTAAGATGATACCTATTTGATATTCTTTTTTTGTTATTATTCAGGATAAAAAGCTATGGTACAGTGCAGACTTTTTATATGATTTGGTTAATCTTGAGTTTCTAAATGTAGGTACTATCTATAGCTTAGTACAGAAGTTTTATTTACTACAAAGTAGGTTTAGGTATCAAGCTGTCGTATAAAAGTACTCGTATCTTATTGAAAATAATAGGTTAGGGTTTTTTCCAATACAATTTACAATGGTAAAAATATGAGCAGTCATTTTATTTCATATTTATTATGAAAGAGATAGAAAAAGGAAAGGGTTGTAATTTTGTTATTATTAAATAAGTGTAAAACCTTTATTAACACAGAAAATTATAATCAAATAACCAAATTAGTATCTACAATTTATATCTTAGAAACGCGAATGTTTATATTATTATAATTAAGATGTAATAGGTAAAAACAAACGTGAAGTTATACGTTAGAAGACACCAGTCTCCTAAGAGTCTGGACAACAGGGGACACCATGAGAGTGTGTGAGAGCTGGTGTGTTATGTGTAGTGTTATGTGTCTGTGACTGGTGTTCCTGGAGTACCTATTCTAGTGGCTATTACACACACACACAGACATCGATGAGACCGTTTTGTTTCTTCAGGAGCATCACAGTCTCACATACCTACATACACACATAATAAATTACCATGTCTTGTACAATAAATATATATTATTTATAAGTTTTAAGATGGAATTATACCTAACTGTTATATTCGCGGAGCAAGAGCGCCACAGAGTTTTTAAACTTTTGCGCCCACAATTGTACCCTATTATGCTGTCTATATTCTGTTATTTTTATTTATTTATATAAATAAATCATGCTTGACAATCCCCACAGCATCATCAGCCCCAAGATAAGCAGAGCTTGTGTTATGGGTACTAGATGAAGTTATTGATAAAGATTTTTGTATTTTTTTTTTCTATTTACCTGTTGGTATATGAATCGTGGGATCCGGCTTGTAATAGGGCGGCTGAAGTGGTGCATACGCCGGGTACATGGCTGTTGAGGAGTAGCCTGTGTTCCACTCGCTAGCACCGAGGATGTTGCCACTTGTGTCACCTGGAAAGATGAATAAATTCTTGGTTAAGACAAATTTAGAACTCGATGATGTTAAGGACACTATGGTTTAGAGGCGGGAGGTTGCAGGTTCGATTGAAGTGAACAGAAAACCAAAATGATCAGTACCTATATTTCCCAGTGCTTGTGTTTTTTTTTTAATTCTGATACTTTCCAAGTAGAGTCTTGTGAGTAAAGGAAATAAAGCACTTTAATAGTTGATATTTGATTCCCGCAAACGAAAAAAAAATTGTACAATCTGTAAATGTTTGTGAAATATGACACTTTTTGTGTGCTTTTTTAATCTAAAATATTTGTATTTATAAAAAATAATTTACAGCGATCATTAGGTACATGCATACCTAATGCGACAGACAAACTTTCAGTTTGTGTGTCTTCAACATCTTCAATGTTTTAATATAGGTTTTTATATGTAATTAATTAAATACTACTTTTTTGATTTAGTTCGATCTTCGTTTAAATCTTCTGCGATCACGGGCGGCTGAACGATTTTGACTTTAATAATTATTTGTAGGGCCACTCCTATTCGGATTTGGTAACTCGGATTTTGAAGTTTTTTGAATGTAGGTAACATTTGTAGCTTCCGAGAGTCGGCGTAGTTTGACCGTCCTCATTTCGCTGTTCGCAAAGTTCCATCTTGTTTTTTATTTGTTCTGATACGGAATTATCTAGCACAGATTGTTTCTAATAGTAATAGTATGTAAATCATTCAGCTGCTTATCGTTACTGATGCTTGTACTTGCACGCAGCCGATCCTAAACGGCCGATCAATTGAGCATCTAATTTATATGGATTTTGTATGAGGGTCACGCATACGGAACATAGGCTGGGATTGTCAGCTGATTCATACGAGTAAAGCCGCTGATCCACTGCGGCGCTCACTGCGCACGGCCGGGCGCGGCGCGGCGCCTTTTGGCTAAAAGAGAGTGGTTTTGTTTGTTTCAGTAAGTACTGCATACTACGCTCGCGTGTACCGCGAGCATAGCGTTGACAGTGTTGAGCTGCGTGGACGCCCTATTCTAGGAATCCAAGATTGTAGTAATGACGTCATTGATATCGTATTCGTGCGTAGCGTGTTCGTGTGTTGCAGGGATGTTATCAATTACATTTTCTTGCAAAGCAAATCTGGACACACGTGTGTAGGTAGCCTATTCCTCGTAGTAGTGGGGCTGTGGCTTTAGGTTTGTCGGTAATGAAAGTGAGGTTGCAGACAGCGTAGAGCCGATAAGTTGGTGTTCAATTGACCTGGATAAAGCTAATCAAACTCAAAAATGTTGTTCTAAAAATTAGCAAGGTTTCTACTGAAATCTACCATAATGGTAGAGAACATTTCATTTAATGAACGAAACCAATAAAGCTGAGAATAAGCGGGTGTCTTTCTACACAGTTTTATACATATTTCAGCTCACTCGTACCTATGTATGTAAGTAGGTAGGTTTTACCAAACAATGTAGTTACTTGGAACAGTGTAAGCGCAAGTGTCTTGATCGTTATCATAAAACGCTTTGTCATCACACCTTATGAGTAATAATGTTAATCCAGAGAAAGTTTGCAAAAACAAGCCTTGGCAGTATGCCAGAAATTGTCACAAGTTTGAGAGGTTATTCTTTGGTGGGTTGTTTTATTTCTGAGAACTTTTTTATTGTTCTCGTAATCGTTACTTTGGAAGGTACTTACATTCAAGGAAAAAAATCGCTGAGCAGTGTCGACCTTACAAAGGCATTTTGGGCTTAACTGTGGATGGCACAAATATTATTGGTATACCTATTTACGTACCTATATTAAATTTATATATTGCTATTTTCAAAAGTGTCGCCACTTTTACTATTTACTTTAATCTACATAATATCTAGTACTGCCTAAACTAGTCCACTGCTACAGACCCCCCTCCTAATAAGCACCCGATTGGCTTTTATACCATTGTATAATATAATACGTAAGCTATAAGTATGTACATTATAATAACTAAAAAAGAATGTATAAATGTAAAAAATATATGACCTCAACACTATAAAATACCTATTTTATTTTGTCTATGTCAGTCAAATCAATTTCCTAAAAATAAAAGGCAAAAAATAATGAATATTATGTCCATAATTTTATTAAAATGGCATAGTGGACAGAATATTCATTAAATTTTCTTAAACAGTGTGGTAGACGCGAATGGTAGACACAGATGTAGATACAGGGTGTTTCCAGGCCGTGAGTTGCATACGTAAGAGACTGCGCGTGCGTCGCTGACTCAATGCGTTGATAAATCATTATTATTATGTTAATTCTCTAAGTTTCGCATGTGTACACTTGCTGTGGCACGTAGGCATTATAGTGTAACTAAGCTTTACTTGGACACGAAAAATAATTATACCAGCGTCTTCTTTAGGTAGTCTCTACTATAACAAAGTAGTGTACGAAATATTAAGGAGGTTATAAGTACCATAAATCAATCTCAATACGAAAATATTACTAATAAATACTAGTGGTATTTATATCCATCGAGAAATCTAAACAGTTAGGTTAGTTAAGAAATGCTCGTAGGCCTTCTCTTTTGCAAAACCCCAGCACAATTTGCCTCATTAAGTTTCTATTAGCTATAAATGTCGCCCAAACACGTCTTAATAAAACCACTTCATTATAAGGGTTATTCCCAACGTCTCACGCATGAAAATTCCCAATAGGATTGCCTTTTCCGATAGTCATTAAAACAATTTCGATCAAAACTGCCATGAAACGCCATAGCGTGGCAAAGTGGCATACGTGCAATACTAGTCTATAAACTAAAACGTAGTGTTTTTATTCTCTTTGTATTGACTTGACTTGTATGTACATTAAGAAGTGGGTAAAGTTCATTTGTTTGTAATCGCAACAATGATCTCGTCTGATTTTAAAAAGGAAAATAACAATAAATTACATTGCTTCCATAGATAAAGCCTCTCCCCACAGGCGCGTTTTACTGCGCGGTAATATCACATATGTTTTTGCAATATCTGTTAGGTTAAGAGATAGAGAGGATAAAAAGCTTCAGGTTTTGCTAAATAACAAGCTAACCTTTAGCTTGAAACTCCTTTACTTTAATTATTTGGCATAATAAACTATTTGTCTCGCTAGATTCAATTTATGTCGATTTTTTTTAGAAATTATCGAGTGTTTCTAAGAAAGAGAATAAATGTAAGAAAACACAGAAAGACAAAAAGTATTAAGATATTATAAAAATATAAATAAGCGGTTCGCGGCTTCGAGTATTTCAGTTTTATTTTACATAATACACGTTGAATTACATTATTGAAGTTTTATTATTTTGAAAATATTAATTACCTAGCCTATTTTCATCAGGGGTATTGTAGGAATCTGATGATAAAAGAACTATTGGATAATATCATCCATACTAATATTATAACGAGGGAAGATTTGTTTATTTATTTGTATTGAATATGCCCCGAAACTACTGGACCAATTTGTATAGTTCTTATACGGTACTAGCGGTCGGCCCCGGCTTCGTACGATTATCTAACAAAAATTGAATTTTTCATGCGGATCCCTAACTTTTTTGTAAATATTCTATAGCCTGTTCGTCAGGGAAATTTAGTTTCGGAGCCTATTCAAATCAAAAAAAAAAAAACAAATCCTTCCTCTTTATTATATTATTAATATTATTAGACAAAAACATGTTAAAAGATTAGGTACATAATAATATACTGTTGCTGTTAATGTAGTAGGTACTCTTACCTACTACTACAAGGGAAGACACAGACAAAAGCTAGTACCTACCTACCTATACATATAGCTGTTACTATAAACAATCTTATCTTAATCTATATCTATATTTTACTGAGACTTCATCACGCCTCCATTGCAGTTGACGCAACGAATGGCCCTGGCTTCTCTTGGGAATACCGAGATACGTAAAAGTAGAAGTCCGTTCTAGAATTTAATTACTTCTCAACAAGGTTTTAAAACCATCATCATCATTATCAGAAGCTTGGCAGTTTCTCTACCAGTAGGGCAAGCACGGGCTTTCTTGTCTAAGGTAGAATAGAGAAAAATGACGTCACTTTGTCATCGAATGCGTAAATTATTTGAAATTAATTTCTTCAACTTCAATAATGTACGCAATGTATGGCGATGCAATACCATTATTGTCTATTCTACCCTAGAGAACAATACCCGTGCTTGGCCTACAGGAGGCATGTTTAATATTAGTTTGAAAATAACATTACGCCTACCTGCTAACTCATTAACAATGTTTAATATGTAATATTTTTATTTCGTTTATGGATCTCATCATCATCATCATCACCAGCCTATAATAGTCCACTGCTGGACATAGGCCTCCCCTAATGAGCGCCATAGATGGCATCATTATTTGGGGGTTATTGCCCATAATCCCCACGCTGGGCATGCGGGTTGGGGATCGCAGTTCGGTGTAGTTGTTCTGCAGAAGGCGCTGCTGCCCGCCCCCCGCTGTGTTTCCCTTAGTCGCCTCTTACGACACCCACGGGAAGAGTTGGGGTGGTGAAATTCTATGCCGGCACCACACGGCACTTCTATGCCGGCACCACACGGCACTTATGGATCTCATATGGATCTTTAGCAGGCAAAATATTTATTAAGATAGATAGTTGATGCATTATTTCATAGGCTTTGAAGAACATTCGGTAGGTAGGTACTTAGTTTGTCTTATCATTTAGAATAGTAATGGAATAGGCGGACATATCGCTTACAGCGATTTCAAGGCAACTAATGTGATAGAGGTGTTAATGTTAAACTAATACTTATACATATATCTATATTATTTACACTTATTCAGAAAAACTGTCTGTCTGTTTGACCCTATGTATGCTTCTTTAAAACTACACAACGGATATCGATGCGGTTTTTTTTAATAGATAAAGTGATTCAAGAGGAAGGTTTTTGTATAAGCATTGCACCCGTGCGAAGCCGGATCAGGTCGCTAGTAACTAAATACTCGTAAATTAATGTAATATTTACGGACATACTAATAACCTTATTTATGTGAGATTTATAAAAATAATTTTAACTTTCCCTTTGACGAATTAAATTGGAATAACGCAAGAGTTACAATATTAGGTAAATATAAAAACTTATATTAATTATCATTTGTTTCCGTGATTCACTTTAACAGTTACCAAAGCAATTGGTACAGAAATAACACAATAGACGTAGGTATCAATAAATTGACGTAAATATGAACTGTTTGACGATTTCGATAACGTCATGAAATCGCTGAACACACGAAGGCACTGGACGGAGAATGTTGGCAAATTTGCTGACAAAGAAGGACTTATACCCAATAGTGGGTGCCATAATGGCTACTGTTATTATGGAAATAGTACTTAAAGTGAGTATAGCCTTTTTAGGAAAACTAGTGAAAAATGAGTAATTTTTCTCATTAGCGCTTTAAATTGATCCGAAAAACGGATATTCAATAAATTTTTGCACTAGATTTTTTTTTTCAGTACGTGTATAATCTATGGAGAATGGAGATAGAGCTGTGTATTAGAAGTAGGTAAGTAAGATAGAGCAGCTATAAAAATACTTCAATGTTTTATCCATTTTCTTCACCTACATCACAAAGGTAGAGCAAACTGATCGCCGTTATTTGATTGTTTTGAAAAAACTAAAAACTTACTCCAAATCCTTGAATATTTCATTGTTCATAAGTTTTTATCTAAGTTTATATCCCGAGGGATATCTTATTTGCATTACCATATTTTAGGTATCAAACCTTAAAGACGTTAATTATCAACATACGAGTAATTGACAGATAAATCGACGAACATACAAGAAAACTATGACTAGTAGGTATGAATGATAAATACAAGACAAACATAATTTAAGAAAACATACTAGTATGTATGTTTTTTTGTATGTTACGTACCTGAACTGAACATAGAACATCTTCCTTTTTTCGAAGCGCAATGATGAGACAAAAATGTACGGCCGTCCATCGAAAAGGCTTTGTAAGCCCAACCTACCCACATAGATTAATTACAATTATAAGGCCAGTGATACACGCCCGATTATTTGTCTCATTATCAGATCAGATTGTCTACGGACATCGCCATACATTTTAAAATAGGTACATAAATTGAACAGTCGCATAGCCTATCCGTCAGACAAAGATTGTGTATCGCCGGTAGATCTGGCTTTCCAAATTATTAAGCTAGGCTACAATCAGCAAATACCAACTAACTAAACTGTGCTTAAAGAGCTTCAAATTAGTATCTACCTCCGTAATCCGAATCAGTTTATGAGCTGAAAGTGTTCAATAATGATTTTCGTGCGTGCTCGGCCAAACCCACTTCATTTTGTGGTGCTAGCGATCACTGATCCTAATTTTGCTCGCTCGTACATGAAATTAAAATTGGTTTTATGTTAAAACGAGATATGCAACAAATTAATTTAACTAGTGGAAATCACGGCAACTTGTTCGCTCTTTCATTTTCGAGTAATTATAAACTGATTTGTTCAGTTCAGCGAGTAAGCATACCCTAAACAGAATATAAAATGGTTTTGGAGACGGTGGCGACTGGTGGGATACTTTCTAAAAATATATTGCGAGATTTTTGAGTATATGGTGGCATAATTTATGATTTACATAGTTATATTCTAATTAAATTAATTAATAAATTATAATAATGCTAAACTATTTTGAAAAATCATCAATCAATAAATGCAAACCGTCAAACACAGTCTATGTAAAAAAACTTCCGACATAATATTAGGGGTTATAGCTCTAAGGGTTGCAGTATTAAATAGCCGTTTTATTGTAAAAGGTGTTCGAAGTGACATAGAATCTTCATGGTTTGATCATTTTGAGCGAAACTTTTTTATATGGTAGGTAGGTACCATAATACCATATATTTTAATCTATTTCTATGTCTAAAAATGTGCAACATTCGATTGCATACGAACTTTCAATTGTTTTTTTGTTCAGCTTAGACAAGACATCTTTCTTGTCTAAGATACTTCGAAAATACGAGTGATTTTTGAATACGAGTTCAGACGCGAAACTAGCGCGGCAGAAACAGCTCGCAATATCAATGTTGCGTTTTGAGAGGGGACTGCTAATGAACGCACCGTGCGTTTTTCGTGTTTTCTGATTAGGTAATTAGACGATATAAAAAACTTGGGAGGAGCTATGCTCCTACTCAAAAATTAACCACAAGGTTTCTTGTTCTCTTCTTTTATTTAACTTAAAGCTATTGAAGTGGACAAACAGTCTTAATGATCATTTTATTTTCCTGTTTTACTTATGCAATAATTATAATTACTATTTTGTGACGTGTTCAAAAGTCGGGCCGGTTGTGTCAAATAAATACTACATTATAAGTACATAGATAATAACCGAGGATCTCAAGAGGCACAAATATGCAGATTTCAACAGAGCCTAATAATTTCCCAAGTAGCATTTTACTCCATTTAAGAGTACACATTTAGTTCCCAGGTGTACTTGAAGCTTTATTACAGTTCACACGTGATGTATAAGCTGCATTACTGCAATCAATAACACCTATACCTGTTTAAGGGACTTATAGGAGTTTAGAGTTATACTTTTATACGACTGTTTGGCGTTATAATACAACAATAACAACTATCCTTTAGTCAGCAGTCTGACTAAGAGCATTACAGGGGGGTAAAGATACGGCAACCGCTGTTTAACGGCCTACTTGTACGATGTTATAGAGCTAGCATTTTAATAGAACACACGTGGTCATTTATAAATCCAAAGGCTGTTATGTTTACTTGTTGTTAGACTGTTATACAGCTAGTTGCTGTAGTAGGACTTGTTTGTGATCATTAAAATAACCTATTTTTACTATCTGTACAGAAGTGTTTAAATGGTTCGCATGTACACTGCTGTTAAAAGGACTACATGTGGACTACATGAAGGCATTATTAATCATTAATAATAAACATCATGGTAGTTTATAATTTTAATAATCCGCATATTTTTTCTATTTATTCTTATTATGTAATTATAATTAGGCAAATCTAAAAATGATGCATAACATAAGAAACAGTAGCAGCAGTAGAATCCATTTGAGTCCGTCCCGCGTTGAAGGCACTCGGCATCTGAAACAAACAAAAAATCATAACTCTTGTCTTATACGATGATAATAAAACTTTGCAGGTTCTGTTATTTTTATTCCAATGTTAATTTTTATATAGAATTAGATAGGTGGATTTACATCCGCGGTTGATGAGTCGCTTGTTAGTTTGTTACAAAATATTAATTGTACTTCAGGTACCTGGGATAGGCGATTTAACGGACAATAATTATTATTGCGGATCTCTAAAATTTCCAGTATATTGAACGACACAATTGACCTGAACTACATCTAAAAGCTGTACTTAAGTTCACTTTAGAATACATATAAAGACATTGGCTCTGTAGTGGTATAAATGTGAAACTCAATATAGATAACAGCATTCTAACAGAACACATGTGAACCTATTATACGCTCACCGCATTAAATTGGAGTTATAACAGTTCACATAGCCGTATTTCATTTCCACCATTTTGTTCTACGTAACCTAAAATATTTACCAAATAAATCTCCAAAATTATAATGCAGATTACACAAAATACGCAGATAGAGCGATTGAGTTTTGGTTTCATGCTATAATTTATTACTGTAGTATAATTATAATGCCAATATAATATCAAAAACGGAAAATCCTAGATTTCCTCTCAGCCAGTTTTAAATATTTTAAAATGAATATCGCGTTTTTACAGAGGCGCGTGAATATTTTAGCTGTAAATATGTATACATTTCACGATAAAGTTGCATTCCCATGACATTTACACTATTATTAAGTATTTAAAACAGGTATACTTACCGCGTGTTATCATAAATTTTGCTATTTATTGATATCCGCTGGAGTTATTTTGATGGTACACACAAAACCAAACTAAAAAGGAATAAATATTAAACTATGAAGTAATTTAGTACACAAGTGAATTTTAGGTAGCACTGGAGTACTATTGTGGGATTTTATAACTGTGAAGGCTGTGTATTTAGCCACTTGTTACTCTTTATTAAACGTTGTATGGTTCACACTGCGTCCCATATAGTGCCGTAAGTCAGCTTAAGGCTGACTTATGTCCGATGTTACTGCTTAAACTGCTATTATAATGCTATTATACTGCTAGTGTACAGCCAATGTGAACTTAAGGCTGTCTAATTTGTGCCCAAACTGGTTCTATAAGAGCATTATAGCAAGCTATACAGCTTACTTATACAGCTTGTGGAGTACATGTGAACGACTAGACATCTTATTTAGAACCCCGAATGCTACTTGGGTTGCTCCTCTTGCAGTTGAGACTCTAGGTCCGTGGAGTACAGAGGCTCACTGGGTTTTCAAAAAAAAAACCTGGCGCAGCGCATCAGCATTGCCATACAGCGAGGCAATGCAGCCAGCATCTTGGGTACACTTCCGACTGATATTGATATGGATCAGTTGAGCTACCTGTAGTTTTTTTTACAGTCTGCAGTTAGCTTAATTATTTCAATTGTAAACACTAGTTCTTATTTGGTTATTTAATTGTAGTTTTCTTTGTTACTTCAGGTTGTTTAAGGATCTTAATCTAAAACATAACCCTAATTATTATAATTTCTGACATGGTGATAGGTATGCATAACATTAAGCATTACATATTATTAAACAGTTAGTCATCATGCTTTTTAAACATTGTGATATATTCATATTTGATATGATGTCTAAATAAAAGCACACAGATCTGCGGTTTTGCCTGCAGTGGAAATTATGTCGGAAAATCCGACCGTTTGTCGATTTTACTGTAAAATGTTTCATCAAGCGATAATTTGTAAGTACCCTCCGTTCTTCGCCAGTTATTTGGCAGATTAGTGCATTTAGCGTATAGGTGCTATACTGGGCGTCCCACGGCTATGCCACATCATGGAGGGAAAGTACCTTAAATACTGTAGATGGAATATTTTACTGAAAGAAAACATTTTTTTAATTCGGAAAAGCTGTATTATTTCTCACTCTGACTTGTGTCAACAGAAAGAGACAGAAATATAAATAGAAGTGTTTTAAAATAGCAGACACCGTGAATAAGCCTTAGATATTTTCTTCAGTTTTATTCTTTATAAGAGATATTAAAAAAATTATAAACAAAACGATTCGCAAGCAAATCAACAGCTTTACTCCTTTATTTCTAACCTTTATTAATTTTGCTATGTATAATGTAAATAAATCTCAGAACAATTCAACTCTACAATCTCTGTGTAAGCCATCTATCCTTAAACGCTATAATCGTGTAGTTATGAAGCTGTAGGTGCGGACAGCCTAGGCCTGCCTCTGACGTGAGATAATTACCGTTCCCCGCCACCCAGTCGGGGTAATGTCACATTAACACAAATAACACCTACCAACACAGAAAGCAAGCTCAGATAATACTGATCTTGCCTTCCGTGTAGGCAAAATACGCAATAATACCACACGATCTGTATGATCGCTTTCAAAGACTGAAAACGCCCGAACTAGGCTGAGTTTTTACGTGTGGGAGAGATTTCCGCGTTTGTAGTGACCCTTCTGGATGGCGTAGGACAATGATATTTTGAATTAACACCCCCTCAACGTGGAACTGTCAAAGTATCGCAGTGTTCAACGAATATGAAACAAATGAAAATAGCAGTTTTCAATGAACGTGCAATGGAATTAAATTGCGGTAGAGTTTGGTGAATAATTCTAGGAATTTCATAAGTATTTATTTCATGCTTGATGTAGATAGACGGATTATGAAAATAACGCGGTGTTCTTGTTGTAAGTTGTACTTAAATTTTACATTTGTGTATAATTTTTCTGCCTTGTAATATACCATATAATGATAGATATTTTTTTATTAAACGACCAGAACACCCATCAAATATTTGCTACCCTGAACTAATTATTACCCTGAACAAATATTTGCAGATCATACATATATATTATTAAAAAAAAAGAATTAGCTATTTTACTATAAAACTATCGTAGTTAAGCGGGGTTAAGCGGGTAAAGTGAGCGCATAGAGGCGGTACGGGCGCGACGTGAGACGTGAGCCGCACTCACCCTGATGAAGTCCCTCGTTAAGGGATGAAACGTTGGTGTTCTTACAACATATAATAGGTTCGTAGTTAACCCGCTTACATTCATAACGAAAGAATTAGCTGCACAATTCCTATAGTAGGTATTTGTAATATTAGGAGTTAAAGGTTCTTGAGTGGCTATCATGCAAAGCAATATGGAGTGTTGGGAGACCAATAATTCTATGGACCGTCGACATCGTCGTCGGGAGTCGATGGATGGAGACCCGCGTGTAATTAGGGTTACAAGTGGGCTTCCATCCATCGAGACGTTAGCAAAGATTAAGCGAGGCACGGTGGATCGAACCCATACAACGGGTTAGACATAGCGTGGCAAAATTTTCGATGTCGTAATATTAGAAATTTATATATGCCATTCGATAGCTTTTTTAAATCTAATCAATAAATATTCAATTGCTTTTATGGCCTAGAGTTATAGTTCAGGAGTAAATGGCATAAAACTGATTTCATTCTATGGAAAGCAACATACAAACATAAATAGGGGGCCTGTTTCGTCCTGTTTTGTTCTGGGCTCTATTATAGCATGTTTTTGACACTGTGCCGCAACTTTCCTTCAAAGAAACATTTGATTGCGTTTTTTTCGTTACAAAAAAAATAAAAATAAAAAACCTTTTTTTATTTTTCGATTCGATAGCGTTATCAAAACTAAGCAAATATTATTCCGGTGCTATTTTGTATCACGCTTATAGTTAAGGAGTGTGGCCTAAAACTGATTGCATTGTATGGAAAGCAACATAAAAACATAAATAGGGGGCGTGTTTCGCTTTGTTGCGTTCTGGGGTTCTGAAAATTTGTCTATACTTCGGTGGTGTAGGAATGTATGGGAGGTTGTGAAGCCGGTAGTAGCCGAGTACCCTCAAACAACAAACGTGTCATTCCCTCAATCAAGGCGCTGATTTGGTGGCGCCGGCCTAATTAGGTTCCTTTGATCAAACAGCTTGTTCTTGTTACACACACGCCATGTAATTAGTGTATAAATTGATTGCCTATATTATGGTCTACGTAACGATTTGGTAGAGGAAATTGGACTTTAATTTTAGTTGAATATGTTTTAAGTTAATATTTTCTTTCATTTGGAGGACTTTTCCAAAAACCATAAGCATATGATTGTGGTCATCATAATTTGCTCTACAATTAATTTATAGTGAATTAAAACCTAAGAAGTTTAGTTAAATCTATACAGTTATTCTGTGGACTTTAACTAGCTTTAGCTTAATTTACTCACTTAATTTACCTTTACAATAGTTTTGTACCTTCATTAACCTTTGTGAGAGAAAATAAACTTTTTATTTATTTATTACTCAACAGTAAAACGATGCGAGTGCTAAGGTCGGTCTACAACAATATAAATATAAATATGCTAAACACAGCCCTAATATAAAGAGCTTGTATAATAAATAACCTAAATATCAATACTCAATAATTTTTTGCATTCTATGATCTGTACAAAGGTTTAGAGTCTATATTGTTAATTAGTTTCACTAGGTACTTAATAAAAATAATTAATGCTGGACAATTCACACAACATTCTCTAGCTCCAAGCTAAGCACAGCTTGTGTTGGGTACAAGATAATAACTGATATACATAATTATACAAGAGTACATAGATATTTACATAATTATTTACTACATTTCACGCAATATCTATCTCTCACTTATACTGTTGATATTGAGTATCAAAATTGACCAATTTCAATAAAAATCAGGGTGCTGCATTCTCGTCCGAAGCTTTATAAATCTCATTACATTGCCCATAAGAAGTTCTCACCCTCCCGGCTGTTTTGCTTTTGTTTGTGATCGCTTACAGCGGCGGAGTAATTCGATACATCCTGTGTTTGACGGAGCTCCACTCCAGATATTGTAATCCTAAGGTGCTTGAGCTTGGAGGCTTTTTGTTCACTTATTGATTACTGGGCTTATAGGCCTTTATCCGTGTCTATAAGCTTAGACTTATATTAATGTTTTTTCATAGGTACCTACGTTACCTATGTTACCTATGAAACACAACAAAAAAAACAAAATAAAAAAACAATTACACACAAATATATATAAAAAAAACATAGTATAGTTAATAATAGTTAACTGTATTATTAAACATATGTACAGTTAACAATAGTTACCTGTATGTTTAATAATTAGTACTATTTTAACGGGTATTTATCGCGTTTATTTATTTAAAGGCTAGACGATGCCGTGTGGATTGTCCAGCATTATTTAATAATTTATTATTTCTGTGGTAATAAAATCACCTTATTCAGAACTTAACACTAGGGAGAGCCATGTGCTGCTCTCAGCTTTCCCATCAACTACTTGAGTCATCAGCTCATTGTATTGTAGCTCTGATAAAAGTCCAACCTAACAACGCATGCGCGTTGGTATATGCAGAAATGTTATAGATCCCCGGTAGGCACTGAGATGTGATAGGCGAGTATAACGCAGTATCGCGTGTGCGCAGGATTGTGTTACGGCCGGCCGAGTGTATCAACGGTCCAATCCGGATCCATTGCTGGTAACAATACCTTCGTGAGGCTACGAAACAAGCGAGCGGACGCGTGGACAGGGAACACATAAGTGATCATATTGACCTCTCAGATTTATTTATTCAAAATGTTGTACAGGCACACCTAATGCCATAGTCCACTTATTTTATCACAGTCATCAGTGTCGTCAACATATTACTTTATTTAATCAATATTTTCTTAGTTTCCAACTATTACATAATAATAATTTCCTAAATTCCTACTAAGATGCAGTGGTGGCTAGATACGAGAAATGTTTGTGTGATCTGTGATATTTGTTTAGGATCTACATTTTTTTATATAACACAAAATACGTGTTTACAACGAATGGCATACAAGGTAGGTATCACATGTGGTCCCTGGTCCCCTATCAAAAACTCTGTTATCTTTGTGGCTAGAATGACGTTGAATAATTGAATAACGAATGGCCGGCAATAAAGTATTTTTATTTATTTCAATTACAGTTCAAATGTCATAAAAAAATAAATTTATTTATTTTCTGTTACCTAATACGTAGGTACATATTTACCGCAACCAATAAGAAAATATCATTCGGGATATTTTCAAGTTCAGCGATTACAAACAAAGGGGATTTAACGAGTATTATTCACAATGCAATTTACGCCAGTCCATGACAATACGTCAAAACAGGAAAGAAAGACAATAATGCGTCACGTCACAACACAAATTGTCCCATAGCAAGTCGTAGATTATAGATGACTAGTCAATGGATGACGCTGACGACAGGAAACAAAGGAAATTAATTGAACACTCTATAATGTGAAAATGTTCGACTCCCGCTTAGCGCCCCTCTATATCTTTTTATATCTTTTGACACATAATTAGTACTAAATAATTCAATAACTAAACAGTAACGAACACTGAACGTTCACTCAACCTTCTAATTTTGACCCAATATCTACCAACGAAGTAGGTAACATAACTATTCTTTGTTCTATACATTCTCTTCCGTACCCGTATACGCTACGCTACATCTACAGAAGTGCCGCCATACGCATACGACATAAAGCAACCTTCGTCGATGTAGGACATTAATGACGATCCTTACTCTATTAGATGAAGCTTTATGATGATTCTAAATACGTAAAAGGCCGCAATCTTGAACTCAAGTGTGTTGCTGATCTTACCAGCGCTCCTACCTTATGGTCATTATTTTAGCTCGCTTGTTAAGAAGCCACAAATCTAATCTCAACAACTTACATTACCAGTGAACGTGTCTAAGACTCAAACGCATTGAACTGGACAATGTTACCGTTTGCACCGTGTTATGTGACTGTTCCTTTGGACTTTTTATAGGAATGTGGCATACCAAGACAATGTAGAGTGTCGACTCTACAAATCGTTGTACAAGACGTTTATATTTTGTATATTATTATTTTATCAAAGCATTAAAAGTAGTAGGAAAAAAAATTGTTTCGCACATGGGTCATCTAAATGCAAGGTAGAGAATAGTATACTTGCTAATAAAGGTATCCTCTTATACCTAATCTAAAATCTTGCGCAGTTGTTGCCTTATGCTTTCTTTAATATGTATAATAACATCGACGTTCGGAAACCTACGATACCTAGAGTAACACTTTATTAGAATGGTCTCTCATTGCATAGAAAAGTTACAGGCTTTCGAACGAAACGTCTCAAAGGTCTGATCGACACAGTACAATATCCATTAGGTCTTGACATCCGAGTATAAAGATATTAATATCTGAAATCGTCTAAAGAAAACTTCCTTGACTTAGTTCCTAAAATTCCCTAAAGCTAAATTCTTTGCACGATTAGTAAATAAGCAAAGTGCACAGTACAACTAGAATTGACACTTAGTTTCGAACAAAACGTCTCATATGTTTGATTATTTCAGTTTCATACTACAATATAAATTAGATCCGAAACCCGACTAAAAAGCATATCACTAGATATTTATTATATACGCAATCATCCAAAGAACACTTCACTAACATTGTTGCTAAAAGGATTCCCCCTAAATTCTTTACACGATTAGTGACTAGGTAAAGCTGATCGTACAACTAGAGTCGCTTTGTGCATTGATCGTGTTCTTTCAGAGAGATAATTTGATCATTACAGTTGATGGCGCACTGCTCTTACTTAGTTTTGAGTTTCTCACTTCAGTGGAGAATGAAGAATGTGCCTTTGCTTTATTTTATACTAGCGACCCGGTCAGGCTTCGCACGGGTTCAATGCTGATATATAATCCCTTCCTCTTCAATCACTCTATATATAAAAATCCGCGTCAAAATCCGTTGCGTAGTTTTAAAGATCTAAGCATACAGAGACAAACAGATAGATAGCGGAAAGCGACTTTGTTTTATGTATACTACTAGCGGTCCGCCCCGGCTTCGCACGGGTATTAAACAAAAATTTCATAAATTATACACACTAACACGATGGGTTTCACAGTTTTCATACGGATCCCTTACTTTTTCTTACAGCATTGGGATTTATGACATTGACTCGACACTCCATAACTGACACTGGCCGTAGAGAAAAATCAAGCATAGTGCGCTATATGTATATTCAACCTCTTTTTCTATTCTGACGCGCCATAATAGAAAAAGAGGTTGAATATACAGCGCACGGTTCAATTATTGAATTTTTCATGCGGATCCCTAACTTTTTTGAAAATATTATATAGCCTATGTTCATCATGGAAAATTTAGGATTCTAATGGTGAAAGAATTTTTCAACTCAGTCCAGTAGTTTTGGAGCCTATTCAATTCAAACAAACAAACAAACAAACAATCAAATCTTTCCTCTTATATAAGTATAGATATAGTATAGATGTATTGAAGCTCTGTCACAGACCTCTTGGTAGGTTTCGTGGAAAATGAGCTTTTTAGTGTTGATGTCCAACTGATAGAAGATATGAAAAGTAAACTTGAAGATAGTGAGGAAGTCTTATGATTGTAAATTTATTTTATCGCAAAGCCCGTTGTTTGATGAGAATTAGGCTAGTTTCTGCCCGCGGCTTTTGCGGCAACCTTACAACGATAAAAAACGCGCTTTTTTATCGTTTTAAGGTTTCTATTTCATGGGAACTGATTAATGGGATAAAAAGACGTCTATGTTTAATTCCAGGTCAACTTTAGCCTTAGCCTTTTAAAAGATTTGACGTGAACCCGTTGTTTTTTTATTATATGAGATTTTGTATTGATGAGCATTAGCTGAGAAGATAATCTTTTCGTCCGTGGATTTATCGGGCTCAACTGGATATCGATACTTATCTCACAAATTATGGCCGTAAATTGGAAAGTTCGACTATACGCAAATTACCCATACAATTTTTACAATATTTTTTGTTACGTTAAACATTATATTACCGCCAGAAGGCAGCCGGTACACGTAGAACAATAATTGATTGTATTGAATCGAACCGACACTTCAAAATATATCTTCCAACGGCGCTTCCATCTCGTTTTCTCCCCCTGTTTAAAAGTGAGAGGTTCGACTGCTATTTGATACGCGTTTTCCTTCCAAGGATACGAGTACGTGATTCGTATTTTTTTCGTGGGTTGAATTATTTGTAAGGTTTCGTTGTTGCTCATTATAGTACATGAGGATCCTGCGGGCGAGACCGCAAGACATTACACGGAGCCACCTGATCTGGGGAGATGGGCTTAGTAACTATAATACTTCAGGGGAGATGGGGGATAATGCTTCATTCGCGGTACGTGCCTGCGTTACCGGCCCTATCGGTAGTTTTGTAAAATAAAAGCTTTAAAACTAAAGTGCTACTTCAATTACAGGTACTTTGAGGCGAAATTAACTTTTCTAGGAGAGGATTTCTCGTATTGTGTTTTTGTATTATCGCTAAACAATGATTATGGTCTTGCAAACATATAGAATAAAAAGTGAAATATTATATTAGTCCTAGATAGTAATCAAAGCTTGGTAATTACAAACCTGAATTTAAACAATCTAACATCCTTACTGTGATGTTATGCTATGACCTCAAAAATGTACTGAAAACTGTATTGAATAAATGTAAAATAGCTTATCAATAAACCTGTGGTTCAGAAGTAGATAAGGACGGTCAAGTCGTGACCGCAGACCGCGGGATGTCCACACACAAACCTCCACAATGCTTAGTTTTTATTGACCAATACAATGCTACGACAATTTCATATTTTATAGACGAGTTAAATGAACTTTGGAACTTAAACCAAACTTAAATAGATGATTAAAGGAATATTGTGCTTTATATATATTGCGACATAAATTTAAATTTACTTTTGCTATTAGCGCGGCCAAAGTTGGCACTTTGGCTCGACCGTCTTTTGTTTATCGTATAATGTGCCGAACGCCGATAGATTCGTGACGATTTATGAAAAAACAAAAGACGAATGCCAGCTGTAAACAAAAACAAGCGAAAGTCGTAATGTACAATTATTGTACACCGAAAGTATGCTGAGCAGGGCATATTTTTGGTTCACCTATTGGAGACGATTTGTTATAAATACATTTGAATGTAAGCGGGTTAACTACGAATATTTTTTGTGTTGGATGAACACCAAGGTTTCATCTTTTAGCGAGGGACTTCATAAGGGTGAGTGCGGCTCAAGTCGCGGCCACTTCTATGCGCTCTCTTTTTATAGTAAAATAGTTACATATGTATAAATAATATATTTCAAGGTTTTTTCTAATAATGTGTATTAATTGGTGTGGGTTTTAATCAGATTTTTTTTCTTTCTCTCTAGAAACGTCTACATTCAGACATAATGTGAAACACGAAGTTTTCGTTGTTAAGAATACAAACGTATCTTTAATCTGTTATGCTTATTTCAGTTGATTTTAAAAGTAATCCTTCAACTTTTGGTCGTTTATGTAAAGTGTAAATCTTCGCACCACATTAGTTATACTGCAACTAAAATCAGTAAAACCATGGCAAAACCATTGTGGTTTCCACATTTGGCAGAGCACTTACATCTGAATAGAAAATAGACAATGGAAAACAGTTGCTAGTAATGAGAGAGGTGATGAGATGAATAATTTAATAGAAACGCTTAGCGGGAAAAGTTTTGTGGTGTTTTAGAAGCACTTTTTAGCCGACAGCAACGCGTCAATGCACGAAAAAGGGGACTGCCTAAAAAGCTCAATATTATCGCACAATCACCGCTTTCCGTGCATTTCAGCACTATATTTTTTATTGAATAGAAAAACCACAAAATTAATATTCGTTATTTTTCAATTCATTAATTTTCTGTTGTTTTAAGACACCTAAAGAAGTTTTAAAGCAGCCATGTATGTACTCGTACATATCAATTTTATTCTCAAGATATACGTAGTTGTTGCTTAGGTTTAGTTTTAAAACACTTTTTATTTTTTGTTTGTATTACAACGCATAAAATCTTTATTATTGTTAAATTATTTCTCATTTTCTATTCCAAAGATTCTCAGATGTATTTTGGTGGCTCCATCTTCATTTCGTCCTCTAGCGAAGACCCACCACTTCCAAGCGAAGACCCATCACTTCCAAGTTCATTAAAAATAAACCAATCCAAATTTGAAAGTAGAATATTGAAATTACCAATCATAATGCATAGGCATCTCCGACTACCGGTTAAAAATGAGCCAATTATTGCACATCGATACTGCTAACTGTCTGGTCGGATTCAGGAGTTGTGGTTTGCAGTGGCCGCAGCACCGCCCACCATATATTTTAATAGTTTTAATGCCCCTGAGATGCCATGCCGCTGTTCAGTAGCATCGGTCTAGGTTAGAGATGGGATCCACCAATAATAAATAATATATACAAAAATGTCGACATATTCGCTGACAGTTTAGGCAAGTTGTCGCCAAAAGAGCTAAACGTCTGTGGCCATTTTGTGTCATGGACGTTAGCGGGGATAAACGTTTGTGGTACTTATTGGCCATTGGACGTTCAAGTGGTTATAAGGAGTATCACATCTGTGTATTTTAAAGATCTGAATGCCTTACATTAGTTATTCTTGTGTGAGTATCTGACTCTTGGACGTTTTGGTTTAGCTGTATGTCCACTTGTAAAATAAAATAAATAAATAAAAAAATAAAACGTTTACAACACAATTCAAATCAACAATTCACATATCAAACAAATCCTGAACGATTAAGATTATTAGTGCCAGTGTCTTATTCACCACAGGCGTGGTTTTTTGTTTTTCAATATTTCAGCACAATTGCATGTGACATGAACACGGAAAATTAATTATTCCGACATCATGGCGCAAGTCAGTGCTAGTAAGATAAAATGAAAAAAAAAAACGGGAATTTCGTGGCAGTTTTATCGTGTTGATAAAACTAAGACGGACATTCCCGATTTTTATGTATAGGAAAATTACATTGGTATTTATAGTATATGGAATACCAAAACCAAGTCTAGATTTAGCATGAACAGCTCAATAAAAATGCTATATTTAGATAATGAAAGATTCAAATCGTATAATTTGCTTCAGTGAATCGACAATAAAGCTACACATAAAAAAACCACCCTAGGAACTATTCGGGCAAATCGTAGCCCATCACTAGTCCATAAAACATTTTTTTGACAAAATGCTTATGAAGACGTTATTTTCGAATTGAATTAGGATGTCTACGTGCTCGAACTATCCATTCCTATACCAAATAAGGAAATATCCCTGCTTTTTTGTATCCAGGTGAATGTGAAATTATAGGTATTGATGTTATAAATCTTGACATGATTGTCCAGCGTTATTTATTTATTTATATCTTTTATAGGAGTCTCTCTATAATATACAGACTCCCATAGTATACAAGTACTTATCGAAAATATTGAGAAGGTAGTCTCATCGTCATGGGCTTACAAGGTAAAAATATAGAAGGTGTATAATTACCTCCTTATTGATAAAGGTATGCTAACTTAAAACTGCTAAGCAGTTTTATTTCTTACTCAAAATATCAATAGTGGAACACAAAAAGAGAAAAAGCAGTGTTTTATGTAATCAAAATATTATGAAAAAGGGGGTAGTTATTACAATACAATAAAAATTATTTATTCAAGTAAACTTAAACTAATACACATTGCATGGGTTTGGAACCCTCTTTTAAGTCATTGTCTTCACTAATTGCCATTGCAACTCAAATCACGATGACCAAAACTAGTGTGATTAAAACAGCCAGAGGACACGATAGTGCGATAGCAATAGTGCAACAGGGCTGCCGTTGCCGGTCGTAGGCTAATCCCATCGCTTATTACATCCCACAGTAGCCGGATTGAAACCGCAGCAATCGCCGGGTTTCTGCAGCCCCATCGATCTATAGCTTTCGTTATCAAATTTTCACACGGGGCCCGGCACCAAGATTGACTTTATTTGAGTAAGTGTAACCGCAGTACGCGACCGAATTTAAGCCACGCAACAAAACGCTATACATCGCCAGCTAGATTCAACACCTCGACACCACCGACACTGAATAACAAATGTAAAGCAAAAAAAAACTTGGGAACCGGCTGATCGGTAGCCAATCGCGGAGATATTGATCATTGAAATTGATCAATCAAATCGAGTGTACCGGAAATAAGGCGCGTTTCAATGATATTGTTCTACGAATTGAATGTTTTGAGAATTACGGATAATTTGGAAGGTGTGAAGATTTTTTCATGCTTTTGGATATTTTGGATAATAGTTTTGATACAATAACGACAGAATGATTATTATTTGTCATTGATAGGTATATTTTAATTTTCACTTTATCCGTATAAAAATCATTTTGACGATTTGGGAGAGTAAATAATAAACTCTAGGTTCCATCGACATCGGTAAGTAGATAGGGAAATATCTAAGTGGAATCCCTAGTTCGTGTTTCAATACAAAATGATGGAAACATCTACCTATACCTGTGTTAGCGTCAAGCCTCCTGCCTGATTACTTTGGATTCAAATGGTGATAGGTTCACGCCTATGAATCTAACAGACATGTCATAGTAATGATAATGGAAAGGAAAACCATACGGCAAAGTTAATGATTTTTTTTCCAAAGCTCCTAATCTTTTCATTTTGTTACCTTTTGTAGAGTATTAACCTTATTTTCGTCAACTATACTTGATACTATTAATTTTGTTTGAAACTATGTGCTCTCTAAAAAAGTAATAAACCCTTTTGAGATATTTCAGTAGCCTATATTCAGAACAAAATAGAGTTGTATTGTCTATCATTTCTACTCTGTTCGTAGATCTACGGCTCACGATGCTCCGTAATGACATTGTGCCAGCCAGCGTCGGTTTTTTCTCAACTTGTTTGAAGTTATTGTTATTATTCTTGAAGAAGAACTGCAGGTCAATGACCGGCATCTTTGAATGGGAGCTGCGTTTGGACCAATGTCGGAGAATTATGTTAGGTATTATCTATGTTCAGGGGACTAATGCAATAAACCATTTAGATTATTGGTTGGAACCAACAAACTTCATGTACTACACGGTCGGCAAACGAAGGTCATTCTCTTTTAAGGAATAAGTTCATTAACGGCGTTCTTATTGCCTCTTTTTTGTAATGTTTTGGAATATCATTTGCGAATGATATTTCAAAGCAAGTCTCGGTCAATTCCATCTAAATTCAACACAAGGGCCGAGTGCGTCCGGCAAGGTGTTCCATCAGTAAAATAATTGGCGTGTTCCGATTGCCCCAGACCCTTGTTAGCTACTCCATCATTTGTGGCCATACTAACTATTACCTAATCTCCCCCATGAGCCTACCAAGCTTTCGCTTTACTAACTATTCCATTATCTGTGGTTTACGGTAACTTTGGATGTTGATAGTAACTATGATGAGAGCTGTATCCGTTTCCCATTTACAGGCGGGCAAGGCAAAACATCGATTGTGAATGGATATTGTAACAAGGTTTTGTTGCTTCGATGATGATTTGGGAACGGAAGTGTTTTTTGAAAACACTTTTTAGTTTCATAAAAAAACGCTACGCCTTCAATACAAATAAGTATGTAGGTACTTATTTTTATGCTGATCAAAATAAATTGTTTTTCATACCCTAAATATGAAACTAAAATCGGATTTTTTGCATAAACTACGACCTATTTTCATAAATGTACACAAATAATGTCTTGCTGAAATAAAAAAAACACGTTTTCATATAAACTCTATCTTTTTTGAAAATATTCTTTACTCTTATGATCATCGGGGATAATATAAAATTCGAATGGTGAAACAATTTTTGAAATCAATCCAGATGTTTCGGAGCCTATTCAATTCAACAAACAATCAATCACATCTTTACTCTTTATAATATGTATTAGTATACAAATATTTATTCAAATAAACTTAGTACAGATAGATATAAAATACATCATCTGTAATCAATATTATTTAAAAAAATATATTTGTATCTTCACTTCGCATCAGTTCCGACACTCAAGCGCTTTCCCATCAAACAAATCATGAAAGCGAATTGGTAATTTCTTGACGCAATTATGTCTAAATAACTGTAAAGTGTCGGTGGCTGGCTTCGCTAAATTTATTAATATCCGCGCTCATTACCTGCTACAATCACGGCCTCTAACTGACTGCCGCCTTATTTGCCGAGGGCGTAGAGATTTAAATCTCACAGAACTGTCAGAAAAATGGAACGAAAACTGAAGCTTTAATTTATTTGTTTGGATTCTTTACAGTTTTATAGCGTCCTGTATAGGAATGACGTCATTAAAAGTATATATTAATTTATAATTTCGTTTAATTTGAAAGAAAGTTTTGGAAACATTGCTATTATGGAAGAATCTTCTTTAGGTACCAAAATTTTTAAGATAATATTGAAACGGTGAAACTTTGATGTGGAGATAAGATATCTAAGTTTTAATAAGTTAGTAGTTTGAATTTTCCCATACTCTCATAAACCGTATAATATAAAATTATGGAGGAAGTTCTTAGAAGATTATCAGTTTTTCAGAACTCCATTCTGATGTCATTTAGTGACTACTTTATTGTTCTGACATCTCCAGTCTATCTAAAGTTGCTAGGAGGAGTTGGCTCTAAGTAATAAGGCTCCCTTTGTAGTTGGTTTACTTTTAGCATTTAATATTTGTATTGTTTTCAAAGACGCTAAAACATGAAATAAGAACAACAAAAGCTCTAAAATAACAAGCATTTCTTGCTTTTGTGTAGTGAAAATTGTGTCAAATTTGTCAAGCCTAAAAGTTCCAAGCAATTTTAGTATGCGCTGAGAGAAACAATTCCATTCAGCAGCTTTTCGTGAGCATTTAGCTAAATAAGTAATATTTTCGTCAAATCTAAAAGTTGCAAGCCCTTTCAGCAGTGTTCTCGTGGCGTTTACAAGGCAATCCCGCGCAGGTTTCATCAGAGCAATCTGCGCGCGCGCCGCCTAATGACGCGCCGCCATTACGCGCTATTAGCGGAGAACGTCGGGGTGTCACTGACACTTCTGTTAACTATTGCGTAGGTCTACTTTTCGAGTAAATTTTATTTGAAAATTAATTGGCGTTTTAAACAATGTCGTATATCAATTACGGGGTTTGGCCACGATATATCAGCTATGCCTGCATTTATACTGCTCATCATATTTACATAGGTACATTATTGCATTGAAATGCATTGAACTTTGATTTTTATATTACTACTCTTTCATCGTATTTATTTACAACGACAATTACGTTACTAAACTGAATAAAACATTAACAACAAGTTCACTTATATTGATGTCTATTTCCTAAAACTCTACATAGGCCGTTACCAGAAGGAATGGTGCTGAGTGCCCAGAATACTGGCAGCATTGACACTTTGGACGGCGATGCTAATTTATTGACCGAAATAAAAGCCATCATTCCGATCTGTGTACTCAATGAGTATCTTTGTGAGGTCTTTATATGTTACTTGTACCCCTATTCCTACGTATCTACTATCTTTATAAAATACATGACCTAAACGTTCTTCACAAACCCTAATCTATACCGATCAAAACGGTCTTCACAAGGGAGTCTTCATAGAGGAAGACTTGCAGATCTACATACGTACTCGTACATGGGTTGGTAAGCAAGCAAATGTCAGTTTCGATTGTTTGAATATAACCAGAAAGTTTTTATTTTTTAATTGATAGACCCCCGTTTGACCACGATCACACCTGATGGAAAGTGAAGATGTGGCCGACGATGGATCACGGAGGTCTAGAAGACACTTATTCACTCTAGTTTTGAAGAGAAACAGGTTGCAGTTAAGAGGGAAAATAATACAAAAGCAATGGACAAAGTATGGCTGTGGGACGCCCTGTATACTTGTATAATACCTCTACAATAACTGGGATGTGTCATCAATCAATATAACGAGTTGGGAGCTAACAATAGTGATATACATGTAGATGTATTTAACGCTATCCTCAATAAAGTTCGCAAAATTATATCGTCTATACTAAGCAAATAAAGCTGATAATAATGGTTAAATGTGATTGTAAACTGCTTTGGCTCTATAAATAAATAGAAAATAAGCTGAGTTATTTGCCGTTTTTGTTTTTCGTCATCCTATTTGCTCGTATTGTAGTTTTCACTTTTTTATATTTAACCCTATTTCTACGCATTGTATTTTTACGTTTCTTTATATAACCCTTAAACATACCTCCAGATGGTAACGCAGCGTTAGTCTTGTACTCCCGATCTTCGTGCGACAGCGACCGAAGGCTCCTCGAAGGAGTTTTGTAGTCCATGTCTCGCAGCGCTAGGGATGCGCTCTCACACGCGACCAGGGATCGATGAAATCCGAATGACCGTATTTGGTGCTGAGCGACATTTGTACCTGAGGGCGGTAGAAGTCGAGATTATTACCTAGGCTATGTCTGAAATCCTGAATGTTAAACGCGATAGGTTCCTGCCTCTCCACTGGAGATGGGCATGTGCGAAGCCGACGATGAAAGTGTTAATCGTTTTCACGCAATGTCGGCTAAAAACTGAGATGTTTGTTGTTGAGATTGTCTGTTAGTATTGATCCGAATATAACGTGACTATTTTATGTTGACTAGACAAAATTTGTGTAGTAAAAGTAGTATGGAGGATAATTTTAATTAAATCAGGCTTAAATTAAAGGTATATTTTCTTAAGACCTTAAACATATCAGATGTTTCAAATTACACAAAACTGGAAAATATAATTTTTACTTAATTTTTCTTTTATTAAAATGTGAATCTATGTTAGTAGGTATTTAGACGTTGAGTACAAATGTAACTGGAAAAACTAACGTTGAGGTAACTACTTGTAGAACCTTACAAAAAAATCCTTGCAAAAAGAAGTCCACCTACTTATTTTATTTCCGGTGTACCTAAGCTACGTGTCAATCACTCAGCTTATTAGGATAGGTGGTCCCTCGAAAATAATAGTCGGCAAGACCTTTATTTGAAAAGGCGCCGCCGCCGCGCCATAATTTGGTCTACGTAAAAAACCATACAAAATTAGTTTAAGAGTTTACACAATGCGCATGAATACATTTTTGCCGTAATTATCGTGAAATCGACACAAACAAATGCAGGCGGTTAATTATTTGTTATGCCTGCTAGGTTAAAAGGTATAGTGTTTACCAATCCAAATTGTCGATATCGATGAAAGGCAAAGGATTTTTTTTATTTTCTAGTAACTGTACATAAATCTATATTTCACGTGTATTGGCTGATATGATACTGATTAAAATTACTCTTAAAAGATTAACGTTTTTTCTTTTCATTGATTGCACTTTTCTTTGTTGGTAATTATATTCGTATTATACAATACAATACAAAAATTCTTTATTGCACTATAAAATGATCTTTACAAGGGGCATTACACAAGACAAGTGGGTGGCATTATCGCTTTAAAGAAGTATTATGCGTTAACATTGCAGTAGACATCTTGCATTGATAGACACAAGACAGTCGATATAAGAGCATCCCTAGCGAGGGTCATTCAAGCGGCTTACTCCGGGTACCTACAAATTAAGTCTATTAACTCAAAACTTTTAAGTCCGGGCACGCGAGATCTTCCTTTCTTGTCCCTCCGAGTTCGGAGCTTATTCGGTAAGTACCGCTTTTGTTTGCCCTTTCTACTCTTTGTTTGATAAACGTTTAATAAACGGGATTTTCGTTGTTATGCTTTGTCCGCTATTTTTAGTTTGGCTTAGGGATTTTGCTGGGATATGTAATGGCAATTATTTCAGTGAACTGCAGTTGCTTATGGTTCAGTAAAGGCAAGTCCTACAGATTACGTAAATTTTTAGTAACTTGCACAAGTCACCATAAAAATAAAAAGCATAAATTACTACACTAAATTATTAAAAAAAAAATTGTGTATGTGCTAAGACCAAATGAAAATGGTAAGACAGAGCGCCATTTTTAATTTTTTTATGCAATAAAGTGTTTTATGTTGTTTAACGCTATTTACTCATTTATTTAACAACAATCACAGTTCCTTGAACGAAATAAATTGCATGTTGTAAATATAAACGGTTTTTGAATTTTGACGTCCTGTCCTGTCAGACGTATAGAGACACAAAGGTCTCAGCAGTTGTGCCACTGCGTGCGTGTTTCGAACTTATTACTGATATAATTCACTATTGTGTGCCTCTGGCTCTGCTCCATATGGCGTAACGTGTGTTTTTTGCGCCTGTCAGCCAATTTTGTCGATAGTCGAACTCCTTCGAGAGTTTAGGGCTCATTCATATGGGAGCCTAAATCCAACTATTTATTTTCTAGCTGCTGTACGTTCATAAAACATTGTTTTATTAGGAAATTGCTTGATATTTTAATATTTGTTTTACAGATTATAATATATGATAGAGAATTGTGATAGGTAGGTACATAATGGTGAGATTGATTGGTTTTGTACATAATTATAGTTTAAAATATTATCGATTCACTTTTAAAAGTTAACCATGTTGGTTAACCTCCTAAATTCAACTTCGTGGTTAAAATAACCACATTTCTACAAGTCGTTTACATTACAACAAAATCGTAAAAATATATCTTGAAAAATTTAAAGCAGATCAGATATTTGAGCAAAATATGAAGTGGATTACTTCCATTACGGTAAGGTTTAGTTAGGTAGGTACCACCTAGGTATGTTTTTAAATATCAGTGTGAACACTCCCTTAGCGCGTCCTCAGTTTTGCGTGAGCGAGACACGGATGCCGGAAGACGATGTTTTGTGATATTAATTAGCCGCGGTTCAAAGGGGGCTGAAAGTGCTATTATGAAAGTTCACAGAAAGCATTATGATGGCCGCTTATTGAAAGGGCAATTTTACGTGGCCATTTTATTGTACACTAGCGGTCGGAAACGGCTTCGCACGGGTATTTAACAAAAAATAATTTTTTCATAAGGAACCCAAGTTTATTTTAATATATTCTATGACCTGTATTCATCAGGGACAATGTAGGATTCTCATGGTGAAAGAATTGTTCAAATCGTTTCGGAGCCTATTAACTTCAAACAAACAAACAATCAAATCTTTCCTCTTTATAATATTAGTATGTAGATATACCTACGATATATACGTTTTTATATATCGGAACCATATCATAGTATCTACCTACCTAAATAATAATAAGTATGGCGTTTTTTGGCGAAGGTGGGCAATAAAACTTACAATATAACAAACCTATTATATTTAAGTAGAAATAATTAGCAAAAAATAATAAATAGCCGTAAAATAAGTCTGCTATAAAAATATGACATGTCAAATAATAAATATAAAAATAATCGACATATACAAAAATAGTCGACCTTTAGGTACGCACCGTTTTAGTCCCGTGGGAAGAAAACTTATCTACATACGATATCGCGGCCGCAGCGCTATCGAAAACAATGCGATAAATAGAACTGTTCATTTATAATAATAAATATTTTAATTGTGTATGTCCGTGCGGTTGCCATGCCTGGCAAATACGAATAATAATGAATTGTGCCGGTGACGTGACCCGTCAAATTATTTAATTTTAGTAGTTATGAATTGCTTTTATTTCGGTTTGAACGCAGGCAGGTAATTTAATTTGGAATCGAATTAACAAATTCTTTTTTCGTATTTTTAAATCAGTAAAATATCGATATCCATATAAAAAGAAGTTAACTTTCAATTTATTTCCAACCCGCAACGTTAGAAAATTCAATACAACCTCTTTGTACTTTTAAAAATGATAAATAACTCAACTTTAAATCAGTAAAATATCGATTTCAATATGAAATCTGCAGGAAAAAAATCACATCACACTACCTATTAAAAGTAATTTGTTTTAACTAAGAAGGTCTATCTTTTAAAACTTCTTTCCAGCCAGCAGCGCTAGCGAATCCTATACAACCTCTTTGGTCTTTTCAAAACAATAAGCACATTAACTAAACTTTAAATCAGTAAATAATCGATTACATATAATAAAAAAAATTAAGTCTGCCAGATCACAACAATCACACTTTATATAAAAATCTTAGTTCGCTAAACTAGCCAGCAATCTATATTCTTTTAAAAACAAAAATAGCCAGAGGATACATATCTACAAGCTTGACTCCTATCTTCAGATAACAGTATCCCCGACATTAAGGTTCGACCAAGTTTAACTTCCATTCACAAATCCAATTACCATTCGTTACTTCTGTTTCAAATTCCATTCATCAAATCTAATATCGATTCGAAAAGCTAAGTTAGCTTCCATTGACGAAATTACTACAAATTACTACTCTATCGATTCCTTCATTGACTTTTTTCATCATTGGTTCTACTTACTAGTTTTTGACCGCGGCTCTCTTGGTCCATCCACGGTCACTTTGATGGCTTTTTGGTACGTGGTGACTTGAGGTGGTGATGTTGATATCGTGATGGTCAGTGAGAAACTTTTGCCTGCAACAAAGGTTAAATTTTGGTTAATAGTTCATATATTTTTTACTTATAGAGTTCATTGATTTTATGATAGAGTTTTTATTTAAGAGGGTAACTTGTTATTGGCTGTTACTTGTTGTACTTATAGAGTTCGTTGTTTTTATGATAAAGAGTTATTGGTATAAGGGGCTTACTTATATAAATTTTTCAAAGCCGAATGTTTTTCTTTTAAAAATGACGCTTACACAATTCAAAAATCAATTGTAAATAAATAATGTTGGACAATCTACACAAGATCATCTAGCCCCAAGCTAAACAGAGCTTGTGATTTGGTACTGAATGACTGATATACATAATACAATATATTACATAGATAAATATTTTTACTATACACAGAACACCAGAAACCCCGGTACAAATATCTGCAGATCGTACAAACATTTGCCCGAGGCGGAAAATGAGTCGCAGGTGGACCTTTGCCCACCGTGCCACAGAGGTCGTCATAATGAAGCTTTCGTGTTAGTAAATGCGACGTAGCCGCCGCGGTTAATCATAAAGTTTATTAGGCACCTGTTCCACCATAATATTATGTATAAATCAAATTATTAATAGAGATAATGCACAGAGGACTAAGTGGTGGTAATTTTATCGTGAATGCACTCATCAGATGATACTAGGGATGGGACTAAGTACATATTTTGGTACTGCACACGTGCCGAAACAGCATTTTGTTCAAAACTTAGTCTCAAAACTATGTCTAAAATCTGATCATTGTCATAAACATGCGGTTGAGGGGTGAATTTTTCGGTAGAGAAAGTGATGACGAATGTAGTTCTGAATCTATTGCTAAATTATTATTTTTTTATTTTACCTTCTGTTACATTCATGTTAGCCTTAATATGTTCACGTTTATATTAGTACTCGTGCGAAGCCGGGGCGGAATGCTATTCACTAACAAACCACAAGTTATTTTCAGAATAACTTATATTGGTAATAAGAGCCATAAATAACATTTATTTACTATTTTATTATTATTATATTTATAAAAAATCAACCGTTCTTATAAATCCGAAAGCTGTGTCGAAAGTTTGTGATATGTGAATTTTATTTTGTTCATAGCTGATGAAGGATGGTCTTTAGCGTACATTTCGGACATATTTGGCTTATCTTTGATAATAGGCTTATTATTATACCAAAAATACTTGTCCGAAAACGCGGGTAGAAGCCAGTTAGAGATTAAAATGAAACGCTGACTATTTGAAACGTTGTCTTTGTGGCCTGAGGAAATTTTATTGAGTAGGTACATCTTCTATAAAGAAAGTCTTATATATACCTACTATACAACAATTTTTAATAGCGTATTTACCTACGCTATTAAGGTAGGTACTGTAGCTAAGGGTCGACACATGTCATGATAGTACACAACAATACAAGTCCGTAGGTATAATGTGAAACGCACCTAACTGTGAATCCTGAATTGTCGAAAATAGCGAGCTTTTTGGGTGCCCGATTTGCGGTCATCAGTAATGAATGCACCGATAAATACCGAATAAAATTACAGATAAAATGAGTGGATTAACATGTCTAATGCAGACAGCTCGTGGAGAGCTCTCGTCTCGTAAATGAGTGATCTCGGTTTATTTCCGAAGTGAGTTTCGGAATTTATCTGTTTGGGGCATCGATCACCAAACAGATAAATTCAGTCGTTTTTTAGGTCGTATACCTGTTATTTAGAACGATTAAGTATGAAGCAGCATTCAGCTTTTAATTAATATAATAAAATTAAATTATCAACCGACGACCAGAGAGAAGGTTCTCAATTCGGCTTTAAGATTTTTCGTTTAATTTTTGTGATAAAGTGATAGATAATATTTTATACAAAGAAAGAACAATACAAACAGTCATGTATAAAGGGCAGCCTTATCTCCATGAGCGATCTTTTCTTTGCTACCACAGGATGTTGTGGACATGAAAGATCACTGTAGACGTTGGCACTTTAAACGAATACCTACAATAAATACTAGAATACCTTATTACTTAGCCTACAAATACTACATAAACTTACAAAATAATAATCAAACTTTTACGATTTAAAAAAATGTTGATGAAGAAGTTTAAGGTAATTATTTTTTCAATTTTCTAATTTTCCCGGTTATACTCTCAACATGCCAGGTCGATATTTTTTGTTCCTTGAGCCAAGGCCCAAGGGGATTTGGATGATGAGATGTCACTTTCAACAGATTTTTGTGCATTCGTTATTTTATCGTAAGCCCAAAGCAAAACAGGATAATAAAATTGAACCGGGTTTTACCAAGGTTTTCGTGTGTGTGTGAAAATGATAAGCACTCTATTATTTCCTGAAATTAAAACGTGTTAAGACATGAACAAATGCATGTTTACAGGAAGCTCTATGATAACGGTTGGAGTAAGTCCTGCGGTACATAATGGGGTATATAATATACACAAAATTGGCGGAATTTATATACTGATGCCGTAGTAGAAGTTTTGAATTATTACGAAACCTTAAAAGTTTTCTTTAGTTTTTGTGTCCTTCCATAGCACCGTTGCTTTGCTATACTGAAAATAATATAAAAAATAATATAAATAATAATAATATTGCCACTGGATGAGGGCAACCCCTTTTCAGGATAAAAGTATGGTATCACCGATCGATGGTATCGGAAAACGATCTTGATTATAGTTTTCGAATAATTTTTTGAGTAAATTTTTGCATTTTTGGCATTAGGTACGACTTTTAATAGCCATTGTGATGGCGGTAGTAAACTATAATGTTAGTTTATGCTCTACCATCTTGATATGTTGATGATATGTTTATACTAACCATTATTATGTATTATCAAACGAACCACTCTAATAGGTCCTTCGGACATGTTTTAAAAGAATATCGGTATCATTGAAAGACTTACCAAAATAAATTAAATCCTCATAATAATACGGAAACAAATCATCATAAAGGCAGTCGCTAAACTTTAAAGGCGTGCCTCAAGGATGTAATATATTGCTTTTAAAATCGACATTAAACTTAATGTATTTCATGATCAGTTATCCACAGTTTAGAGGCGTTGGAGGCTAACACAATGCGCGTAGAGTAGTAAAATAACATTGTAGTGAAGTTTCTGGGAGGTGTTGAGATGCGTGAAATATTCAATTATTGCACAGGTGGGTGAGGGAAGGAGGAATGGCGGCCATCTTGATTTACGACCGAACGTAAATCCCGAGTGACATTTGTGAGTGAAGCCGAATCGTGCGCCGCTTCTTATGTTGAGATATGACACGATTTTCAGGAAAATCTCCTGCGGTTACATTCACATCGCTGGCTTAGTGCAGATAGCGTACAATAACAAAGCCTGCTATACGCAATGAGAAGCATATTTGAAATCGTATCGTTTTCTGAGTAGAACGCGTTCGAATTTGTTCACAATATTATATTGTTGAAACGCCTACGATCATAAAGATGAAATGTTATGGGCTTTAGGACGTGTGAACTGGTACTTAGTTACTTTACCCTTAAATTAAAGTACCTAAATGACTTCATGATATTTGATGACCCAGAACATCAAATGGAGTACTTAAGTACTTATACTATACCTGTTATACAAAGCATGTTTTAAATATTATAATAAAGCATTGAAGGTTTTCATAAAGGTATTATTATTGATATTGTAAACCAGTATAAGACCTTCTCCATGAAGCCCTATAAAGCCCACAAGTGGGCGCAATCTAGAGTAAAATAAAATGTCATAAAAACAACCGTGATGCGGTAATGACCGGGACGCAGCGATTTGGTCACACTTTGGTTGTACCGTTTATGTACAACCAAAAATCAATGTCACCAATAATAAACCTTATTCCCACTGTAAAAGATTCACAAAACCATGCTAAGGGCATTGAGATTGCTGCTAGCAGTACTTTGTCCCTAATTATGTGTTCATGACAGCGGAATAGGGTTGTCTCCGAAGAACTTGAAGATTTTAGATTGATGGTATTAGTCACAGTTTGTTACGAAAGCGTACGATTTCATAGAATATCTGATTCACAGGTGACGGTGTTTGTGAAAGTATGGGGACATATCAAAGGTATAACGTATCTACTCACTAGGTTACCGGTTTTATCTGCATTTGATGTAACTCTAGTTTTTGTACCTTACAATTTTATAGTTTTTTAGTATACACTTTGGGTGTCCACAGAAATAACTACCAGAGTCCCCCGGTTCAGTCCACAGGTCAGATTTAAAACCACAAAAATACGCAATCGATTGTTTTGAAACCAACTAAATACTGTATTGAGCTATGATGATCGGAATGCTGGCTTTTATTTTGGTCAAGGAATTAGCATCGCCATCACATTACAAGTAAAAAGTATTTTTAATAAATTATTTACAAATATAAAGTACGCATTCTTATCTAAGAACCCATCGTTTGATTTCGAACACGGCAGGTCTACATTGCAACTCAAAATTCCTAAGTCAAAATGTCATCCAACAAAATAAAGCTTCAAAAGCATTGTCCCATCTAATTAAGTTATGAAGTTCAATATTGTGATAAGCGTTACAAGTAATAATAGCCTGCCGCGGTATCGAGTTACACAGTATCAATGTCCATTCATATCGGAGTTTTTGTTGGCTTTTGATTTTGATGCAGGTGTGTTTGGTTTTTGTCTTGTTTCAAAATGTTACAGAGTCTATATTGTACCTATCTACACTATGACCTGATGATTTCAATACAAATACAAAGGGTATTTGTACTTACACACCGAGAGAAAAACGAGAGAACAGGTAGGTAATACGAATCAGAAACAGTTGCACATTGGGCGGCCGAGTCGTATCGCTGACAGCGGACAGGATTTCTTCCAGACAACCTTTAGACAACTGAGGTTTAAAGTTCCACCAGTCCCGATGTAAAGATAAGATAATAATGTAGAGACGACGATAGGTCATCCGCAGTTCCACACGTCTTGTGTAAAATGTTACAGCTCACATGAGGGCTAGTAATGGACGCGACCAACAATGGAACAGTAAAATACGGACATGAACGTCGCTGCGGTTTCGAAATTAAAATCAAAACGATGATATTATGACGTGTTTTATGGGAAACGTTATATTTTAGAGCTATGGCGAACAATGCTGCTTTTTTCTCGAACTATTATTTTCCACTATAAAGTTTTTCGTTATAAAACCTTGTACCTAGCTCTCATTTATTGTAAATTAGCACTTGATTTCGTCTGTACCTACGAAACAGCTGAACGAATGTAAATGATATTTGGCCAGGCGTTTTATGAAGGGAGAAAAAAATAGTTTTATTAAACAGTACCTACCTACAGATTTTACGAAATATTATAAGAAATAGTAGAAAATAAATATTTTGAGCTATAGGGCATATACAGCGTTTTATTGAACAAAACTTTTGCGAAGCAATCAATGGGACATCTTAAAATTAAATGTTAAACATCTTTGCAATGTTGTTGCAATCCAAATCTAAATCTACCTACTCAAACAAATTATTAAAACGGAAGTAACAGAAAATACCGGAGAAATACGTGATTCACATAATTACACCTTGAAGTTATGCAACTCGTTTGTAAATATATCGATTAAATCTATAAATTACCTCGCGAGACCAGTTGACCTACAACTCTGTGACGCTAATGACTGGTTATAGGTATCGGCAAAGATTTAAAAGAATGGTTCAAAGAGAATTTACGAAAATTAATATTAAATATTTTTTCAATGATATTGCAAAGCTTATCGATTTGGCAGACCTATTAAAGTTATTTATTTATTTATGGAACAAAATCAATGTAAAATTATAAAATTGTTGAAATTTTTAGTTACCTAATATAAAAGGCTTATATATTTTTATTTTAGTATATTTGAATCTTTATTGTTATAATAAAAACCAAATAGTTCCATTTTAATAGGAATATAGACAAATATGGCGCTCATTAGGGGAGGACTATGACCAGCTGTGGACTATTATAGGCTGATGATGATTTGATGATGATATATACAAATACTTTCAATTACCTTCAATAAAATAGAACCTCCTTGGGTATTTACCGCTTATGTTGTGCGTATTTTATTTCTGGAATAGGTAAATACCTAGAAGCAGGAATCGATACATGAATAAAAAGCAAGATATATAAATTCAATGTTTTTGTTGAAACGATTATTCTCCACGTCATTATCTTCAAGATCAAGAGTAGGAAAATCCGATCCATGACGTCTTATGGAAATGTTTAATAGCCTTCACGTTTTTATCAACAAAATGTATTTTTAGAATACTACAATCGATCTTGATGCACTGCACTTCATCGAGATTAAGTTATGTTGAAATCCACTGGCTATATAGTGCTAAGTTTAATCCAAATCTGTTGAGCCCTTTGCGCTTGAAGGAATAACAAACCCGAATATTCTTGTTATTATAGAGCGTAAGCCCTCGCACTATAATAAATAATATATTTAGTTTCCTAAATCCACGTATACATACGTAGAAACTTTCGCCTTTTTAATTTGTCTAGTTTGATGAATTTCAAAGATATTCCAAAATAACTTTAAGTTGCACAAATAAAAAATCATTTAATGTCAATAAATTCTCAGCATAAACAAGAATTATAGACAAAAATCAAATACCAATAACAGGCAAACAGCATGCTAAGTTGCAGTTATGCATTGGTTTATCATGATTGCGCCACAAAATAAGTTAATACAATCATGCTAATCTGTATAAAATAAATAAAATGAAACTAGTAGTTTTTATCTAATATCAAGGTATCATAAAACTTGTCACTTAACATCGGCACGACAGCTAACGGAGTGGTAAATGCAAGTTTTCACATTCGTGATTTAGAAAATGTGCGTTTCTTCACCGCAAATTATTATTTTGTTATGTTATTTATTACCAACGCTAAAGAAGAGCTTGGGAGTGCTTTGCCCCCTGCATAATTTTTCTAACCTATCGTTTCACCATGACAATGCTATACCACTGTCAATGCAGAATCATCACATTATCAAAATTAAATTGATGAGCTCAGTGACGCGGTGAGCGATGGTCTGCCTGCGACACAGGAGGTTGCAGTCTCGACTTCCGCTTCAAAACAAAAATATGCACGATCTGCAGATTTTTGTTCAAGGTACTCTTGTCGTTTTATATGTCAAAAATAAATGTATCTATCTATGTGGACAGGTTTTTTCAGGGACACCAAGGGGAAGTCTGACACCGTGAGAGTTATCGAAAAGTCATGTAAGGAGTTGCGTGTTCGGTTTTGAAAATAATAAGATCTAAGAGAAATGATACTCAGGGCTCGATCTGGAATTTGGCTCAAAACCATGCATCTGCATTACTACCTTCCTATTTACCAACAAGACTTCCAAAAAATAAACAAACCAGAGTGTAAATAAATAGAACACTATTGCAATCGTCAAATTAAAAGTTAATAGGTTCAACTGGACTTTACATGACTAAGCAATTCAAATAATAATAAGGTAAAAGACCATGACGGGACGAGGAAAACCGGTCTTTGACATATACCAACTGATCAACTAGCGGATCCGTCATCAAAACACGTTCGTCATCATTTAGGTATAGTTTTTGTGACGTACGGGAACTTTTAGTTTTTTTCTACCTATTAAAAATCTTCTTAAGTATTTGATGCTTTGCTTTTTTCTATACGTATTAGGTACATAATACAAAGTCGTGTAGGTACCTACTTAATAGGACCGGGATTTCTAAGTTTTGGTCTCATTGTATTTATGGTAGGAAAGAACTCACAGTTTCTTATATCCAGTTTTCGGTAATAGGTACTCAATATCTCAACAAAACCAATTAAAAAATTACTCGCTAATGCACCTCAAAGTAATGCACGTACCTACCTGAGGAACGTTTACCTCTCTATCAAACGATAGAGGCACTCTTAAGGTCACCTTTGATTCTAAAATTAAATAAGCGATTGAATTGGTTCTCTTTTCGAATTTGTTTTTTTTTCTTTATAACAAAGTTTCACATCTCAAAATAGAGAACTATCTATTGGACTCTATGATTTGTTTGTTTCTTAGTTCTATTTTCAACCATTCGCACCAAAAAGTTTTCAAACTTTTTTGTCAGTTTCTGTCCATGCCTCGTTCGTGTAATCTCCTTTAGCAAATCTTGTGATTGTGACACAATTATATACCGTTGTAATATCTTGATGGCAGGCAGTAAACACAGGGCGGGTTAACCATTAGAGGATAATAATTGGTTAATCTGCAGCTACGGCCGGCATGATTTGTGTGTGCACACTAATAACTGAATATTGTGTAGGAAATCGGATGACAGGATAATTCGTTTCGGATGGCTTTTATGACTAAATGTATCGGACGACGCTAGTTCAAAAATCAATGACGTTCGATGATTGTGAGTTTTATAGTCATAGCTTCTGTCAGTTGTCTTTGCTGGTTTTATTTTGAACGAAGTTATGAATCGGGTTCTCAAAAAAATTAATAGGAAAGTGCTTGATCAAAGAACGCTTCTGTATCCTCGAGCTACAATTGAAAACTTTACAAAAACTCTCAGCTTGTTAGTAATTGTCATGTATGTAAATTTAAGTTCCTTATTTTGCAATTATGTAGCTTATTATTTTTCCTAAGAATACAAAGAGTTATAAATTAAAAATATGTGGTAGCAGAAAAATCCAAATACCTAGCTGAAAGATGTCTTCCCTTTTTTGAGATTGATGAAGTTATGACGAAGAGTCAACCGAAATCTTAACAGGAAGCAAGCTGACAAAAACTCTCATCATCCCTTTTCATTACACGAAAGATAAACCCATGCTCCATAAAAAATCGCCAGAACTCACCTCTCCCACTGCGCCCCACGAACCTCAAGTCGTTAAACTTGGCAACCCTGTTCTTCATCACAGCGGAGTTATTCCTCAGCTCCGCGGAACAGTTCTCATCGTTCCCTGCGCGGACGGTCACTAGCGTTCCATCCAAGACCTCCCCCAGGGCGACCACCTTGAACCCACCGGGGAGGGTCTTGTTCGACCGCCAGTGGGGAGGGAGCAGGGAACACATCACGTCTGGGCTGCCGGTTCGTACTGTGGACAGAAAGGGTAATTGAGGTAATAGTTATACATCCTCAATTTATATTAAAAGTTCGCCTGAATATACCGAACCCAATAATCTTTATACACATATTTATTATTACTTATTGAGTAAATTTATTTATTTATCCCATGGAACGTGAGTCGGTATCTGGCACAGCGAGTCAGCATTGCCATACAGCGAGGTTCAGCCAGCAGCGTCTTGGGGACGCTTCCGACTGGTATTGATATGGATCGGTTGAGCTACCTGTATTGCTGGCAACAGTCTGCAGTAACCATACTTATTTTAATCATAAATTCCAGTTCTAATTTCGTTCGGCTATTTAATCACTACTTTCTTACTTAATAAAGGTTTACCCAAGGTAATCCGTCCGCGAGGCGTGGTGATGGCAAAACCGAGGAGAAGCAAGTTTGAATGTATGAGTGCCGATGACGGGATCCCAGGGACTTCTAGGCTTTTCTGGTGATGAAAAGGATGGCCCAGAAGAGCCGAAAAGTATGGTATATAGTTTAAGCGTTTTTGTAGGCTTGGATAGTCGCATCAAAACAGTTTAGCACTACCTAGTTCTATTCTAATGAGAACAATAGCAATGGCGACGCCTATTACAATTAGTGGCGATTGCCGGCCGTTAGGGCTGCCGCTGTCGATGGCATCACGGTAATGAGTGCATTCAATGCGGGCTAATGAGCAGGGCTTTGCGATTTATTTTATGTGGATGTGACAGCCCTATGATTAGTGTTAAAAAAATCAATGTTTGGACAGGGAACCTAATATAACCTGGGTTACATCTCTGGGTATGCAATATTTGAATCTTTAGTCGAGCCGCGACATTCCGTAATACTACGTATATACGATATCTTTAAGTATATCAATATTTAAAAGATTTGAAAAAATATTTTACTAGAATCTACATTATCCCTGAAGAAGTGTGTAAAAATTTTAATTTTTTACTAAATAGACTTGTAAAGACTGTCTAGTAAATTACATTAACACTACATAGTATAAAATAAAGTTGCTTCTCGCAGTCTGTATGTATGTATGTCCCTATGTATGCTTAGAAAGGACATAGGGTACAAATAAGGGACATAGTACAGGGAAACGCAATATAACTGAATCCTGATTTTGATGCGGTTTTCGATGGACTGATTCAAGAAGAAGGTTTATGGGTGTAGCAAGATTAATATCAGCATTGCACCCGTGCGAAGCCGTGGCGGGTCGCTAGTAATGAATGATTCCTATATAAAATTTAAAAACACAGTTCGGAATACTCTCCTAGACTCCGATGAAGATTCATTCAGCCGTTTAGACATAAAAATGTATCGTAACAGAGACAGAAAAGCAGGTGGGTAGGAAGGGTACCTATTAGTTTTCAAATCAGATACCACACAAAGAAGTTCTCTACACTCTACAGCTTCGCTCGTAAAACCGTTTAGGGTCGACGCACACTGGCCACATAAGACAGCCTCTTTCGCCGCCACGAGAAGCTTGAAGCAAGGGGAGTCCATGTAAAATGTATGAAAACTACCGGAAATATGCCAGTGGCGATGGCGGCGGCTCGTTTGCCCTCAGATAAGTGATAAATCATAACTTTGAAGCACAAAAACCTATATATTCTATAATATTGATAACAGTTATAAAATTTCCACGGAAGTACCTAACGGGTTTTCCGCCAAAGACCCTATTTTCATCTGTTGAATCTATTTTATTTATTTATTTCAGAATATAGAAAAGATACAGATTTTGATTTTATATATGTCTTTTTTTCTACGTTATTGAAATCAACCTTCAGTTATGACGAGGATTACCTAATTCCTCATAGAATCGGTAATCCTATCGTAAAAAGCAACCAGTTGTAAGAATACGAAACCTTACAGTCGGTTGCTTTTTACGCTAATTATTTAATAAGTGTTATATCAAAATAGATAATTTCCTTTTCTTTGATAATAATCCTTAATATAATCAGGGAACGATCGGCCTGTGAATCAGCTTTTACACGCACCTAAAACAATGATGAAGGCAAAAACACTTTTTGAAACAAAAGAACCGCTTGATCTATGGACTAGATAAAGTCGAGCTATCTTGCTCAGTCGTCGATGTTATGATTTTGATTTTCTATGAGCAAAGATTCAATCATAGATGGATGAGAGTGAGCATATTTTTTTTCTAATAAATACGACTTATCAAAGTCCAATTTTTTCTCTTTATATGATTAGAATACGGCCGGCGTTAAGTACCTCGACACACAAACTTGTTTTTTGTTCCCTAATAATCATAATTCGATTTCGTAGCATAAAATCGCCAATTAAAAACAAATTACTTTTGAATATGCAATACCGACTGGATCTTCTTTAATTAATGGAACCGCATTCATTATGAACATGTTTCGCTATAACATTATTTGGTTGTTAAAATTTTGTTGATTTTTGGTTTACACACAATGATTGAAATGATGACCTCATTTAGTTACCAAAATCTGGATTATAAACAGTATTTTCCTTTATTTAAAGTGTGATAAAGCGAAACGCATTGTGTAGGTACCTACGCTAAGTCAAACTAAACAGTTTTAATCAAAATGAATAAATAAATTTAATTAATTTATATAGACAACACAAAAATTACATTAGGTCCATATTATATTAGTTTTTTAGCTAAGTTAATAACAACATCATCAACATCACCAGCCTATAATAGTCCACTGCTGGACATAGGCCTCCCCTAATGAGCGCCATAGATGGCATCATTATGTGGGGGTTATTGCCCAGAATCCCCACGCTGGGCATGCGGGTTGGGGATCGCAGTTCAGTGTAGTTGTTCTGCAGAAGGCGCTGCTGCCCGCCCCCCGGTGTGTTTCCCTTAGTCGCCTCTTACGACACCCACGGGAAGAGATGGGGTGGTGAAATTCTATGCCGGCACCACACGGATAGTTAATAAAAGTTAATTCAATATTTCAAAATTTTTGTAAATTCTTTGTTTGGCCACCATCTCACAAGATGTGGCCTCATATAGAGCACGCTTGCTGATCAGATGATCTCAGATGCAGCCTGATTTGTGTCATGTACGGAGGAAAAGATTATCGCGATTTGAGACCAAAACCAAAGTGTATCACTGTCCCATTCATTCACCATCTTCGCCACAGATTCAGTTCGATATTGTGACATCAGCTCAGTCCAAGAGGCGCGCTTCGCCCGTCGCGGCCGCCCCGCCGCCGCCGCCGTGGTTTGGTTGAAGCCAACCGCACGGGACTTGCGGCCAGTTGCGGGCCTGTCCACACTTTGTACGACTTCCGTAAATAGAGAAACCACACTTACTATTAAACTTTTTACAATTTCACCGACCGTTACGCGGTGATTTTAAAATCCCGCATTTTTAAATCGTGCCACCGCATCTTTAATTGCTGACGATTGTCATTTGGTTTTGAGGTGGATGTCGGCGAAAAGTTGTTTGGTGGCACAGAAGTGGTGGCTTGGCTTTGCGGTGTGCGAATATTCACGTAATTTTTTACCGTCAAGAAAAATGCTTCACGTTAACTTTTGAGCGTAGAAACTGATCCACACCAAAATATTCTACACGATCATGCTGCCTGTTATGGAAATTGTTCTAGAACCTTTTTGAAATAACGTAATACTACCCGCTTTTTTCAAACAATTTATGAAGTACGTTAAAGTAAATATATGTATTATTTATTTCACTATTCATTATTATTAAGATAGGTACAGTGGGCGTCACATTTAAGTACCCCCCCTATCTCAATGTATGTGGGACAAAATAGTTGTTAATATTGGGTTTGTTTCAGACTTTGAGTATTATGGAAGGGCAGTTCGATCCTGAGCAATGGCCTGATAAAATTTTGCATGTGAAAAATTGTGGCAAGTTACGAGGGAATGAGAAATAGTCGAAAATAATTTGTATACAAGGGGGGTACTTAATTCTGACGCGCACTGTACCTACTTCATTCATAAATTGATGACCAGAATTATAATTCTCGTACTCATAATAACGAGTTCTTTCGGGATTCTGATAATAAAATTAGTTATTTAGTATTAAATCCCTAGTTGTGAATATATAAGTAATTATAAATGTGGTCCTGGTTATCAACCAACCGCAAATCTGATGGTAATGAAATAACAAATTCATTCTACAGCGTATTGATTTTACTAATGAACCACATTATGATCAAAAAGGAAATTATTATCCAAAAAAACTTTTAGCTAAATGTACTCTATCTACTAACTCTATTTTATTAACTATAAAACATTTATACAATTCAAATATCAAAGAAAATCTAAATCTCCGTAAACTCCGCAAGAGTGAAACTCGCTGCCTGCTTTTGTTTTTCCGATTATTACAACCTGGGTCTCTTCAAGACTAGAGTGAATAGGTAGTCTTCTAGACCTACGTGATACACGGTCGGTCACATCTTCACTTTCCATCAGGTGAGATCGTGACCTAACGCACTATTAGTTATAAAAATGTGCTTTATTTCCTTTAGACCTTACAGGACTCTTGGACAGGTCACAAATAACATAAAAACAGCAAGGGAAGAAAGTGATCACTTTATTTTCTTTTTGTTTGCTTCAATCTTGTTGAATGACACCTATTTCATAACCAAGATTTAAAAATTTTTTCATTTGTCCGTACATGCCGTGGCCGTAGAGACGGTAGAATCGGCCCCTTCTACTCAGCCCTTTGAGGTTGTAATTGTGTCGAAAAGTGTCTTTTTTTTAAAACATATCAAATTTGAGGTGATATAACTTGATATGGCTTGGCTTTATACAATATTTTTTTATCCCATGGAAACAGATTAATTTATGGGATAAAAAGTAGCCTTAGTTTTATTCCTGTCTAGACATTCTATGTAACAACATCTATACCTACAACTTTCAGGCCAATTTGTGAAGTGATTAGTGAAGAGCTAACTAACACCCAAGCATCTATACATCCAAGCTTCGACATACTACTTAATTATATTATAAACGCGAAAGTTTGTAAGTATGGATGGATGTTTGTTACTCTTTCGCGCAAAATATTTTACACAGATTTTGATGAAACTTAGTACACGGATAGTTTATGACTTGGAATAACATATGGGCTTTTTATCCCGAAAATACCACGGGATCAGGAGTTACGCGGGTGAAACCGCAGGCACCCAGCTAGTTTATAATATTAGTTCGAGGTTTTTATGATGGAACATAATAGGAATAGGGGTAGAAAATAGGAACATCATTAGAAAAAAAGTGTACACCTACATACGTTTACGATGTCATAAACTTAACACGTTCCAAGGTTCGATGAATCAGCAAATAGTACAACATCCGATTATAGTTTGCTTTACGTTCATATTGACCTTGGTAATGAGGGAAACCCCAAACTTATTGAAATTTTGTTTTCTAGATCATGGCCTGAGGTATACTTTTTCAACATTATTATTTATTTAATTTTTTGTGTCTGCTGCAGTAAGATATTAATTTATAAGTATATTATATACACTAATATTTACACATCGAACTGGCGTCATAACCGCAGAGCAATATGTTGTCCACTTCGTTCAAACGTAAAATTAGAATGCATTTTTATGGGACATATCGATTGGATAATTTTTATTAGGTTTTTTGTAGTTAGTAGCAAAGTTGAAGAATCTATTTGAGTCACTTTTAAAATGGGAATAATACCCTATTAACTTTTACACTGACATCAAAGTGAAGACTTTATATCCCAGTTTTACTTATGTAATTTTATTTGTATCTTGTGACGTTTTCAAGATCCAAAGAGGAAATAAAGCTTTTTATATTGATATAATTACTAAAAACAGTTAAGTGAACTTTAAAGAAGTAAATCTTATTGCTGTCTGTATCAGTTGTATCATTTAAAAGTTATATTCCATTCGAAGATTCTCCAGAACATTCTCCTACTTTCCAGTAGTTTTGTAATTTTCTGTTCAAATAAGACGCATGTTGTGTCTCCAAGCTCGCGTTGATGTCTTTTACTCAGGCGAGTGTGTGTGTGCTTAGCGTAACTTTTTTATTTGAACATTATCACTGACTTGAACATAAGAGTTTGAAATACTGGACCAGTTTTATTCCAGGAAGATTAAATAACGATTTTTTATATAAATCTACGAAGCCTTAATTTCCATTGGTTTCGTGATAAATTCATTGCAATTGAAGATTCTTTATTAAGGTCTGCTTGGGTACAGATTTCTAAGTATCTAGCTAAATTTTGATTAGTGTGTTATCAAATCGTAAATATAAATCTATAAACAATATAATAGTTTAATTATATTATAACAATTTAATTTTCTGCTATTTTTTTCTGCTTTAAATTTGGCCACATTAAAATAAAAAAACACAAGATATCACGAGACATCTTAGGAGCAGCTTGTTATTTTTCCAAATGCCTATTTCCTGCCGGCAACAATTAACTAATTGCCTAGAACTGTAGCTTTAATAGAAGATCAAAAGGCGCAGATAATCACCAAAATCGTCACGCAAAAGTTGCTATGGTACATGTCAATATGTCAATCATCTAGATGAGAATAAACGACAGAAGGGTTAACTCCATGCTTGCAGGTTAATAGAAAAGACGGACCGGCGGCGACGACGCCGTCGGCTATGTATAATAAATAAATAGACAAGGTGATAGATAATTTTGATAGTGCATTATTAATGGATTATTAGTGCTGAGACTTATTAGTGCAGATTTTGACCTACTTATTATTGTACTAATCCACTATCACATAAAAGTTAGCGATTGTCTAGGATTTTCGTCGAAACATTTGCGCGTTTCAGGTGTTTAAAATAATAATAAATTAATATTTTGGGTTATAAAAGGAGAATTTTTTTATGTTGCAGAAAAATAGTAAAATTGAGCCTAAGTTGATTTAGTGAAATGTATACAGTCCACTAAGGAGCGCTATAGCGCCCTGTCTTCAGCAACAATGTCAAGTACTAATAGAACAAAATGTAATTAATAGAATAAAAATATATCAACACTATTAAAATTTTAATACTTCTAATTTGTTTCTAATATAAGATTTTAATCGAAATAAATGTTATCATCTGTGCCAATTTCACTTTTTTGTTAAAGATTAAAAAACAATAATTATTAATGTATTATTCAAAAGATAAAAATTACTCAATTACCAGCTAATGTTTGATTATTTTTCTGTTGTATACGCAAGTTGTGTACGCAATAGACATCTATTGCGTTCCTTTAGTGCTGCCCCGTTCAACCCAAGATTTTTCACCCAACAGTGAACAGGTATTTTGCTCCGTTCGACCCAAAACATTTGATTTGAGTTCCCCTTTCTACCCAGACGTACCTACTAACAAAGTGTTCTCACCTAAGTCCGGATACTCTGCCAACGTCTCTTCGATGACGGACTGCACCCACCACGGCTCCAGCTCAGCCATCTCCCGTCGGCGGCGCCCGCGAGACTCGTACGGAAGGTGCATGTTCAGACCATCACTCGCCGGCTCTCACCGCCTCGGTAACCTTTCCAACCGAACCTTCGATGGACACGTCACTCCGCCGAATTGTCGCTGTGTCAAGGTCGCAACCTTGTATCCTTGATTGTCTTGATTCGGTTTTGGCGCCACTCCAGCAGATTCTTATTGGTGATGGCAATGACTTGTTTACCTCTAAGTACAAACTTTACTATGTTTGCTTAACTGATTAGGTAGGTACGTTCTTTGGATAGTTTTCAGTCTCTTCAGTTACGTTACAATTTATAAACAAACACATTCACAGTCAATTAAAACATTTGTCCTCGTCACAATCGTGTTAAACTAACTCTTTCCTTAATAAACTTAATAGAATAACTTAGTTTCAAATTGGATGTTTCTTCAACTTAACTTTCGTCATTTTAGATGAGTCACGAGCGTTATATTTGCAAAACTGTCTTGATCATTTGAAGTTTCGGGGAAGTTTGTTGGAGTTGTGTCAACATTAGGTGATGACTGATGAGTATCTGTCAGGTTTTCCGCGTCGTAGCGCCGGCTCTTTTTATAAGGTTATGTAAGTGTTGTTGTTGTCAACGGTCGACGTGTGTAAGCCCCGCGCCCGATGACTCACTTTCGCAGGCACGTGTGCTCTTCCCGCGCGCCAGTTCACTACTGAACGCTGGTCGCTGAGCCGCCGCCATTCTGTCACTCGCTGCCTCCATTCTCTGCGGTCAATCTGTGGTTTGGCCACGCTTCATTTGTTAGGAAAATGCGCGGGTCCGCTCCCGCTCGCTCCGATGCACCTAGCCTCCCGTGCGAGCGAGATGCACGCCAGTTTTGTATTAATTTACATTATTTTTGTTCAGTTCGAAAGAAAATATGAGCTTTTACAGTGCAATCTGTTTGCTGGGTAATTATACAGAACTATATTTTCAGCTCAAACAGTGTCTAGGTACTTATAACTAATTAAAATAAAGCTAACCACATTTATTTACACATCAAATAATTTTGTTTGACATCTGTGGCTGGTGTCAGTCTATGTAAATTAGTGACACTAATGAGCTTTGATTGCCACAGAATTCGTGTGATATTTAGTTAGATTGGGCTAATTATTTCATGTTTTTTTTCGTTCTGAAGAAGTTTGGCTTAAGATGTTTTGTGGGCGTGTCGTCGGCTGGGCGGGGCGCCCGCCTACCGTCGCGAAGACGCGGCTCGCTGGAAAAATGCAGTGCCACCCGCCCCGCGCCCCGCTACCCGCGGAGGCCCCAGTTTTCACTTGTTGCTCACTTGTCACGTGATCACTCTTGTTGAATTGAATTGTGTTAGAATAATTTTCCACTTTTGTTGCTCTATCTAAACATATACCTACACCGCTTTTACAAGAATAGTCGGTTGATATTAAATTTCAAGTAAGTAGGTATATGAATTAATTCACATTGTGATGTAATTTTTTTTGTCATTTACTTTTTCAAGCTTTTCCAAGCAGTAGGGAATTCCTACTCCATAAATTAGAAAGCTCGGTTAGTCTTATAGACAAAAAGCATCATACCAAATCATAATCGATTGGCAACAAACTAAGTGTAAGTATTTTAGCAGGTACCATTTTTTGCTGACAGTACATTGTGAATAACATTACTGGGAATGAAAATACATACCTACCTATTACTCGAACTATTATATAGATAGTCTTATAAAACCTCTTTTTTCCTGTACCTGTCCAAAAATCCACCCTATATTATCGATGATAATTATGTTTTATGTTATTTTATAAATAAACGAAAGAAATCGGTGAATTAACTACATTGAAAATCCTAAAACCTTTTTTTTTTTTATTGTTAGGAAATCCATCATGGATATCTTCCATCCCCGGTGGAAGATTATGTCAGACTCCTACTGACTAAAACCTCACGAATTTCTCCGGGCACATATGCTAGGGATCGCGGGGACTTTCGAGAATACTTCCAAAACCTAGCCCAACTGATTAAATTAAGTATCATAATCACTCCCACCAAAACCATAGAACTAACCTCACCCACCAATTACCCCATTAATAGGGGTAGCCCGGGGCAACCCGCAAAAGAAACCACGTGACATAATTATACTTACAACTGTCATCGGTAACGGGTGACCGCAGCGCTGGCAACACTGCGGCGAAGATACCGCAGGGTAAACTAGACCAACCGAAATCAAAGATAAATTCCAAAGAGGTTTTATTTTGGGTTATTGTAAGTTGGTTTTTAGGGGTTGGTTTTCGATTACGGACAGTGTTGCCCCAAGTCAGAGTTACCAAACACTATTTTCACGTTGGAACTTAACAAAATAGTATTAATAAAGGTTTATTATAAAAAGCTTATACTATCACATACTGCCCAGTGAAATCTTTGAACGGTTTTCAGTTTTTTATATAATTCCAATATATCTTGTTTTAATTCCTAATCTTTGATTATATACTTGTATATAATCAAAGTTCCTAATGTAATTAAATATAAATTTACTGCAATAAATACACTTTTTCTTTACTTTCTTTCTAACAATGGCTCACTGTATGGAAAGAACATTTGTACTAAATATCCTTTTTATAAAGATCTTTCAAAAAGTGTTCTTTCTAAAAATTCCTAAAGATTCCCATGTTAAATCCAACGATCTTATCCATCCACGGTTGTCTGGTAGAGATCGCTCTTGAGCAATAAGACCGCCAATTATATTTAGATTTTTGATTGTTTTGTTACTATAAAGAATTTTCTATCTATCTATCTATATCTAAAAGGAGATCTTCAATATCCTTTCACCTAACAAGCCCGATTGTTTGTCAGCACAACAAGCGATTATGCAAATTCCCTGCATCCTTGTTGCTTGGCTTTATTCCAACGTGAGTTGAAATGGATTGGCAGGCGAATTGGACTCTAACTAGAGTCTACATCGATTACTTGAGTCTAAATGGACCCTAACTTGAGTCTATAATACTTATAAGACGTGCGATAATTATGCTTCCTTTTTGTGCTGGCAGGGGAATTCGGGACAAGAATTCAGGAATCCCCGTCGCAGGAGAAAATGGCAGGGTTTTGGAATAAGCTCATGTGGCGAATGTCTGACTGAGACGCAAAAGATTGTGTGGTCAATTTCCGTCTTGCAACAAGTATTTAGATCTGCATTTATTTTGTTCCTGGCTGCATTAAAATGATTTAAAAGAGATTGATTACATTAGAAATTTATTTTTAACTCTTTTCTTTGGTTGGGGTCTAGATTGATGATATGTGTTGTAGGCGTGGTTTACCTCTGTTTTTGTTGGTCATCATCATCATCATCATCATCAGCCTATGATTATCTATAAAATAATAAAAAAATATTATGCATATCAGTCATTTAGTACCCATAACACAAGGTCTGTTTAGCTTGGGGCTAGATGATGCTGTGTGGATTGTCCAGCAATATTTTTTACCTCTCAGAAGGTACACGGAATCAAATAATATATTATTGTAAAAATAACGTTAGACAATCCACACAACATCGTCTAGCCCCAAGCTAAGCAGAGCTTGTGTTATGGATACTTACTAGATGACTGTTGTACTTGATACGATATAATTACATGCAAAGATAGATATTTTGATTAATTACATAGAAAACGAAAAAGACCCGTAAACAGATACCTATTCGTAGATCGTACAAACATTTGTCCCGAGGCGGGAATCCTAACCCCAACTTCCTGCGTTGCAAGCGGACCTTCGCCCACCGCGCCACAGAGGTCGTCTAATATACATACATAGGCATAATATATTAATCCCTAACCCGCATGCCCAGCGTGGGGACTATTTACAATAACCCCCAAATGATAAATAATGCCATTTTTGGCGCTCATCAGAGGAGGCCTATGTCCTGCTGTGGATCATTAGAGGCTGATGATGATGATGATATATTAATAATAATAAATAACTTTATGTTAAAACCTTTAGTTTGATAAAAACATATTTCCCCATTCAAACATCAGCAATAACGCCATCACGTATTAATTAGGTACCTTTATTCAAATTAATTCAATGAATCATTATTTACCGAATAGGTTTGACGGTGGAGTAGACATATTTTATTCCCACTTGTGAATCATTTAATTACCAGGAACGGGGGTTTTCACTACTTCACACAAATAATCATCAGCAGTTGAAGTGTTCATTGCGAGCATATTGTCCGAGGAAGAAGCGCTGGACTTGTTCACACAAGATTATTGCTAATGCTTGGCCAGTTGTCGCTCCATTCCACACCGATAATAGCATGGAGAAATTGTATGTTGTGCTTTGCCTAAATTACAACTTAGGTTTATATAGACAAACATGTATTAGAGAAAAAAAAATATCAATACTTTATACAAGGTGTCCCGTAACTCAACGTCAACCTGAAAACGCCGGACAGGTGGGTTCATGACGACCCAGAACAACTATAAAATCATGGGTCTATCTTCAATGGTTTCAGAGTTATAGGCTTTTTACTGAAAATCATAAATTCTCTGCCCGGCGTCAAACTTTTCTATGCTGTGTCCCGATAACGCCTGGCTGCGGCGTTATATCCTTTTTGCTTTCGGCGTTTTCGGGTTGACGTTGAGTTACGGGACACCCTGTATACCCACTTGAATAAACTTCCGTACAATACGTCCGATTTTGTAGCAGTGTATAGACGCCCTCCGGCCAAGTTGGAAGACGATCTGCGAAAGACTGCAGGCAGATGCTGGATGCGACAATGAACTGCGAGCCCCAGCCCACATGCCCAGTGTTAGAATTAAAAATTTTATTGGGGACATTACAACGCGCTTTGCCGACCCTTTAAATATGTATCGTAGAAGAACCTTTTTGAAAAACCCCGTAGTCCTGAGGACAAACTTGGGCAGAGAGATCGTTTCACATCCTGACTGTTCCCGGGAGGAAGTTCCTCATGAACCTTACAGTCCGAATATCTATTTTATTACCTATGTCAATAACAAAGGTAAATTGAAACGTATCTTTCTTAAAATTTCGCGTGAATATTTATCACGAATAAGCTAAAATAAGGAAAAAATAATAAATGAGGCCTATGTCCTATTATAGGCTGGTGATGATGATGATGAAGCTAAAAAACGTAAGCCGACATATTAAAATAATAATTATGGCACAGATAACATAATACATTGTGGTAAAAAAAACCGTGAATGTATTTTGCAGCGCCATCTAAAAGAATATAAAATCACAAAAATATTCACGTTTACTACAGCGCCACCTATACAAAAAGGTGAACTACATTGCGTTTCAAGTAAAGTATAACAAAAAAGTGACAAGAGTATTGAAGTCTTTCGGGATGGTTTGGATGTTTAGCCGTTGCAACCTACGCTGTGTATTTCGTACTACAGTCATACGTTAGATGGCGCTGTTCCAAAGTTTCAAGAACAGCCAATAGATGGCATTAATGTGCTAGTATTTGAAAGTTTAGTTGTGAACATGCTTCGTAATCGTAACTCATAAAAGTTTATATTATTTTATATTTTTTTTTTGCGAAACACACACTTTTATGTACTACATACTTTTAATTACATATATTATATACTTAACTTAAATTATGTTACGTTTAGATGTTAGGCATTGATTTATAGGTACACCTTTAAAATTATTAGGTATTTATTTTACAAAAAGTTTTAGTCGAAATAAGCAATCAATGTTAGCAGCATTAGAAAATACCTATTTAATTAAATTAAAAAATAACATTACAGATTTCCTAATCTAAATAATACCTGTAAAAGTTTGAAAGTTAAGAATCGAATTTTCTTTTATTATTTTCACCTAAGATAAATGTTAACCTTATCCAACCAGGTGCTAGATTAGGAACCTAACTTAGCAACGTGTTGTTATATGACAAGGCCTAAGATAGGTTGCTTCCAGTACAAAATAGCAACCTTGTTATAGTTTTATTTTGGCCACGGCAAAAGTAAAACCCATTAAAACCGAACCTTTCAAAGAACCTCCAAAAAATTTGGAAAAGTAAATATTTGGATTGTGCGTTTCACAATATTTTTGAATGCATTCTGGGTTCGGAACGTGGTCACGCCCTCTAGTGACACAATAAAAAGGCATAACCAGAACTGCAAATTGTTATTTCCACGCCATAAACTTTTCTAAAAGTTCTCTTTTTATATTAAAAATAATGGTTTCGCGACGTCTATTAATCTTTTCTCAATGAATGAGTTTTATAGCAGATGGCGGAATTGATGTCTTATTCCAGATTCGTTTTTTTTTTACGGTATAAGTTTTTATGGATGGATAGGCAGACTTGCCGACGTCTTTGATTTTCTTATAAACTCTACAGACTTAGGTACGGCAAAACACTCGTTATGAAGTAAGAAGAATATTGGAAAACTATGTCCAGAAGAGGACTGAATTTAGTCTGTAGTTATGTCTAAATTTGAAGTGGAAGAGGAATTTGTTTTAAATTCTCGAATTTAAAGCAAATTTATTTTAAAGTTAATGTTTCAAAATTATTTTTAATAATAAATTTGAAATGAAATGCTATTTGTTGTATACATTTCAAATTTCCATTAAAACCGTACAGGAAACGTACATGCTATTTTCCATTATTCATCGGACATAATATTTATAGACATAATGTAAAAGAAATTGTTTATTTGGTCAGAACACAAAGAAAAAGATACATATAAAAATAAACCCTATACAAAGAGGAAAACAGACAAAATCGGACTCCAAATATGCTTATGCATTAGCATATGCTAGTGGAGTCTACAGCAGTAGAGCAGATAATTCCATAGCGGATCCATAGCTGGTCTTCAGTAGAGAGCACACGTAATATTCAAGTTTTCCAACTTTCTATCCTTAATAAATATACCAGATATATTTCATAACACTGTAAATATTTTATTGATATAATCATGCAGTTTTTGCAGAGTCTGGTATGGAGACTTAGCAAAGAGAGGCAAGGCTCTCAAAATTTTTCTCACACAATTCAAGCAGAATGATAGGGCGTTCTCCAGTCCATCGGCATACTCTCATTGTAGACATTGTGGAGCTCCGAGGGCTTTTCTATCAACACTCGCCATTTATTATCGATATCAATGGCTTGTCGCATCGCGCCCAAACAAAGCTTCCTGAGGTATAACTCGACCAGCTCCACCCGACCTCTCAGTTTCTATTAACCAAGTCTCTTTAGCCAATCTGCAAGCGGTGGAATAGCTCTAGCGAAGCCGGTCGGTACATTATAATACGTTTAATGGCCTGTAATGAATGGCATAACATCCATAAAGCGACAATACGGCTACTCGAACACGGCCTTTTATAATAATACTTGATTTATAGACAGCCACCGCGAAAAATGACTTTGTTTGCACGTGTAGAATAACGCCTCCGATGCAGGCACGAATGTGGCCGAATCATGAATCAAGTGTGAATGGAGCGGAATCCTTCGGTTTACCTTTATCTTCGGATATCTTATTTATGGGGCCTTCTATCTAGGTATTCATAAATAGGCGTAAGTATCAGATATCATCTGTATTTCATATTTTTTCAACTGCGCATGATAATCAAGGAGATGCACTTTGGTCGGCGAATCTGGTTCACAAATGCCTTTATTATATATTAAAGAAATTATTTTTTGCTGCATACTGGTACTGGTAAAGATAATGGCTAACAACGTAACATACCACAGCACCATAAACAAAAAAAAATACTAAAATTATAACGGAATCAAATTAGAACTAGTATAAATAATAGAGCTGACTGCAGACAGTTGCAAATCTACAGGTACCTCAACTGATCCATATCAATACCAGTAGGAAGCGTCCCTAAGACGCCTGCTGCATTGCCTCGCTGTCTGACAGTGACAATGCTGATGCGCTGCGCTAGATACTCACCAGCTCTAGAGACGTCGCTTAGACTAGTAGTGCAGATATTTCAAAATACAAATTAACGTAACACTTTCTGTAAGTTACTTACTTTAGTTTTGTTTCCCATATAAGTGAACTATTGTGTGTTCTTTGAGATATAAATAATCCATAAACCGAGATATTTCTTTAAAAACCCGGAGATCCTCGGCACCCCGCGGACCTAGGGTCTCAACTTCAAGAGGAGCAAATGCGTAAGCATTGTCGAGACCTGCATACTTGCGTCTTTTTAGATCTTTGGCCAAACCTCCCGCCTGAACATTTATCTATAATACTAATTATATACATAATTTTTTAGGCGTACATTTGCTTATTATTATCCTACTATAATCTTAATCATTGTCATCCTAAATCTCTGTAATTTTTAACGAAAATTTGTAGTTAGCTATCAGCACCTATTTGTTTATAAGTTAGCTGTTTATTTCCTGAATATTATTAATATAAAATAAAAGTTAAATAGTTTACAGACTCACTAAAACCTGAGTAATACTAAAAGCTCCTACTTTCCGTCAAAACATTTCTTCTCACTGTAAGGAATTTCAAATTTATTGTAACTTGAGTAATAACAAATAATTACACTTATACGTATTATAGTGCGTTAATAATTTATATTTCTGTGATATGGTTAAAAAATTGATTAACTACAGCACCTTGCTTTAACTAACTTAGATGAATATATAATATTATATTTAAAAAATGAATTAGTATGTACCTAAAAAATTAAGGGTTTTGAAATAAAAACCTTACTTATATTGGTACTTGACGCCATTGAAGTCCAAACACAAAAGACAAACATAATCCAAACATCCGAATCCAAAAATCTTGCTCTTTTTACGCAAAGATAAAATCATGGCCTTCCACAAAGCAACGACAGATGTTATTTTATCTCACTTCTAAAAAGCTCAAGACAAAATCTTGAGCTATTCAATAGGAGAACACCTATCGCAACTATGCATTGTATATAGACAATAGTGGGATAAATGTAAAGTGAAATCAGTTCAATACGAGGCATAATCCACTTAGAGGCATGTCGTCGCTTTTTGTCAAAATATTCGACCGGTTCGTTGATTCGTAAAAAATAACACCGCGGGGTACCTTGTGTGCAAACAGTGGCTTTGAGGACCCCAGAATCACGAGGGTTCTGTACAGATGGTACAGGCTGTTTGATTTTATTAAACTGATGAACTTCATTGTTTTTAGTTAACGCTGGCTTTAGGCCTCATTCTTGCACTATTCGTTTTACTGGAACCGTTTTTTGTGCTATCATTATATACATACCTTGTTGTAAGAGATGTGTTTAATATCTAGTAAACGATTATTTCTAATATCGAAGGAATCTTAAATAGAGCCGGTTAAGTGCGCGTGACTCGAACAATGGGTTCCGTACCATCTTAAAATAAAATATAAATACCACATATAGAAAGAGAACATTGAAAAGAGACAGGCTTAAAGTAGAGGAAGTATAAAGGGCGGCTTTATTGCTATAAGCGACATATTTTTCTTTATTTTTGTCGAGGCTGAATCTATCATAGATTCAGTCTCGACAAAAATAAAGAAAAATTTGCCAAAAACTAAAATCATCCGCTTGCAAATCATTCATTATTTTATTATTTACTAGCTGTACCCGCGACTTTGTCTGCGATTGCCATATAGTTGTTTCATATATTTAGCTTTCATCCCCTCTCCCAGGGGAACCTTACTGAATTTCATGATAAAATGTATCCTATGTTCTTCCTCGTAGTATGACCTCAAATCACGCTTAGTTTGATTCGAATACATCCAGCAGTTTCGGCGTAATGCGAGGTTAAATAATTTTTCTTTCATCCCCTCTCCCAGGGGAATCTTACTGAATTTCAGGATAAAATGTATCCTATGTTCTTCCTCGTAGTATGGCCTCAAATCACGCTAAGTTTGATTCGAATACACCCAGCAGTTTCGGCGTAATGCGAGGTTAAAATATTTTGCTTTCATCCCCTCTCCCAGGGGAAAATTACTGAATTTCAGGATAAAAAGTATCCTATGTCCTTCCTCGTAATATGAACTCTAATCGCACCAAGTTTCATTCGAATACATCCAGCAGTTTCGGCGTAATGCGAGGTTAAAGAATTTTGCTTTCATCCCCTCTCCCAGGGGAACCTTACTGAATTCCAGGATAAAAAGTATCCTATGTCCTTCCTCGTAGTATGAACTCAAATCGCACCAAGTTTCATTCGAATACATCTAGCAGTTTCGGCGTGATGCGCGTTTAAGAAACAGACAGACAGACAGACAGACAGACAGACAGACAGACAGACAGACAGACAGACATGAATGAAAAAAAATACAGTTTTGGCTTCAGTATCGATAATAGACTGCCCTTCAATAAAAATTTTCAAAATATCTTCAATGTACAGAATTGGACCTGTTACAGTTTTATTATAAGTATAGATATGTAGATTGTAGCGGCAAGACACATTATGTATTCAAAAATTATAACCGTCTACCTTTTATAATTCATGATATTATAGCCCGCTGCACGCTTAGACAGACTGACGGACATACAACAGGCTTAGTAATAGGGTTCCATTTGCACCTTTTAGATACGGAACCTTAAAAATGGTCCTACAATAACGGATCTGCTGTTATTGTACACTTAGCTAAAGCCAAAAGTTTTTCATTTGTTTTATTTTAACAAAACTCCTGTTACGTCGTCAATGGATAAAAGTCTATAGGAATAATTGAAGTCAATCAGGTCCAAGTATTTCGATCATGGAGTCGTACATAGACGATGTCAGCTTAAAATCTGACGACCGATTGTTTGAAATAAGTAACGAACATTCGAATTCCGTTATATTTATATTGTTTTTTATGTTTAGTAAACTAATAAGCGAGCCATTGCTCGGGAGATTGGCCACCTCGGAATCAAATCATCAAATTCGATGCACGAAAAAGAAAATATATGTAAATCGAAGAACGTAAAAAAGAACATAATAAGCAGCAGAAAATGAACTTTCTCTTATTTCAAAGTTTAAAAATCCAGTTCAAAATAGGGACTATAATAATGTCCCATTACATTCTAAGCCATGCAGAATTCGCAAATATTAGATTTATCAGAGACTATTCAGTTTCGCTAGAAATCCTGTACCAAGTAAAAGGGATTTAAAACTCTCCCTAGTTTCCTAAATCACAAGAAAAATCTCATTAAAACTAGAGTAAGTGGATGAAACTCAGCTTATCTCCTAGACTCTACCATCCTATAGTACCTACACAAAACTAATTACAGACAAAATGCATTTTTAATACGAGCTAGCAAACCGTTGAACTCATTGGTTAATAGACACATTTATATTGATTTATTTAATACATCAGATGTATTAAATAAATCAATATATGCAGATTCTGCAAGTAAGCTTAAATGCTGGCTAAGCAAAGAATTCTTTTAAAATGTTTGTTCATTCATTTCGCTTTGTGTTTTGTATTTCTTATTGTATTTTTTTTCTATATGTCGTCTACTTTTACTGTGCGTCATTAGTTATATATTTAAGTACATATCTGCGGAAACACATGCAATGGTATATACCGGCATGTATTATGTAAATACCTATTCTTAATACCTAGCTGTAAGTTTCCCAAAAACTCTGTAAACAAATAAATATCCATATAGTACCTACACTGGACTTATGTTATGAGGCTACACATTATATCACCGTAGTCGTAAAATGCCCGTCTACACGTGTTCTATTCATTAGACGAGTTACCCACGCTAATCCACACGTTGGCCACTGAATAGAATGTCAGCAAGTATACAGTATACTGGCTAGCAGCGAAAGGGCACCACCACACCCATTCAAAGCACCACAATAGTTTTTGCCACCTCGACCGGAGCCGTTAATATCTTGTTCAATTTTGATTTATTCGCAGTAGTTATGCGATCGTGTGAACAATATTCAGACTTTTTTGTAAAGAATTCGTTGAGTGAGATGTCAATCGTGTGTGTAGGAGGGAATGTCATAAAAACTGATAAGATCCTATTTGCTCCTAAGTGTTATTTGGTCTGATAGGATACCTATTTTTGAAACATAATCTTCTATCTGAATAAAACAAAACAAAAGGCAAATTTATTGCTTAAAACAATGGCTTCCAGTCAACAAAATGTATTATATGGCATCTTAAGAATTTTTCAAATCGGTCAATTCGGTATATTTTCAAAAAAGTTAAGGTTGCATATAAAAATTCTATAATATAACCCAATGTATGTTGTGTTTGTGCGCGTGATAGTAAATTGTTAGCCTAGGGTCGGAAGTAGCTTATTTAGTCCCGCCCGAGACAGGTTTGGCCAATAGTTCGAAGGACCAAATACTTTACTTTCACCCGAGGTAAACACTGTGCTTTTCACAAATACAATAGTTTCATTACAAATATGTACAAGGAAGTAAAAGGTTCTCCACTACTGCTGTCGCCTATTATCTTATGAAATCAGGTTTTAAATCCATATCTGAATCAGATTAACTCATTGTAATACAAACAAAACTCTACAAAATAGAAAACAAATGTAGAAGAAATTTTTGTTTCCCGCTTTTAGTTTTATTTAGCATCAGCTATTATTTTACTTTTCGCATTCAGCCATTATCATGGTTCAATTCCCTAGGGTTGAAAAGTATCACTTTCAACCCGCTCTTCAGGCAACTTCAGACCTACTTTCAATATTTTATAAATACATTCGCGAAGCCGGGGCTGGTCGCTAGTATTATTATATAAAACAAAACTATGAAAAGATTTTTCTTCTGAAATTTTAAATTATTTCAGAATTATAATTCTGATCTTCCGTCTATTTTAGAATCAATAAGTCGATCCTAGATTACCCAGTTAACCAAAGATTTTGAAAACGTCGACAAAATTAATAGATTTGAAGATTGAAATGTTTGACACACTTACTCTCCCTGCGTCCATTTCCTTTCAAAACCGTTTCCTTTACAATAGGATTGTGGGCATTTATGGGCTATTTAAGAATCCGATGATAAACGACGTGTATACTTCTGCCAAACTTCATTCTAAGGTTGATTAACGACCGTGTACATTGTTGGTTCAACTAGGTGCTAAAATTTTCTGCTCTATTTTTTGTAGTGTACCTGTTATTACGTGAATAAATATTGAAATATCTTTGGTATTCCTGAATAGAGACAAGAGCTATGGGTAGTGATTAATAGTGGTCATATCGCTTGCTCCGGGGGATAAAGTGGTGGGGTAGGTAACGAGGCTCACCAGGTTTTTAAAAAAATATTTGAGCACCTGGTTGAAGCGACGTGTGACCCGAAAACTGATCAGTATCTGGCGCAGCGTCACCATACAGCGAGGCAATGCAACCAGCATCTTGGGGACAATTCCGACTGTTACGGATGGATCAGTTGAGCTATCTGTACTTATTTTGTTTGCAATGGTCTGCATTTAGCTTAATTGTTTCTATTGTAAATTATAATTCTAAAAATTTATTATTTAAAAAAAAAGTACGACCTTACATGTTTTTTCAACCAAGGCTTAAATATGGTTATATGGTTTAAATAGGTAAGTAGGTAAATACAAAAAGATACTAATCTAAACATTTTATTTCTATAAATATCTGTACAGTCCCTACAGATTGCACAGTTATTTGAAGAAACTGATATTTTTTGTATTTTTGTGATTCGGTAGTTTATTGAAAAAAAAAACTTATTATTAACACATTAAAAGGTAGGTACAGTATTTAATTTTAGCCCGCACTACCCCACTGCCAAAGCATCTCTTCCCTTTCTCCAGTTTTCTATGTCCATCGATGGGGGCACATGCCTCAGTATGGTCACAGTATATGTACACTGTGGTATGGTGAAGATCTTGCGGATGAAGGAAATGTAAACCAAACAGATTCAACAGATCTGTATTTGTATTGAAATATCTAACATCTGCTATAGATGGCGCTGCTCACCATAGCCTTTTACACTTAGTCTCAAAACCTAAGATGGCGAGACACATTTTGTAATACATTTTTCGTTCTTTGTTTTACCTTAGTTTCGCTTAAGTCCACAGGTTATGGGCGGTACGCTTCTATGCTCCTTTTATTTCAGTTTTCCCTGTCACTCACTGTTCAAAGCCAGTCAGGACGGTATCAAAAAGACTTCTGCAATAAAACTAACAAAAAATAGGTTTCTTTGTTTAGTAATAATATAAAACTACCTACAGGTATTAAATTTCGCAAAGTAGGAGGAGATTTAACCTAACTATGGTTGTGTAACCACAGTTTTATATATACTACCTCTAGTCAACTTGACAACCATAGTTATACATATATTAAGATAAGTGACTATGAAGCTACCTAAAACTGATAAGTGGGTACTTAAAGCGAAAATAAAGGTGTAAAAGAGTAATAGGGCATAGTGCACTCTATGTGTTTAAAAAAACAAAGTTTAATTTATTTATTTATATTGACACGAGAGAACTCCTTCCAGCCTCCTTGAAGACGCTGAAACCAAGTACAAAACGATGTAACTACCTTGCGCTACACCACAGAGAACCCGACACCACACCCACACTACTTATTAACCCGTCAAAATTGCAACGCGGCGCTTCCTCGCGAAAAAGCGCACGACTCGTTTACCCCACATCGTGGATCGAAGGTGAACTTAAAGGGGTTATGGGCTTAAGCGCGCATACCCGCGTCGCGTCTCGTATTGGGGCTTACCGTGATTTACTCGGAGCGTCGGGACCAAGCCAACCGGCTTTTTTACTTCGCAGGATCAGGGGACAGGAAAGTATTGCTTGTATTGTCAGATAAGTATCTCCATCAACAGCCACCTACCAATATTATATTTTTCTTATAGTTGTCCTAAAGCACACTCCTGGAATACTTGCTCTGCGAGTTATTGCTTTGTTGTAGGCGATGGCTATAACACTTTAATTTAAATTGAATTCATCGAGTTCACCATTCCTAAACAGGCGTTATAGAGTTCAAAAGAAAGTAAGTCCAGAACAGCTGTGTATTTTTTCTGTTTACTTACCGGATCAGGGGTTACCCTTTATTGGGTAAAGTCGGAAAACTGATATTCCACGACATAAACTTAGGCACGACTTTATTGGCGGCTACAGATTTGTATCGGATTTATTCGGATTCGAATATAGAACGGATTGTTAGGTTAGACTGGGTTAGACGAATTTTATTACCAACCGATAAAAAAGTTTAGGAGATGTAAAAGGAATCCTTTTTGAAAATAGAATCCTTTGATAACATTATTTTAAAAACGCTATAGAAGGTCGGTCATAATTGTTCCGAAGTTAGTAATAGGTAACTCTACACTACATCTTAGCGTGACGAATACCTTGATTGATGGGTAAATAACCTGAATGATAAACAAAAGTAGATATCTACTAACGTGATTGAATAAGCTGTTCACAATTTCATATGGTGAAGGTATGTGCGAAGATAAATCATTTATAACCTGCCGTATGTAGAAGAATGTTAATTCCAATTTTCTGTAGTAGCTAGTGCCATATTAGCAGGCAAAAAGCTGATTATTTATACACAGCGCATTCTAAATAATTGATTCGATAAAATGACCCTAATTCAACGTAAAAGCTTTTATTTTATAAAACCCTGACAATAACTAGCGGGATCGATCGTATCAGAAACAAGTTTCATTTATAGGTTCCCCGCATTTGATAAAGAAAGAAGTTGCCAAATCGCCATAACGCGCACCCTTTGATTCTGGGCGATTGTGACAATGCTGCGACAAAGGCGGCCGGCAATTGGCCGCGATCGTGACCCAACGCCCGCTCCGGTGACCTAACTCGAACTACTTTGCCCAACACCCTTTACACAAATTGATTTTAAATAGCGATTTATTTCCGCCTCATATCGCCGATCCGATCTTCCTATGAGTTTTACGGCAGGCTTTACGTAGGGTTAAGGAAGTCCCAGTTATAAAACGGTTTATTTCTTTTCATGGTGGCTCTCACCCACTCTAATTACCGGGATTAACCCTCGAAACCTTCATTATGCGACGCTAACGCTCAACTTTATCGCGCCGCGATCAACTTTAGACGAACTCAGTAACAAGTTAAAAAACTAGAAAGTCTAACGGTGACTGTGTTTTATATTCTATTCTATACATAACGGGGTTTGTAATAAAAGTTGTGTTTTGCAAAATTTTACCCTTTTGCAAATTTTGTGCAAATTGCTTTATGAGCGCATTTTCAATTGTGAGTTTTTTGCCAGTGGAGTTTACAACTACGGCGTAGCTAAAGTTGAGTTTGGAATAGCTCTACCGAGTTCAGATGGATCCCTAGTTTTATGAAACTCAACGTGAAACGTGTCGCATTCTAAGTCGTCGACTAACAGAAATAAAATGGTAACCCTTCGGTGGCGGCGCGTTTGCTGCCGAAAGGTTTATTTTTATTGCCGTTGACTTTCTTTTAGTGTACCCCTTCATAATTGCCAGGGTTGAGGGTAAAAAATAGAAATCGCAATTTCTTTGCGAATTCTTATTGTTTTTAACATTTAGCGTATAGCTGTTTTTTTGTTTTGTAAGGTTTGTCAAAAATTTGCAATAAAATTACAGTTGTGCAAAAATTTTACAAAGCGTTGTTTTTTGTATATATTTCTAGAAATGTTAATTAAGAGATTGGTGAAAGAGCTTCGATAAATTTATCTGCACAGCAGGTATACTTGCTGAAACGGCGTTGCAGCAAAGTGAACTATAAATATTAGTTTTTTTTTCTCGAGATTGAGACATTTTGCGACCGCAAAGGCTGCATACAGCGGGGGGTGTCACCGACTGACGTATTTTTTCCTCGTTCTCGTAAACGTCAGTGTCGACAAAGCGTCGTAAGTGTGAGTAATGTGATGTAATTGAGATGTCTGGAAGGTGCAATAGAAGTCAGTCTTCTGACAAGCTGAAAGCTGTCAGTAGATATTTTGCGGTTACAATGAAACAAGGGTTAAGTTACTGATCGAGAAACAAACTTTCCGGTTGATTATTATTATTTTGCGAGAAAGAATATTAGGAATTAATTGCTAAAGTTTTGAATTATCTGATTGCTTATGTTTATGTGCTAAATGAATCCTGAACTCTGTTTGATTTAAACTAAATTAATAACGAAATAAGATTCCACCAGGTGTGTAACAAGTTGCGAGGATGCATAAAATTAAAGGGCATTTTGCTTATTGTGAATATAATAACAAATAATTTATTTTCAACTTAGCGTGAAACGTATTTTAGTTGCTCCCAAATGCTAGTTGAAGACTACTTCTATATTTTTAGATAAACACATTTACAACATTTAAATTTAAATGGGAATTAATGGTGTAAACAGTTTGGGGTAGTAATTAAGTGAATCGGACTTGACACTTTGGGAAATAATAGACGAATACATTCCAAAATTGGTGTGACTAATATTGACGCTGGTTTACATGGCGTTGAATGGCAGTTTATGACGTGACAATGCAGCCACTGTTTTGTTCTACTGTCGGACATTGTGACAGTTTTTTGCAACGTGATGTTTTGAAATGAAGCTATGAAGAGGTACGTAAACTTCTGGAATACAAAGGTTTGATTTAAGATCTTTCAATATTGTGAATTTGGATAAACATGTAATATACTTTTTCATTGGACTTTGTTAACAAAGAAAATAACTATTAATTAAATGAACAAGTAGTTATAACTGAAACAATTGAGCTGACAGCCGATTGTTGCTTCTACAGCGGTGTCAGTTGCTGGAACAGATTTTGGCCCAAATCGAAAAATCATTCAACAACAGTCAAGTCTCGCTGAACAAAAACATACCTACAGAATTAGAATAAGTAACATTTATATAAGTTTACACAAAAAGGCTCATAAAATTTGACAGTAGGTACAGTAGGTTAGGTAGATACACTAGAACAAAAACTCATCAATAAAATGTAGCATGTAAACCCATCGTATCTAATAAGGCCCCTAAAGATTGCCGGCGGCGCGTCGATACGATATAGAAGCGTATAGAAGCGAACACTAGTAAACTTTTATCACCTCTAATGGGTCGCAGTGATTTGTAGCACGCTGACTTTTGGTGAAATGACTTGTTTTACGATGAAATGGAAGACAATGTTACGCACGTCACATTGTCAAACGCTTTTAACAATGTATTAGGGTAGCTACCGTACCTACTTAACTATTTGTTTAATATTCCTGGTTGAACTATACTTACATCAAGTGCCTATAATTTTTTTAACATAAATTTCGTAAAATTATTAATTTTTCTCAGATATCATCTTATTTTCGGTGTTTTAAAATGGTAGAATATAGGCACTATTAAAATAAAATCCGTATAAACCTGTTTGTAAAATTCCAACTTTCTCACCATATATCAAAATCGAGCATTCCAACTTTTTTCAACGTATGAATAGAAGTTGTAGGTATCAATTTGACGCAAAAAACAACAATGAAGGAGGATATCGATGGCAAGATATCGCTCGGGGCCAGATCCGGCACAAAACCCGAGCGAGCTGCCGGAAGCTCTTCCTTCTCACACGGCATTCAGGCTGAACAATATACAGTTGCATGACAAATTCGACACGGCCGATTGTCCTACAATCCAACATTGTCCGTCACGATAATATTTATTAACATCTATATTTCCGCGCTCCAAGAAAGTTTTTACGATGTTTACTTTAGGTCGCGCACAAAGATTAAATCCGACTTTTGTTGCGATTCGTTTTGCTGCAAGATATTAAAAGCACGTGTGGCCAAACAAAGGTTGCGTTATGCGGGGGATTATTTGCCAATTTATGGCGCTTTTTGTAGAATCCGCTGAAAGCCAACGCCGGAAATTTGGCTCCATTTCAATATGATATTTAAACTATAAATAATGCGAGTAAATTAACGTGAGTGACAAATATATTCGGGTGGATATTCGTGCTTTATTTTTGAACCCACCTAGTATCTATATTCTTGGCATAATTTAATGAGCTAATCTTCAGACCAAAATACATTTTTTGCATTCATCTAAATCTTTTGACTTGAAAGTAGTATAAATATATGACGTTGTTTTAAGCATTTGTGCTCAATCCACAATACTACTGTCTACTATTTTTAGCCCAGTTCATAAAACCACGTTGAACGACAAAAAACAGTCATTCTAAACGAAACGGATGCTTCATGCTTCGATCAAAAATTTACCTCCAGACATGTTACCGCGTTGCACGCATTGCCATAAAGGTACCTACAAACAATCCCGGGATTTTAAAACAAAAGAAAAAAGACCAGCCATGTGTCGATGGACGCATCGACGAGTGCCGTGTATGATACGCAAAAAAGGAAAAAAAAGTTGGAATAAAACCGCGTCGGAACAATCGAAGCTAAGTTATAAAATATGTATCCTAGTGCTGGCTTTTGGTACCTGCAGTGAGCTATTTTAACTTTTTACTAGTTTTTCGACCGCGATCGAGATTTTTTGGACAAGAGGTAATATGTTCTGTGATATAGAGGCTTTTTATTCGTTTTTCACGTTTGCGCTTGAGAATAATATGACTATACGGATAAAGTTCTTTCATTTGCAACTCAAAACATGTGGGATTGATTTTAGAAAGCGACCAAGGGACACTGGGTTTTGGACCTAAAAATTTTAAACTTAATATCCTATAACCTTTTAATAACCTTGTTACCTTTAACAATAGAATAGAATATTAATTTGCAACTCATACTAAAACATACATTAATGAAATAGTAAGTTTATCAGACTTATTTTTGTAATGAGTCACAAAACGATATCTGTCTCAACATGAGCGATTGTACTACACTTGTCATAGCTAACGCTGCTCTTCTGACAGAGCCGTTTCGTGACGTCACGGAAGAAAAAAAACGTTTGACACAAGAAAATCTAACAGTAAAACTTAAATACATGCATAGAATTTCATAACATCAATAAAAGGTTTCTATACATTGAGAAAGCTGAGCGTCTCACAAAACGATATCTATGATTCATTTATCTGGCTTATAAGGGGAATAAAAGTGTTTTGTTTGTTCAGATACACCTTAAAACAAATATTCGCTTCACTCACTTTTCTAAACATTAAAAAATTCGTACATATTAAAACAGCAGACTTCCGTACGGTAGTAAGATGGCGCGGCGCGATGTCGGCTTGCTATCTCCCCATCGCCACACTGTCATTAATTAACGACTTGTCATTTGTTTTTGATGAGCATGTCGCTGTGTTTTGCTTAAAAACTTTTTGGGATGTTCTGGTGCTGTTCTGTTAATGGTTTCTAGATAAGAGGGTTATCTTTCTACCAACTGGGACGAGGCTGGTGCCCGGTCTAATGTGATCGTCTGTCATTGAAGATCTCTGGTTTGCTAAATCTTCAAAATTTTATCGAAGTTATCGCCATCCTATTGATTTTATTTAATTGGGAATTTTATGAATACTATAATTTGCATTCTTTCTGGCAGTCACACAAGACAGGACAGTCACAAACAATCCTAATTGAAATGTTTCTTACACATGCGGAGAAAATATACCTCGACTTATTTCCCCCTTTTTTGAAGTAAGTACTTTATATTTTAAAACCGATTGATAGTTTTTTTTATTTTGTGCAAACAGCTTAAATCATCAGAACTTGACAGATTAATCAAAGTCACGACAGTTGTCAGACATTATTAATAGCTGCTTCGACGCCAGAGTCCGGCATTTATAACCGCCCTGCGTCCAAAAATCTTCATTTTTACCCGTCATCGCTAATTCGCCATTGTTTTCCATGACGCCACTTTTTTGCTGAAACCATAAAGTAGATAAGGTGGGATGGGGTGAGCATCATTAATCTTTAGGTGCGGGTGTTAATTGGTGAGATACTTTATTGGTTTCTGATAGGTGGGTGCTGATGGTTGTTTTGTTCATTTTTTGCAATTGCAAGTGTTGTGCCGTTCATTGTATTTCAAAGTATTCCTTCATACGGCAGAAGAGTTGGGCTTCGGAGTTTTATATGTTCGGAGGGCTTAGGTCTCTGCCATGCGTATCATAGGGTATGCAAGACCAAGTTCGGTCTAGCGAGCTATGTAAGGGTTAATGATAGACTATTTATATTATTCAATCCGTAATATTTATGGTCGCTGTCATCGAAATCGAAGAGGATATATATCCCTTCACATAACGCAGAATTTATCATATGATGCGTTATGAATAAATAATAAATAATGTTGGACAGTCCACACAGCAGAGCTTGTGTAATGGGTACTTGATGACTGATATACATAATACAATAGATAACACAGATTATCATACATAAAAAAGGACCAGAAAACCCTGAACAAATATCTAAAATCGTACAAATATTTGTCCCGAGTCGGGAATCGAACCCGTAATCTCCTGCGTCGCAAGCGGACCTTCGCTCACCGCGCCACAGAGGTCATCAATGTTGTCGAACTTTAACTGGCTCCTCAGTACACAAGCGTACGGCTGAGCCAGCCTCCTGCAAACATGGCAGGGCTTTGTCATCATCACCACGCTTGTCAGGTACGAGTCTCTACGCGTTCACTGTGATCACATAGAGTTGTGATCACAGTGATCATACTAAAATACTGTGACAAAAGCATCTAATTTAATAATTAATAATAAAATTTATTTAAATACAAGGAAAATTGATGTTTTTATGTATAATTAAAGAAAAATATAATTATATATTACTACCCGCTCCGGCTTCGCACGAGTGTAGTGCTGATACAAAAATACTCTTGAATCACTGTGTAAAAAAACCACATCAAAATCGATTGCGTAGTTTACAATATCTAAGCTTACATAGGGACAAACAGACAGACAGCGAGAAACGGCTTTGTTTTATACTATGTAGTGATTTTAAATATTGTGTCAAATTAATGAGTTGTGGCTGGCACAGAGATATCTGTAACACAGGCTTTACAAGTATAGCGTAGACATCTAAAGCTATTTGCATTTCATTACATTTTATTGCTAAGGGAAATTCATTTATCTGGCCATATAAATAGGTAAGTTCATATCGAAAACAATGATAATTTATATGTTATAGGTCATATATTTGTCATTTTTACTATCCCTGTCGGCCAAAAAGGGTCAAACTGAGTTTTGTGCGCGGATCAACGCTTCAGTTTGATCCTGTTTTAGTGATACTAATGTAGCTAGAGTGTAAGGTTAAGCTATTTAGTTTAGGCCATAAAGTCGGCATCGCGTAGTTTGAGCGGGGAAGAGGGGACGAAACGTCTTGCCTCCACCTCTAAGGAGTGAATGTGGCTAAATTGGACGGCCGGAAGCCGAGGGCGGCCCGCGACTTGACCGGAACTGCGCGCCGCCCGCCCAAGCCGCCGCCCGCCTTGCGGTATGTTTCCATTGTTTTTACGATTTATGAATATGTTTTGGTACGATTTTGAAAGGAACTATTTTATTTATTGTAGCTAAAGTAAGCTAAGTAGAAAAATGACAACTTTAAACATGTTGCTTAGAAGTATTTTTTCTTGCTCTGATTTTTTGGTTGTTGCTTAAAATTTAGAAAAATTTATATGTAAGATAGCAATGGCCGCCATAATTATTTTGTAATTCATAAAAGGTTATGATTATATTTTGATTGTTTAGAAAAATTTTAAAGTCACTTGGAATCCCTTAATTTTACACTGTTTTTTAAATTTTCAGAGTTTAATACTAATTTAAGGGATCAACTATATATATAATATGTTCCCAATATTTTATACAAAAGCCAAAGAATTTTTAAAATTGCTATATAATTATAATAAAATTAAAAAGGTCTTCGTCGTTTTGTAGAAAATCAGCATTAGATAAAATCATATACGATTTCTGTAAAAATTTGCGTGTAAATGGAAACAGTGACCGGGCGTCAGTTTGCTCAGGTGAAGTAAGCGAGTTTACACGAGACAAGACCCGGCTTATTGGGGTAGGCGCCGCACGTTGCCCTAATCGCGTCATTGCCAAGGAGTCAAATATTTGATGTAGTCGGCTTTATATTATGTGGTTTGTAAGGAGTATCGTGCTTTAAGGTAGAAATCTATAACCACAATTGCGACATTTTATGAAGAGTCAATGACACTGTACCGTCACGCTCGGGTCAGTTACGCTAATTCGGGTATGCTCGGCTCCAGCATGAGCCGAGCATACCCGAATTAGCGATTAGCGAATTTGATGCTCGGATACGCTGAGCTGAAGCTTAAACCACACTCTTTTTTAATTATTTAACATAGAAAAAGTTCGTTGAATTCTTTCGAAATCAGTAGACTTCTTCCAAACTTAAACCCCTACCCGCAAATAAAACATCATATGCGGAACAGCCAAGAACCATTTAAACAAAGCTTAGTCGTAGTCTCGTGATCGCGTGAGTAAATGCCGTACAATCCCCACATCCATTGCTGTGCGCACGATCCCGCGTCATTCCAATGGCCTTTTGTGCGCAACTGTACCGGCTATCTTGAGCTATTGACCCTTGGGTTAAGCCTGATTTATGCGGACCTTGTCATTTTACTTGCTTTATGACCGGATCAAAATACGGCTACTTATGATACAAAAGATGAGTGCTGTTTTGTTTCGTTGTCAAGGGTTAAAAATCTACGTGGTAGGTAGATTTTATAAAACTTTGAAACCCTGGGGCCCATCCATGTAGATTTACTTGTGTACAGTACACACCATAGTGTGTACATGATTGCCAATTTGAACTATTAAGTCAGATGAAAAAGCTTGATCGATGCCACGTGCAATTAAAACACAGCAGCCTATCCACCCCTCTATTTCCGTCCAGGGTGCCAGAATTCTCTAAAGTATAGAGTGCCCCCTTTCACGAACGCGTTCGACACAAAGCGCCTCATCAAACGTCCATCTCCAATCGTCTTCGTTTTGCGTCGAGCGAGGCGCAAGCGGCAAGCGCCAAAAAGGCCAAGAGTATGTGCTGACCCGATCATTAAATAGATTGATGGCACCTGGGCGCAAGGCTCGAGCGATAAATAGTGGCGATTCGGGTAATCCTCCCGGCGGCCGGTGCCCGACGATGGGCGGCATCCATTCTCTTTATTGCACAGTGCTTTATAGCGACCTAGCAGTGTCGCCTTGACGCGATGCGGACCAGCCTAACGGATGGCGGACGATGCGAGCCTGGGGAGATCTCGACTGCAGCCTTCTGCATTATCGTTGCAAGCTTTTACTTGGTAACTTTTAGTATCGTTAATTAGCTGGAATCTCGACCTATATACCCCACACTCAATATCTAAGATGGCGGTTTTATACATCGCTAACAAATTCTAGAACTGAAATGGTGTTTGAAAACTTTTGTGTATTTAGACTCGTACATAGACGGTCTAACCATCTACAAACAGAAACTTAATTATCGAATGTCGTGCCCGCTTTTGCCTGGAAAGGGCTTACCTGTATAGAAAACGTAAAATCACCGAAAAGCCTAATTCAGTAAACAGATTATTTCGTGAGCTTCTTTCTGTTCTTAATCCATCGCTAAGCACGACGCAACTAATTATAAGATGAGCTCAAGTTAATCCCTGGCCGGCCCGGCCTAAGGCCTCCGTCGCAATTAAATGGCCGATGCCAAACAGAGCCCCTTTGAAGCGGTGGGCGACATTGATATAGGTAGGAGGTGTGGTGTGGTGACTGTCCACGATATTTTTCTTTTCTGATAAGTGAAAAAGTACTGGAAAAGTTTAGGGTTGTGGTCAGGGTACTGCGGTTTGGAATGTGCGGTGAGGTTTAGGTCCCAGAGGATATACTTTGCGAGAATAAGATAAGGAAGGAATGGTTCATATTGAGAGTATTTTTTCAGACCGCACAAAGTTTAAAAGTCCCATCCATGGGTCAAAAATTAAGCATGGCAATGAAAACTTATATAAAGACAGCCACAATTGCAGCGCAGCATTAAAAATTGCCCTACAAAAGGCATCATATTTTTAATGTACAAGAAAAATTGATAACCCTTGCCTTTTTGCACATTATTACTGCAAAAATTTCGGCCAGCACTCACCGCATTATCAAAACAAAGGTCCTGTAAAATCCACACTAGGTGGCCGGCGGCTCATTAAGGAGTCAGAAGGGTACAGACCCTCCTGCTTTTTGTAAAAAGAGGCTTAATTAGGCCTCATGCGGCTACCCTGCAACCCCTGTAACTTTTAATAAATGTTCGAGAAGACCCGTTACTCGCATATAAGTATCTCCACGGGATTACGGACATAATACGATGTAATGGCGTTCATTTAAAATTCCTTATTCTTATTGGAAGCAGTTCGTGATTCTGTTTTACTGGTTTTTTTGATAGTCTGCTTTGGGTACGAGTTATTAAGATATTACAAAATGAAGTAGAAAAATAATAAAAGATCCACATGGTGGCTGAAAGCAAATTGCCGAGTAGTTTTTTGATTTGACACATTATGCAAATAATTAGACCCGTAACGATTCAGCCACCATTCTTGGCGATATAAAAGCTAGTTCCACTTTTGAACGAAAAATAAATCGAAGGAAAATGCATTTTCATTTCATACAGGACCGCCGACCAACACGTACGCGGTACGAACCAACCAATAGTGAGTAACAAAAAACGGTCGATTAAACAAATAAAATAATTCGTCGTAGACACATGACACTAATCAGCGAATTACAGGGGAGTTCAAAGAGCTACAGGTACTTCTCACGAATTAGGATTTCGTGCGCGTGTGCCCACAGCTCGTGGGAAGGTATTACTACCCCGAATCAGTGCACATCTCTCAATGAAACTGATCGGGACGACCGATAGTGTTGTTACATATGAACCTGCCCAGCGTTACTCGAACTATCCTCCCCTTCCTAAATTTAAACTCCCTTGATAAACTCGAAAGTGTATCTTATATCGGCAGGTCGACGTACGATGGTCGTATTATTTTAATAAAGCGATGCGCCCACTTATCAGCGCCATCTGTGTGCCGCGGGCACAATGACGGATCATCCTATAATGCGGACGGGAAAAAATACAGCATTGACGATTTTTTGCAGCACTATTCCGGGTCATTGTTGCGTTGCATAATTTCATGGGGTATTTTAAGCAAATGATACAGTTTTATCTTTTCATCTGATCGTAGATAGAGCTCATGAATGAGCGGGTCGTTTTGTGAGAGATTTGTTTACGGAATTTTATATGAAACCCTGGACTGGTCGGAGTCAGGTAGCACTATCTGATATGAATTTGGATGGACTTGCTAATTTTGAAATAATTCTGCGCTCGCCTAATGCCTCTGCCTTTAAAGGCCCTTTGAAGCTAAAGTAGAACATCATCATCACACACCCATCGGCCTACACATGCGAAGTAATGGCGCTCTTCAAATGTTTACACAGTGACACTAGACTAGACAGTAGGTGCGAGTACATCAATGTTTTACGGCTTCAGGACAATAATGAGAACACATAAAGACGCTGCCACATCGGCGCATCTCGATCTGCGTCTCAATGGAGGCTATTTACATAGCAATAAGGAGATGGAATCAAGACTCCGCAGGCAGGGCTTTATCTCTTGACATGGAGTGAGGAAAGGGGAGTTAGGTTGTCGGATGTGGTTCAACTATGGTTGTTAGTAGAAGCATTATACTATTTATTCTCGCATGGTTTAGGGTAACTTCAAGGAGATGGACTGGTAGGGGACAGTGCTCAATGCACTCCTTTGCGAGGTGTCAGTATAGATCCCAATTTTGGCTTGAGGCTCCATTTCTCATTTGCATCTGATGTGTCATTTCAAACTGTCAGCGAGCGCTGTCAGTTTCAAATATAATTTCGCCGCCCCCACCGAATAAAATCGTAATCAAAAAAACAAAATTTTACAGGAAAAATAAAAAACCGTTTTTTTTAAATAACTCCTAAAATACTTTACTTATCGGGTTCATTTTAATACCAAAAGATAGCAATATTTTTTTTTGTATATGCAATATAATTTAAATTATAACTGTGTTTACGAATGCAGAGTAATAAATAAAAATATGTTTTACTAGAATCAAGACCATAATTTTACACCGTAAAGTAACATTACAATTTTATTCGCGGAAATTGTCGATAATAGCCTGTACAGTAATAGGTCTTCGCGATCTTATTGAACTCAAAATAGTGATGTTGGTTGTATCGGTAATGCAATGTTACCATTTTGTTCGGTACTCAATTAAGCTTAAATGAATAACGTAAATTTGCAATACGTTTATATTCCTTGGAGAAGATAATAAGTTTAGTGAATGTGAAAATAGGTTACTGTAAAATTATTTGCATTTTGGGAATCGGTATTAAAAGAAAATCGAAGTAAATACAAAAGTTATCCTATTATTACAGATATTTAAAAGATTTTTGTGATAACCACCGATACCGAGTGCTCCCAGGGAAGTTCAAGTGCTCGTCTCCGCTTGCGGAGACGTAAATCTGGACGTGAACCTTAAGCTGTGGTATTCTAAAAAAACCAGAACCACACTTATTGGTTGCGCTTCATTGGCCGTTCTCAATGGAGTCGCAAGAGATGCATCTTAAGGTGTCGACTCGGCGGTGGAGGTTCCTAATGGCGTTATAAAGAGAAAAACCCTCGTTATAACGCCAAAGACGTTTGCGAAGGAATTGTTTATATCCGGCATTTAAGCCTATATTTTGAGTAATCCATCCGACATTCGACAAGCCACAGTCTGCCACTTTTAACAGTTTTCTATTATGTCAGGCGTCCGCACTGTCTCCCAGACCCAAAAATTCTTTTTTTCATTTTATTTCTTTATGCATATAGTCTCTACACCTGAAAGATATCATGTATATCATTTTCGAGTATATCATATTGTGCAAACGAGGATTATACCCGTTCTATGTAGTCCAGCCTTTAAAATTATCTCTCATAAAGGGCCTCTGTCCTGTTGGCTACGGCCCCACGCATGCCTCCCAAAGGACGGAGACTCTATATGGCCCGTGATCGTGGAAATGAGATAAAATAATGAAAAACCTTTATGCAGATAACGTACAATGATTTCTTAAGTATTATATAATAGGACATGTTATCTGTTTGCCCTAGTTTACACATGCCTCTTCTAGCTTCTTCCATTCGTTTCTATCCTTGGCAATTCTTGTCTTTCCAGTGATGGATTTTATTTATATCTTATTTCCACCTTTTGAAAGGTCGTCCAAATTTTCTATTTTGATTCCTGGGTAATGTCGTAAATGTAGGTAATAGTTTTATTCGACTTTTCAGTTCTTCTTAAAGTTGAGACCGATCTACAGTTATTTTTCTATAAAAATAACATAGTATAGAAGAGAAAGAAAGAAAGAAAGATTATACTCTGCCTGATTGTATTCATAGCAAACTTCTCTCCAAAGACCTATCACCGACCAATCTGACAAACATCCAACTTTCTATTATGCGCTTTACTCAGGTCCCATGTTTGGTTTCTTAAATTAAAACATTGGAAGAATACATTTATTTTAAAGTTTCCTTTAAATTTTCAGACACAGCTCTTTGTTTTTTATGATTTATTAAATGACCAGTATTTCTTTCAAGCATTATCTATTCTTGTTTCTATTTATTTTGTTGTTAGATAATTTGGTGAGGTAAAGTTATAGCAGATAAGGATTTTTCCGAGATAAGTATATTCCTTAACATACCGACTCTATTGTGCTGAGTGTTATTGAGTGTTATTGGTTAAACTTAATTTTCAGACTCTTAATTGTAGATGCCCTACTTTTCCACTTTCTTTGTATCATATTAGCGAGTTCTTCAGGCTTATTGGACCGAATTATCAGATCATCAGCAAACCTTAAATATGTTAGTATAATCTACATTTATTTTTAGGCCATAATTCTACCAATTGAGGTTTTGAAATATTTTCTCAAGATCTGCTTTCGTTCTTTTCCAGTTTGACGGTTGTAGAGCTAAATTTGTAAATGTTTCTAATGATCCTTGTATTTAAAATGCTTTAAATGCCTTAGCAACCACCATGCCATACTTTTTTTGTGTTCTAGAGTTTTAAAGTCTTGGTATCCGGCCAACAATTGTTTTGGAAAATATTTTATAATGTTTATGCTTGTCATCAAGCTGATTGCCTAATAATTACTTGTGGAATTTTAATCCTCTTTGTATGGATAAGATAATGATTCAGTTTTCAGATTTATTATTTCATTGAATATAATTGTGAGAACTGTGATGATTGCTTCTCTGGTAGCTATAAAGAATTCATTTGTGTAGAAGGGTCCGGGTGGTTTGTTTAAAAAACTTAGATCCTACCTTACTCCTACCTCTCTTGGAAATATTGTCGATACCCTATCTTCATCAGCTTTCAGCAGCTTTGTCTCTGGCACATTATTTTGGCTCGTGTACAGATCTCGGTAGGATTCTGTAGCCCTTGCGAGTGTGTTTGGTCGTTTTGTTATGCAGTATCCGCTTTAGTTTTTGATCTGCGGTATTCATTCTTTTTGGTGGTTAGGATTTTAATATCAAGCACTCGAAATCTTGGCAAAGAGTAGAAAACAATAGGGGCTTCTAAATTAGAGCACAATATTATCATCGTTGGACGTTAGCTCATGCTGGGTGAGGGTCATGTGCTATCACTTTTTTTTACATAAGACGAAATGAGAGCGATGTTAAAAGACGTTGCTTTGGCTACTATAAGCTTGCCAAAGCCACATCTCAGGATTTCATAATCTGTCATTAAGTGAGTAAATCATCGCAACCTACTATCTCTACATAGATTACGATGGCTTTTTTTATATTAAAAATACATTAATAGATGTAACCATTGCAGATATTTTGAATTAAATATAGTAATAAACTATACTGTAATAAAGAACTTCAAAGAAAACATGAATAAGAGGGTTTTCTACTTTACGAAAACTAAGTTTTATACTTCTTTCCCGAATAAAATCGCAATCGCATCTTACAACAAAAAGCGAGAAACCGAGGAGTGAGTATTAACCTGTTGCAATGTTGTTCGGATCAAAATGTTGTTTTTATTTTTCGTTTAATAATAAAGTAAAATCCATTACAAAAAGCCTATCTCAAGAACTACTCGTACGATTTGCCTGAAAAAAATTCACAAGGTGTAATCGCACCTCAGGAACAATTATTTCAAATAAAAACACTTCTATCGTAATAGTCGGTAACCATATTATTCGGTGGGGGCGGCGATTTGTTGCATCACTGCCGATAAGACTGCCGACCGGTGTGAAATGAGCTTTAAGTAGGTAATCAAGACTGCTATTGCAACTCTGTTAACAGGTCTGTGATTTGAAGGTTTTGTAAGCGACTCAGACTCCCTTACGGAAACGGAATAATTGTTAATACTGGCTGGACCCTATTCCGACATATGTAGGTCGAACAATTTTATTAATTTTGGTTAAAGCTAAAATGTTGTAAACTAACACGTCTTGATCTTAGATGGGTAGAGAGCTCCATTGACGTAGACTCGAGTTTTCTTCCTTAACTTTCATAATGTCATAAACAATAATTTGCTTCAAACTTCAAAAATTACTACCCATTTATGGATTTATTTACCTTTGCGTAATTGAGCTGGATGAATTGGAGATGTTTCTGGAACAGTCTGGAACAAGTGAATCGAAATCTACCTTGTCTATCTTTTCCTAATCCTTAACCCAGTTATTGCCAGTATGCGCTGCTTATGGTTAGAAGGGAATGAACTAGCTAGGGTGTCGCATACGGAGTTTTTAAACAGTTGTCTATTCTTCTGGTCGATAAGATTGAAGATTATAAAGATTGGATAAGAATTGATGATATTGTAAGATTCTGTAAAGAGATTTGGTAGAAATCTTTTTCCTAATAAATATGATTGATTGTGAAAAACTGCTGTAAAAATATTTATTAATACACTATTTCAGCTATTACGTCTGTTGATAAAAACATTGACAATTCAATTTGACAACCCCTAAAATATTAAAAGCAGAGTTTATGAAGTGTGACTTTAGGGAGTTGAGGCGACAGTGGCCACTGGGTAAACACAAGTTGGATTCGACGCAAACGAACAATTTTTCAGTAAAAATCGTCGTCACATGCAATCAAGCAAGCAACGGAAGTAACAAAGCGGGAGGAATTCAGTTGTTAGACACTTAGACACCGAAATTCTTTGCTAATTTTACCGATTTTTTGATTTAGTTTTGGTTTTACCGTGACAGATCCGACCTTCGCCATTATAGCTTACTGCTGTCCACAACCCGATCTTGGAAGCATTTCGTATAATGTCTTACCTGGAATAATAAATAGTTTGGCTACGTATTTTTAATGTTTGTAGACATAAAAAGCTATAGCAGCCTTATTGGGTAAAGTAATTCTTTTTTTAGTTTTATTTTAACAACTAGTGGAGTCTTAACGTCAAAGTATACAAAACACATGCCTGCTTGCAATTTTCATACCCTGAATCTTGTACCGAAACGCCGGGCAGCGTCGCCGACTTTAGTATTTACCAGGTCGATGGTAAGTTGCTTGTCTGTGCCGACCCTTACATCAGCCACAGGGTAACCAGCAGTCTGTACCCCGTGGCGAACCGATTTGTATGGAAATAGGACGGGTGCGAGGTGGCTGCGCGTTTGATGGACTCATTTGGGACAACGCACGTTAAACCAGATTTATGTGTGTTTGTGCTTTATTGAATGGTGGAGGACTTGGAGAATATTATGCTGCCGGTGATATTGTGACGGATTTTGTTTGAATTGGTTTAAAACCCTTTTTAACTAGAATGCAAGTAGTGCTTCATAATTTCGAAGATACACTCGAGAGCAATGAATCCGGGTCACTCAAAGAATCCAAAAAATCTCGGAAAGTAAGAATGCTAGGTTAATGCAATAAATTGTTCTCCGACGAATCAAAATTTATGCTCTACAAGCACGATGGAAGACACAGAGTGTATAGAAGACCAGGGGAAAGATTCAAGCAAGCATGCATCGAAGAAAAAGTAGCCTACGGTGGTGGGTCTGTACTTGTGGGGGCCGGAATTTCCTCTGAAAGTCGCACAGAGCTGGTGATCATAGAAAACGGCTCTTTAACTAGCGTAAGATATGTGGAAGAAATCCTCAACGAACACGTTGGTCCATTTATGGTCAATTTGGGTGAGGATGCTATATTTATGCTTGACAATGCCCGACCTCATACAGGTAGGATTGTGAATGACTACCTTCAAGAGATGAACATTACTTGTATGGAGTGGCCAGCGCGCAGCCCGGATATCAACCCGATCGAGCATGCTTGGGACGAGCTAGGGAGATGCGTAAAACAACGAAACCCTCCCCCAATCACGCTTCCTGAGCTCAAAATTGCTCTCACAGAGGAATGGGAAAATATTCCCCAAAATCGTATAAGGAACTTGGTGTACAGCATGCCAAACCGCGTAAACGCAGTAATGGAAGCACAAGGAGGTAATACGAAGTATTGAAATTCAAGAAAATCGTCATAAAGTTCAAAAATTTCATGTTTCCTATTTTTGTTTTAAGGAGAGATCAGCAGTTTTTTTTCTTTAGTAAATAAAATGTAATTTTGTGTAAATAAAATGTATGGTGACTCATATTTTTTTAACTTTCATTTAAGGAGTATTAAATTGTCTATTAAATACAATTTATTGCATTAACCTAGCATTCTTACTTTCCGAGATTTTTTGGATTCTTTGAGTGACCCGGATTCATTGCTCTCGAGTGTATTTAAATAAGCGACGAGGAAACCTTTAGCCTCTTAGTTGTTATATGACGGGTTGCAGCAACACCCGAAAGTAATCTAATGTTACTTGCATTTACAGACATCCAAAACAAAAAACTAAAGAAGAACGAACCTATAAAAATGTCAAAAAATTTAAAAGATTCGTCGCAATCGCAGCAACTGCACTTTTTATAATTTCAACAGAACAGTTTTCAGTGATAGAATAATATCCCAATAGTGGCATTGTCAACTTTAAAACCCATAGTGAAGTACCGTGTTTTGAACTTTGATTTTATTGTTTCCCGTTCTAAACTGCTTCAGCTCCAATTTAAACAGAAGGGAAACTACATTGCTAGAGATTTACGTTTTAGGATATACGAGCCTATAATATTCCACTGCTGGACATAAGCCTCCCCTAATGAGTCCATAGATGGCATTATTTATCATTTGGGGGTTACTGCCCATAATCCCCACGCTGAGCATGCGGGTTGAGGATCGCAGTTCGGAGTTGTTTTGCAAAGAACGCTGCTGCCCGCCCCTCTTTTTACATCAGTCTCTTAGTCGCTTCTTATGATACCCACTGGAAGAGTAGGGGTGGTGAAATTCTATGCCAGCACCGCACGACCACACGGCCCGTGTAAGAATACTGTTCAACCTCATACAAATCTTCCATTTTTAAATTGAACCACAGTTGTCACTCTGCATCATGCCCTGTGACCATAAAATCCGCTGAGCCATCATATCGGGCGCGCCGGGATCGCGAGCCAGGTTTTTACGCGTCCATAACCGAACCGCCACGGTTGGCGCGGACCGCGATGTACAAATTGTAGCGACAGTTTTATTAACTATCGCGGGAACGCTTTTGAATGACTTAGATGTTCGTGGTGATATTTTCTTTTGATTCTGTTGGGCTTTTTTGGATTGGATTGGTCTAAACATTTTACAAATACATAATAGTCAAATAATATCCCAGAGTAGGTATATAAGGGCTATTAGCAGGCAATAAATAAATAAATTATGCCGGACCATCCACACAGCATCATCTAGCCCAAAGCTTAGCTGAGCTTGTGTTATAGGTACCTACTAGATATATAATAAAATATAATTACTTTTATAGATATTTTTACAATACGTAGAAAACGACCAGAACATCCTGAAGAAACATCTACAGATCGTACAGATTTGTCTTGAGGCGGGAATCGAACACGCAACCCCCTGCATCGCAGGCGGACCATCACCCACCGCGCCACAGAGGTCGTAAGTGTAAATAGAAGCTAATTCCCAATGTAGACATTTTTAATTCTGTCGATAGACAATTTGCACTGTATATTTTTTGCCAGCACATGCAAAGTGACAGTCGACAGACAGCGAGTGTCGTTCGTTCGTACTGTCCCCGTGTCAATTAATGGAACGGTGGGCCTACTTATAGTACATACGAAACTTAGATTGGAGAATTAAAACAGCACCATACGTAGGCACTACATAATATTACTGTAGTAGTATAGTTGTGTGGGTATTTTCCTGCGTGTCACATTGGTCTGGTTGAAAAAACATTATCTAGTCTGATATTAAATACAGTAAGAGGTGTCTATAAATCTATATACTAATATTATAAGGACAAATTTGATTGTTTGTTTGTATTGAATAGGCCCCGACTTTCAACATTTGAATCCTACAGTTTCCCTGATGAACAATGGCTATATAGAATGTTTTAAAAAAATCTGAGATCGGTATGTAATCTTTAATAATAAACCATGCATCAACTTCTTTTTTTAATTGCGCCGCTTGTTTTTGCTACGACTCTGCCAAGTGCCAGTGTCAATTATGGAGTGTCATAAACATCACAATTAGTTACTAGATTTCGGGAGGAAATTCAATGTCAAAAAATAAAGTGCGAGTAAATTTCAAAAAGGCAAATGCTGCTAAAAAGTTAGGGGTCCGGATGAAAACTGTGAAACCCTACGTGTGTGTATAATTTTTGTTCAAAACCCGTGCGAAGCCGGGGCGGACCGCTAGTTTTTTATATATAGGTAATTTGCCATTTTATATTAAGCCTTTTTGTATAATCAGCTCTATTACAAGTAGTTTTACGTACCTGTTTCCTGTGCACAGCTCAGTGAATGCAAATGCAGGGTCAGCACGCGCAGTGGGCTGCATTGTCCCCCCCACCCCACCGCATCCCGCGAGAGTTTGTTTTTCGGGGCAAATAGCTATAGGCTTGATAATGGCCTCGCGGGTAACGGGTATGCTCGGGAGGTAGCTCTACTTGGTTGTATTGTACCTATTTGATTTTTTTTGATCGGTCACTTTGGAAGAACAAGAAAATGGGTGATTAGGTAAAGACGTGTATTTGCATTTAAATAAGATAAACGTAAGATGACAATATGGCTATAACAGCTTTCGCCTGTTCATTTTTAAAATGAAGAATGAAATAAACAAAATCGGTCACTTTGTTGCTGGCCGACTTCTCGATTTTATGTCATGTTAGCCTATAATTCAAAGACTCAATTCTTAAACATTATAAGGTACCATTTTATTAGATGTTAGGTGCTGATATTCCCGAAAACGCACCAAAAACGACGCGCCGCGACGTATCTCTACTACAAGAGGTAGAGCATACTCCGCCCGAAACACCGTATCGCAGTAGCGGATGGGTTTTGATTTTTGTAGTTTCGTATTATTTGCGTATTTATCCGCCTCCCGCCGGCAGATACATTTATTTGCACCGCTGTCTCTCCCTCCCCCTTCATTGCCCCCTCGTTCGATTGATCGCGATATCATTGCGATAATACGAACAGAGCTCTGTCACGCAGCGCACGCAAAAATATGGCGGACAGAGAGCGGCGGTGCGCAGCGAATTGACCATACGTGTGTGTTTTCCGAAATCATATTTTATGTGAAACAATGGTTCATATTTACCGACTGCAGGGATCCATTCATATTTATCGAGCTGTAATCATTGCGTAACTGTGTCAGATTATTATGATAATTCTGATTATTATCATATACTTATAGCATATTTTTTTCTCAGGACGTTTATTCACTATTGCCAATACAAGACGGCGCGCCGTCTTGTATTGGCAATAGTGAATTTTTGTACGCTACGAAACTGTATTTAGGACACCCTTTGAAGTCACATGGTTTGGGCAAGGAATCTTCTATTGCATAGAAAATAAAGCCCCTCACAATCAACTCCTCTATAGAAATTATTTCCATCGATAAAAACCATCATCTAGCCTTTTAAGATGGTTTTAAGTTGGTGCAAGATAACTGATATACGCATTAAGTAAAATACATACATTACATAGATAGGTAGTACATATTTGTACCGTACAAAACAGAAATATATACAGATCTTATCAAAATTTAGCAAATTTTGCATTGCAAAGCGATTATAAACCTGTGCCAGTGGTCAAAATGAATAGACGATGATGTGGAAAGATGTTGAAGTTAGAAATCACAATAAAAAATACTTGAACTCACTACTTGGAATAAAATATACTTATATCTAATTTTGAATATTATTGAGATCTAGAAATCTTTGTAAAATTAGGTAAGTTAGATTTTTTGTATATATTTGATCTATGAACCACCCTCAAATTGAGCACAACAATTATATTTAAAGAGCCGAAGACAGTAGGGTTAATAGATAAAAAAAATTATGAAATTGAAATCACAATTCGAATAAATAAAAAGTCATTTACTGTATACTAGCGGTCCGTCCTGGTTCAAACGGGTTTTTAACTATAATTTATTTTTTCATGCGTATCCCTAACTTTTTTGAAAATATTCTATATCCTATGTTCATCAGGGAAATTTGGAATACTAATGGTGAAATAATTTGTCAATTCGGTCCAGTAGTTTCGGATCCTATTCAATTCAAACATTCAAATCTTTCCTCTTTATAATATTAGTAGGTACCTATAGAGTATAATTATTATACACTTCTTACCCTAAAACCTACACAAAAACTAAATACCAATAACAGACACAGGGAGTAGATTCCGCATTTTGCATGCAAGAACAAATAGAACCCACTTCTTAGAATCTAATAGAGAAATAACTTTTATGAAGTGCGAATTGCCGGTTAACTGCCTATCAATCATAGTAGAACAACTTCTGGGTAAGTCGGTGGCACAAACAAACACCCAAGTTCGTCAAAAACATGTAAATGATGAGACGACAATGGCGGCTTATGCAAATGAAGGTAAGACGTAGTCTCTGTGACGATACGGTTAAACTTTTAACCAAACATTAATAAAATGTTTAAAAAAAAACGTGGGGAACGTGTTGGGAAGTATTTTTGAAAGGGTTCTGAAAATGTTATTGATTTTAATTATATCGGTTGGTCAGCTGAAAAAGAATTAGTAACTGTGTATGTATAAACATTGTTTAAACTTCAGTGCTGGAAAATCGTCTTGTTTCTAATGTGGCGAGGCAAAGAACCCAGAAAAACGCGAATTTCGAGTTTTGTTGTACTTGATAACCAACCAACAAAGTAATTTTGTGTAAAGGCAAAAAGCAAATTAGAATTTTTATTTACTATTGGAACGGTTGAGATAAATGTACCCAATAGTTTATCTTTTATATAAAAAATATCAAATGCAAGCATCAAATGAATGAAATGAATTTGTCAAAACTTCAAATAGATCATTTCCGATTTTGGTAACAACGGAACCCTAAAAGTATTTGTAAAGTACGCCGCGTATACGCATACGGTTATTAATTTAAAAGTCGCATTATCCAAAGCTGGGGGCTAGCAATAGGGCCAGACATAAAACATTTCAATTTGGAGATCCGGTTACAGCCGGTTCAAATCTGCATTGTGGATCTGCGGGACCCCAATAGTTTTGGGTACAGTCGTAAACAGCGATGTTGTGATGCGGATTAGAAATGTTTAGGAGATTTGTGCAATTAATTTTATCGAATGTGGATTTGCCATTTTTATGGCTTTATTTATTGAAACATTTACTGGGGACGTGTGTAGTTGTAGTAGACGTATCGATTTTATGGTTGCTTTTGGGTGCTGCGAATTTGATTGCCTCTCGCATTGAGCTAAGTTTAGTTTAGACAATTTTTTATCACGTTCGTTTATAAATCCTCACATTTTTATATAAGAAAGAATTAAAAACGTATGTCCAAAAAAGGAAAGCACCATACCTGCAACTCCTCATGCCCTCGCGTGCACTACACAAATAATTTGACGCAGGCTACCATGGACGTAAATACTAAATAAGTCTATTTATTCCAAAAAAATCCCGTAAAAATCAATCTATAACTAATTACCACTCACAAAAAAGCCCGTGCATACACAAATCAATCGCACCCCATGACAAGCCCAAGCCCTTTTGTCTGCGACTGCCCCAACCACGCTTGGTTAGGCCCGCGCCTCCCGGCAAGAAAGGGGTAGTAGTTAGCTTCTATTGTCTGCTACCCCTGTAACCCTGGCCTGTGAGGTTGTGGAGAACACGGTTACTGATACTTTTGGTTGTTCTAATAAGGAAATAAAAGTCGTAAGTATTTTAAGTATGTCATTAGGGTTAAAGTGCCTTTTACATGATTCCGTCAAATAAGTGTCCTTAGATACAGATGGCTAAAGTAAAATAAGATGGGACATTTTATTTCTCATTTCTTGGTCTACAAATTAAGAATTGAGAAATAAAATTGTGTGTAAAATGAACTCCTTGGTTCGATTTTGACTAAAAATAGTTAAATATACTATGTTTTAAAAATTAGGAACTCAGATCCATTCATAATTAATAATTTATGGAAAAAAAATAAGAATTTTAATGGAAAATAAACTTTGATGAATTGATCAGTGCTGAATATCGAGGGAGATACAATGCAATACTCATGTTAGTAAAAGTTTAATAATAAAAAAAGTAAAGACACCTGGGTCGCTCCATGATTAGATCTGCACTTTCCATTTATGAGACCGTGTTTAAACAAAAATTTATCATATTAGAGGATATTTCTTTGGTATATAATAAAGCGCTTTTCCCATTTATGAGATCGTGTTTAAACAAAAGTGTAGGTATCATAATGAAGAATTTTTATCGGGTATTTATAGCGTACCTTTCGTTTTATTTTCCCAACGTAGGAGCAAATCGACGCAATTCGTGAAAAAGTCAAATGAAATAAATGTAAATGCCAAGTCTATGTTTAAAAAAATATTAAAAAGAGTATTAGCTACTAAAAATAATTAAAAAAATTAAGTGTCTGTCACAAATTCACCGATACCCCTTCCTTGCTGCACCCAGACCACAGCATCCATCCCCACAAAGACGCGGGACATGGAAACACTTACCAGTGTTGACACTACACTTTGCCCGAGTCCGCGACGATTCGCGCCCCCTGATTGCTGTTTAGAACCAACGTTTGTCGGTAATCGTTGCCGCTTAAATAACGACAGGTTTGAATTTTAACCCGGTTTATAGTCTACGCTATAGTTAGTAAGCGTATGATAAACCGGGCATAAGTTGTAGTTACTGACTACGCTGATTAACTAATCGAAGACCAAAATCTCTTGTCAAGTAGATTCTGTTGCCGAATAGACGTTGACAAGGGGTTTGGTCATTGATTGGTTGATAAGAGGATCAGCAGATGCATAAACTGCTGTGACTGATCTTAATTTGCAATCAGTCATGTATAAAAAAGTTATGGTGTGGCTTCCTTATTTAGGCTTCTACCGGCTATCATATTTACCCCAGCACGGGTATTGAACAGAAAAATTTAAAAATGTACACGTTGGGTGACATTGTTGAAATTTTCATACGCATGCCTAACTTTGTGAAAATATGAATATATTCTATAGCCTATGTTCATCAGAGATAATGTAGGATTCTTATGGTGGAAGAATTTTCAAAGTGGTCCAGTAGTTTCAGAGACAAACTAACAAACAGTAAAATCTTTCCTCATTATAATATTAGTAAAGAAATATAAATAAGTCGATTTTGATTACAGCCATGTCAAACTCTGCCAACAACTGCAATAATTGAATTCTATGGAAGTAAAAAATTATAATGTTTTATGTTTCCGCAACTTTACCTTTCTCTATATCTCTTTCAGTTTTTATTGTAAGAATAAATGAAAACATCCTTATGTTCTATTTGTAGTAATTTGAAATCCGAACTGTGTTAAATTGTTCGAGTGTGTATGTCATCGATAGCCACAAAAAAAACGTCAAACTTAATGTCCCTGACACAGTAAAGTATCATACCTTTACAAACCAAATCACATCTGCCATTAATCCCTACAAATTACAACTACAATAACAATAAAACTTTAAAGTCCACGTCAAACAGTAGTGCGAGTAATGAATGGCCGCGCATTATAAACGGCCTGCGAATCTAGTAGGGGAGTGCGGCTGCTTCGGTGAGCCTTCGAGGCCAGACGCTCACCACACGCTGGCGTGTTCCGTTCCCACATACCCCACACAACACACGGCGTAACCACCCATGCATATTCTCACTACTATCTGTCATATTACAATAAAGCTTTGGGTGAAAATTGCCTGCGGGAGTAGCGTCGGTTATGTCGTTTCGCAGTCGAAGATGCAACCAGATCGCTATAACGTGTTCTTTGTCGCTTTAGCCACGTCCCTCTCACACAATGGCATACTTATTAGGGATTTAGTCCAGATATTAGTTGGGGATGTGGGCATTGTTTGGATTTTAATAGAATTCGACTGCGCCCCGGGCGGTTGGATATACGGACGCGATGGGGTGCGTACGGGAGCTCGTTCGCATCTGTGCAGTATTGTTTTCTATTATCAATGAACACAGATGTGGATAAATATTGATTTTTTTTAACCAAATGAGAGACCAAACCTATATATTTTGTTTTCCTTTATTGGTATAATAAGATGCTAAGTAAATAAAATGTACTTACATTTCAACAAAGTTGGAAAATGTGTTAGTTTATGACGGAACGCCATTTAAGTGACATATAAATAAATTACCTAGCATTTTTAATTAAAATGGCGGAGCCCTTTTTTTGCGAGCCAAACAACAGCAATTAACTAAATATTTTCATCATACGCGTAAACCCCATCTACTTTACAAGGTATACTTCTACAAGGCTACGAAACGCCTACGACAGAACTCCGTCTACGAAACTGCTACGAAAGGTCTACGCAAGATCTACGAAACAAAAACCCACAATTTCTGTGTTCCAAAGATGATTCACCCACCATGAGTTTGCTTTTCGATTTCCAGTCGGATGCACTGATGCTGTGCATCGGCCCCTAGTATTCACATAGATCGATAGTGCCCCTCTACGCGCCCCTTATTGAAAATTATAACAATGGCACACCGCGCACTACGCCGCCCTCTTAACACTCACTGATTTCGGCAATGAGTTGTGGATATGCCATCGAAGATTTACGGTTTCATGTTCCGAATAACTTCTTATGTTCTCTTGCTTTTTGTATTCGTTAAATTAACTTAAATTAATTTTCACGACACTTCAATGAAGGGAAATGTATACACGATCTACAGATATATGCTGCAGATCGTGCATACATTTCCGAGGGATTCGAACCCGCAACCTCCTACGTCGCAGGCCCTTCATCCACCGCGCTACTGAGGTCATCATACAGCAACATTGCTTAATTTGAACGATTTTAAAGAGTCACATCCACATTTAGTCTTGGACGTGTTAATATATCGGTCGAGCGGGGAAGAGTGGGGATTATAATGAGACGCAGCCCCACAAAGTATTTTCGACATGCGTCGCCGGCACCCGGCAAACATTCGGGGTTAACGAGTGCGAGCAAATTACAATCCGAACGAGTACCTATGGAGAGGCGAAATTTCGGAGAATCGACGGTCAATTGCGGAATCATGTTTCTTTGTATGCAGGTGCAAATAAAACTACTACAGTTTTCAAAATCAGAATCAACTGTTCATTTGCAGAATACAATGATTGCATGTCGAATCTTAAAGCTAGATAATGTCAATGTATTCGACTTGCGAGCAGCAGGCGCATTCTGTGAACTCATTTCGAACGATAAAAGCGAACTCACTTGTCAAATAAACAAGAATCGTTGTTTATTTGACAAAACAGTGTTCAAATTGAGTTCAATTTGAACAGTTATTATTAGTCATCGTATAGTCACTTGAGTGAATTCGAGTTCGAATTTGAACGTTTACAGAATGCGCTTGCAGGTGTGCAAATATTATGTCATAATTACACAGTATAATCCATTAACATCCTTAGTATTTAAATTTTAGGTATTAGTTTGCACTATAAAAACAATTTAAAAGCACCGAAATATCGTGATTTTTCTTAAATAAGTTACCATTCCAATCCTTCAATTCTTCTAGTAGCTTGTTGAAAATTATTATGGACATGTTTAAATATTTTGACCTAACTACACCGAGGTTTGTGGAGCAAGTTCTGAAACTTGGCCCTTAAAGTACCTGTATGATATATATACGTACATAATCGACTCTTATGAAATGTAACTATTATACCTAATTACACTCGAGAGCAATGAATCCGGGTCACTCAAAGAATTCAAAAAATCTCGGAAAGTAAGAATGCTAGGTTAATGCAATAAATTGTTCTCCGACGAATCAAAATTTATGCTCTACAAGCACGATGGAAGACACAGAGTGTATAGAAGACCAGGGGAAAGATTCAAGCAAGCATGCATCGAAGAAAAAGTAGCCTACGGTGGTGGGTCTGTACTTGTGTGGGCCGGAATTTCCTCTGAAAGTCGCACAGAGCTGGTGATCATAGAAAACGGCTCTTTAACTAGCGTAAGATATGTGGAAGAAATCCTCAACGAACACGTTGGTCCATTTATGGTCAATTTGGGTGAGGATGCTATATTTATGCATGACAATGCCCGACCTCATACAGGTAGGATTGTGAATGACTACCTTCAAGAGATGAACATTACTTGTATGGAGTGGCCAGCGCGCAGCCCGGATATCAACCTGATCGAGCATGCTTGGGACGAGCTAGGGAGATGCGTAAAACAACGAAACCCTCCCCCAATCACGCTTCCTGAGCTCAAAATTGCTCTCACAGAGGAATGGGAGAATATTCCCCAAAATCGTATAAGGAACTTGGTGTACAGCATGCCAAACCGCGTAAACGCAGTAATGGAAGCACGAGGAGGTAATACGAAGTATTGAAATTCAAGAAAATCGTCATAAAGTTCAAAAATTTCATGTTTCCTATTTTTGTTTTAAGGAGAGATCAGCAGTTTTTTTTCTTTATGTAATTTTGTGTAAATAAAATGTATGGTGACTCATATTTTTTTAACTTTCATTTAAGGAGTATTAAATTGTCTATTAAATACAATTTATTGCATTAACCTAGCATTCTTACTTTCCGAGATTTTTTGGATTCTTTGAGTGACCCGGATTCATTGCTCTCGAGTGTATTATCAATAAATAAACTGAACTGAACTGACTAATGTATTTTTAAAGGTATAAGTTGACTTCTCAGTAGCTGTACTACTATCGATGTTAGTTTCAATTCCAACGCCATCTAAACTTAACAAATTTGATAGCACTAAAACAATGCAATCATATATATAAAGAAATGGTCAGTGAAACTTTTTGTACCCTTAAATGAGTTACATCAAAAAAATAGAAGCCATCATTTTCTAGGTAGGTTTACTCCCTGATTTACCCAGGTATTATAATTAAAACTATGCGACAAAAATAGTCAACAACCAACTGGCATTTGAGTTCTGACAATAAGCATAACTTGATGCACTTTTTACCCCAGTCAGTAGTAACAAGAACCGAGAGGCACGCGTTCAGTTTTTTAATCGGCAGCATCCCGTCATTTCTATCCCCTTCGTAGAAAGAGGACTGTTGGCAAAATACTGGAACTAATTCCATTATGGTGTCGCGTGGGTGCCATAAATGTCCCACAACGCCCCAGTCTCTGATCAGTCATTAACACGAGACATCTTTTATCCTTCTCCTGATACCAAGAAAACGAAGGAATTTGATCTATTGCCGTCAGAATTGTCCCATTGTCTTATTGTTTTTACTGTTTTTGTGATCTTTGTGTGATTGTTAGGGAGTTAAATGTAGTTAAAAGCTTTGTTCGCTTTGTTTGAGATGTCACGGATCGACATGAGTCTATTGTGGCGTGTAGTTGCATAGAATTGGACGTTTATTAGAGTCGACGGGACTGGATTGAGGTGTCGAGGTGTTATTAGTCATCAGTGCCAATACTGGCAGCATCCTGTGGAGCGGCCCGGTTTGCGGAGTACAGTTTGAAGCCTTTGTGGTGTTAGGTGTCGATCAACGCTGCGATTCGCGGTAACGTAGGCAAAGGGAAATGTGTAACAGAATGGAATAATAGACGCAGTGGCTATTTGAACGTTTTGGCTCAGACTCTGCATTGCCTTCAAATGGGATGGTGTGAATTCACGTAACATTATTGATGCACTCTTCAATTTTAGTATCAATGCTGCAGCATGCAATTACAGCAGAAGATAAGATCTAAGAGTTGCTTATTATACAAGACTTAGGTACGAGAACCAGTTAGCTGACAAATGGCTAGTTTTATAGAGAAGGTAGGTTTCGCAAGAAATTACTAAAAACAACAAAAGCGCACTGAAACATAAGAGACAAAACCTTAAACAATGATCTTAAATGGGTCAAGTTTTTACAACAAGTAATATTGCCAATATGACAAAGAAACAAAACAATCAAGTAACACCAGTGGCCCAAAGACAATATTGTTTATGACAACAGAAGCTGTGCCAGTAAAATTTGAAGCGCAAAAAAACGAACCCCAATGCAAAAACTAATGTTTGTCAGCTTTCTAATAATATTTAATGAATTGCGTTGATTTTACTTCTACGAAATATTACACTGCTCTAAGACGAGAAATCGGATGATGGATACCAAGGATACCTAAATAAGCTGCTTCTATACCTATTAATTCAGTAGTTAGAACACAAGACCAAACAATATATAAGTCTAAATCTTGGATAGCTCAGCGCAATGCACGTTACGTATATAACTTTTGCCATACAGCTAGGCTATGCTACCAGCGTATTGTGGACGCTTTCGATTGGCATTGATATGGTTCAATTGAACCTGTAAATTGTTAGCAACAGTCTGCAGTTAATCAATAGTTTCCATTGTTAATACTAGTTCTTATTTGGTTCTGTTATATATTTGTTAATAAATACATTATTATCGAACATTTCATCAAGTTAGTTTTCTATAGAGAGAATAAGTTTTCATGTTGGTGTTGCAACCAATTACTTGTCCAGGCCAACAGCAAGAAATCAAAATATAACGGAACAATTAGTGAACCGGCATCTTTCTTCCTCATTATACAAAACTGATTGTACGACATCACATTTGTCCCATAACTGTACAGGACAAACGGGACCGCTCTACGTCACAGCCACGTCACTCCCGTTACAATCATAAACCATAAACTAACGGACCAATAACGGGTTAAGAATAACTGAACCATTTTCGGGCAACCCTTTGAATAATTACACAAGAAACCGTAGCTTTATCCATTACACAAAGAAACGTTACTTGGCCTTGGAGAAAGCACAAAGGACTTTCTCCATGAAAGGGTGAGTTTACTTCCTACTTGGTGTGACGAATTGGTAACTGGACAGTCCCGTTGCTCTTAATTGAAGCAGTTATGGGGAATCTGAATGCGGTATAGTAGCCTCCCACTGCGGTATCTATTGTTAAATTTAATGTGAAGGTAACACGCAGCGAAAGTACAGTAATATTGTCAAAGTAGTATTTGGTAACGCGAATATTGATGCCGAATTCTCTAAACAAAGATGTTAACAAACACAAAGTAAACAAATGACTCATACTTTAATAATATTCAGATCATCCATTAAGAAACTATTTAAGAAGACCTAATGACCAATGACTATTAGGCAACAATGTACTTTCACAATTCAGTGTACACTGAATTGACTAAAACATTAGTAGAGATCTCAGCTGTTTGCAGTCAACATGCTTATAGATAGATAGATAGATAGCAGAAATGCAACGTCGGATAGCAATGCTAATTTTGTTGTCTGAAAAAGCCAGTATTCCGATCACCCATGACTGATTAGCTTTGAAATCTGATCAATTATTAAATCAGTAAGAAGATATTATTGTATCCACATTTTTCTTCTACTACTACAAGCACAGGGTGAATAAAGGCCTGTAAAGATAATTTTTTATAAATTTCAGTACATCAACAACCAATAACCATTTAATCCAAACAGCAGTTTTGTGAATTCCCAAAAACAAAATTTGTTGCTGGAGTTCTATCATAATGTTATGTTACTTGCCTTGTTTTCATCAATGACAAGGAATGACTGTTAAGGATTGTTATCGTTTCTTACACCATTTCTGCAATGCTACAAATCTAACCCAGATCTACAAGGGCCTTGTAATCCGATGAGTAAGACAAGTCGACAGTAATCCACTGTCTTTATACGCCGCTTGTTCGGGGATCCCAGCTATTTGGGGACGGATTTAGATAGATTAAGCACTTCTTATTTACCAGGTTTCACGTAATTTTATTTGTTTGAATAGCTCTGAGCGGATTATCTTGTTTATCTTACGGATCTATTATTCCTACGCAATATTTTGTAAATAAAAGCTGCGTAGTAAATTAAGATGACTTATCCTGAGGTTTAATATTGTGCAATCAATCGATGCTAAAGAATAGGCTATTAGGGATTGAGCCCCGGATTAGATACTATGTCCACAGATCAATTTATAAGTCAATCGAAACCACTATACACCTGCAAAATATTCTAAAAACGTAAAATATTCCAAAGCTCTCACACAAAGCCCAAACTACGTCATACAGTAAAAAATCTGAACAAACTGAATAACCTGACCTCGACTTTTCTATAGCAGAAAATTGGAGGAAGCCTCTAAATAAAATCCGTGGAAAAACGAAAGAGGGGAAAAGCGGTCAAATCGCGACCACTACGGCGAGTGCAATCGCAAAAGGCACGCTTCAAAAAACTGTCGCGGATTGCTCGTTATCGATCTGGCCCTGTCTCGCGTTGACCACTGCCCACGTAGAGAAAATATGCAGAAGAGCAAATAGATTACAAGTCTATAACCTAGACAAATTTCAGAGAAAAATATTTAAGTTTACGTTGTCGGACGTAAGAATAAAAGTCATCTTTGATCTGAGTACATGAGCACAGTAAGTGGGGGTAAAAGTTCCCAGTGTCATCATGTTAAACAATTGTTTTTATCATTGAACATATAAAAAAAAAACATCTTTATAAACGTTAGTTTTAGCTAGAGATAATAACTTCTACAGCATACCTTTGCATGACCTTTGCCTAATAATGCAACCTACCTGTGCTAGAGAGTTGTATATCTGCTTCTCCCTCCACATAGTCCTTTGCTTGTATATGTGGGTGTTAATTCATATATGGATCGTTAATTTTCCTTAACGCCCGATGGTCCCGGCACACTAATGAATTTCAATTTGTTGGCGGCCGTCCGAAAAAAGAGTTGGGTTAGGATTAACCTTTTTGAGCCTGTCAATAGCGCGATATGGGTGTTGTTGAGGTTCCCAAAAAGACTGTATCCACCATGAATAATGTATTTTTAATTGCAATACGAGTGGACCAGACAAGCTCGTAAATATTTAGAATAGAATAGCGTGCTAAGAGTATTTTTTTTAAGTTACGGCACGCTTTGAAATTGCTAGTTTGAGCTAAAATAGCAATATCTCGTTTGCTAAAGCAGCTTTTTAGTTTTACAAATACCAAATACCTACTATACGATGTAATAAGTGACTAAATAAATAACTCACTATGAGTTAGGTTGTTGAATACGTAAAAAATATAGGAGAATGTTTAAAACTTCCATTGTTCCAGGTGTGCGTTGCGATCTACGACACAGTATTATATTTCTCCAGGTCTCAACTATACTAGAGGTATACCGCTTCTTTATAATATTGTTTAGTTTGTTTTTTGTTTTTTGTAAAGAATTGTTTTTTACTTTTTTTACCAGATATTCTGTGTAATGATGACTTACCATGAAAACGGTTGTTTCATAATGTGTAAAATTTCCATTTTCCCTTAACCACCATTATTCGGCTCGAGTCCCTAAAAAGTTGTACAAAGTGACGTGACGGGAGGCGACCACGCTTCATTCATATTCGCACTCACCTGTTACCAAATTGAATAACGCGGGAAAGGAAAGTTATGATAATTCGAGTGGCGCAGCGAAGTGGTGTGAACTCAGGCGACGCGTGAACAGCGTTGTGAACACTTTCAGACGTGTTGATACAGTATGACGTGTTGATACACACATACATTACACACATATAAAGGCCCGCTTTTTGATAGCTGATCTATCCTTGATTAACGCTTTTCTATGGCATGATTTGTCTCGAGCATTAATAGAAGACTACATTGACTAAAAGTTAACTCAGGCGACGCGTGAACAGCGCTGTGAACACTTTCAGACGTTTTGATACAGTATGACATGTTGATACATTACATTTACACATTACGCACATACAAAGGCCCGCTTTTTGATAGCTGATCTATCCTTCATTAACGCTTTTCTATGGCATGATTTGTCTCGAGCATTAATAGAAGACTACATTGACTAAAAGTTAACTCAGGCGACGCGTGAACAGCGCTGTGAACACTTTCAGACGTGTTGATACAGTATGACGTGTTGATACACACATAAATTACACACATATAAAGGCCCGCTTTTTGATAGCTGATCTATCCTTGATTAACGCTTTTCTATGGCATGATTTGTCTCGAGCATTAATAGAAGACTACATTGACTAAAAGTTAACTCAGGCGACGCGTGAACAGCACTGTGAACACTTTCAGACGTGTTGATACAGTATGACGTGTTGATACATTATGGCCTGTTTTTTGATGCTGATTTATCCTTGATGAACGCTTTTCTATGGCATAATTGTGACTCAAGCATTAATAGAAGACTAAATCCACTAAAAGTGAACTCAGGCGACGCGACCCGTAAACAGCGTTGTGAACACTTTCAGACGTGTTGTTACATTATGGCCCGTTTTTTGATAGCTGATCTATCCTTGATTAACGCTTTTCTACGGCAAGATGACTAAATTGATTAAAAGTTCACTCTGGCGACGCGTGAACAGCGTTGGAACACCTTTATACGTGTGGATACAATATGGAAGTTATGTGATAGCTGATCAATGCTTGATTTACGATTGTCTATGGCATAAACCTAAATGACTTACGTGCCGCAGCTTCGCCGCATAGAAATTCAGATTTGAATTACATTTTTTATATTACTCATCAGAATAGTATAAATAACTTTTCAAAATGAAAACTTTTTGGTTACTAAAACCAATGCACTATTCGCAAGATTCGCAGTGGTGGTGGTGTGCTAACTCGCGCATCCGATGAATGACAGAACTGCGGCTGCCGACCACATAAACACTTTATCGCGCGACTGTATTAGATTAAGGAGCTTCAATGAATTTATTCATATATTTTTATGGCAAACTAAAACTATGTAATAATTTATATGACATTATAACATAGTTTAAGCTTAGGTGGTAGTTAGACTTAGCAGTAAGTGCATGTTACCTGTAAGGGCGCAGCAATATTTTTATTTATAAATTATAATATAATTAATAATAAAATAATAAAAATATGAAATAAGTAAGTGCTATTTAAAGAAAGATCTCACAAGCATTATCAATTCTTTTCTATTTACCACTGTTATAGTATAGGTGCCTAAAAGTTAAAATAAAATACTTTTATACAATTTACGAAAAAAAAAATGTTGTTGTTGTTTTTTTGAGTTTGCCATAATTATCAGGCAACAGATACATATGTTTTTCTTTTCTATGTTTATTTGATACTAACAGCTTTGCATGCATGCATGTAATACAAATAAACCTTCCTCTTCATCATAGATTCATAGATTCATATATTTATTTGCTTCAAACACGGTATACAGTTGGTATAAAATTAATACAATAATGTGTTCATGTCTGGCTAAGGTCTATCTTGCAATGATACAATACAATAATACAATAAAAATTCTACAATAGCACAATACCAATTATATAATAATTAAAAATTAAAAATAAGAAACGAAAGTCAATACAGTTATAATAATATTACTGTACCTATCAAAATCTATTGCGTAGTTTTAAAGATTTAAGGATGGACAATGGGAAGCGACTTTGTTTTATACTATGTAGTGATGTTGCAAATTACGACTCAAGGACACTTAAAGAAAAAAAAATAACACCATTATTATCAATAATCAACTACCATTTATTTCGTATGTTTGAAGAAAACGCGGCACTATTCATTTACTATGAAAGTCTTGTTTGCAATTACAATTTTTTATTTATTTTAAAAGCATCTCTAAACATTGAACCAATTTCCCATTTTACTTATCAATGATGTGAATATTAACAGCGCAGTTAAAATTAATTACCTATTTGTACATTTCTTTACGTCGAAACGACCGCTTCTATTGTTAAGTCCCGTTTTACGCTTTTTACTACAATTTCTTCCCTCTGCCCTATTTAAGTTGCACAAAATATTTACATATAACTGTAAAAGGAGCGAAAGGTCTGCAAAAAATGCTATAGTTTCCAGCTCTACTTTTTACCGGAGTGCAATAAAAATTGCCGACTTATGCCTTAGCAAATAGACATTTTTATAGGGACAACAAAACGGCACCGTTAGTTTTAGTGCAAATTGTTTAACGGTATAGATGTTATAATTAGGTGGCACTGTACTTAAGTAATTAGAACATCCTCTTTGGGATTCTGGGAGAGAGAAAGAAAGTTTGGTTTTTCTTTTATGATGTCAAAAGTACGACAGTACAAAAAATCTTTCTAGGAATGATCGCCACCTAATTTGGTAGTTTTTGGAAGCTTTTTAAAGTTTTTTTGGGAAGAAAGTGACTCAAATTTGGTGAAACATTGTAGTTTACTCGGAAATATCCAGTGGAATAAAATAGGAATTTGACTGCTTTGCACAGCTTTATCGCATCAACCCTTTCCTCAATAAATCAAAACTTCCCTCCTTGTAAACGTCTTACCCTCTCAACCCCTTGTCGGTCAATGTTCAAAAGATTTTTCTCAGTTTGGTCCTAATATTGTATGGAAAATCTCTGTATTTACAGATTACATTGTATATTTATATTTTTTTACAATTAAGGGAAGTTTTTACAAACAATTACTAAATTTAAGTTAATTCAGTTTAAATCACGATTTGACGGAACCATAAGCAAAATAGCTAATACCCCGCTGGCTGCCGCTAACTAAAATTTAAAACTTGGATTCTTATGTAAATTTACGAAATTATTGACCAAATGTCATACTCTGAAGCCAAATAATTACAAACTCCAAGCATCAAGCACGTGGAGAGCTAATCAACCCAACCTCCAGAAAGTCCCCTAATCTCGCAAACGATAACCAAATACTGGCTTACCCTTTGCATACAGAAATTGCACACGGCTAAATGGATTCGCCCGTCCGCTGGGCGTAGTCATTAACTAACGGAAACGGACACAGCGCCAATTTCCTAAGCCGTCGCCAATTAACAGCACTTGGCCGAGGGTTAAGATGTTGTTATGAGTTATGGAGTGAGGTGAGGGTTATCGTTACAGGAGGTATCAGGTATGTAATGGGATCGTAGGGTATGCGAGTTACATTGCAACTACTATATCTATCTATTTGATATATTGTTTTATGTTTATCAGTCATCTAGTACCCATAACACAAGCTCTGCTTAGCTTGGGGCTAGATGATTTTGTGTGGATTATTTGTTTATTTATTTCTAGGCAGTGTTTTATATAATACGCTTATCACAATTCTCCACAGGATAAAATGAACTGGTATTGACTCTGGTTATGATTACATATTCAAATAATTTAAGAAGTAAATACTTTTTTAACGAATTTCACACAACAGCAACATCTTGTCGCCATTTTTAGTTTACGTGTAAATGGTACAAATATAACTAATAATTGTTTTTTTTTTCAGACACAACGTTCATAAAAATATTCAACAGTTATGTACGCTTGTACAAGTGCATGTCCGAACCTACATACATTCAAGAAGTTGCAGTTTTTTATATATGCCAATCAATTGAAGGCAGTCGTAGAACGAGATAACCAAGAGGATCATCAGAGAATTTTTTTTCTGGAAAACTTGCGTTTCGCAATTTGCTCTGCCTGAGCTACAGCGATCTTGCCGGTGTCAAACCTAGCTTTTATAAACTAAGTATAGCGACTCCAAAAATTTGAGCCATAAAGCATTTCTCAAAACCCTCCCTAATTTTCACCTTATAAAAGTTATTGTAACGAATCTCTTTCACTGCGCTTACTTTTGAAACAGTAGCTTTTAAAAGAACCAAGTTATAAAGATAACCGTTGGTCTTATTGTAATTTGTTTTGGGTCATTTTATGGTATTTTATTGGTAGTCCCTTTTAAAATGCCGACATGAAAGGCAATGCCGACTTTCTTTAATGTCTGTGTCGGTAAACCATATGCACTTTTGTACCTTACCTACTATTGTTTTAGGGGTAAGAAAATAAAATCTAGGTGTGATAGTAAAAGAATTTGTTATCTGAAATGGGAATAAAATTAAAGGAAAAGCAGGTAGTTTCTTGCACTGACAATATGAAAGGTACGGTTTTCTATGTATGTACATATCTATGGGCATTCGTTCATAATAAGTAACTATTTTACTTTTTGTTTACATAACTTCTTGTCAGACAAACATTGTATTTTTGAAAGCATTTCAATGTTTTATTAGACTATGTTGTAGATCAATGGCCCTTGCCACACTTATTCCGATACCCTGTTCTAAATCAGGCTAAAGTCTCGATATTTATTCATTTCATTACCTTCAGTATTTTGTAAATTTAAAAGAATCTCGTGCGGGGTTGGTTCTCGGAATAAATATTAATATTAAAGGAGGGCTTACTCCAATTTGTAGGAGGCGCAGCGTGTTGACGACTCCTAATTTGGCGTAATTTACATAGATTATGCCGGTCCGCTGAGTGCCAATCTTTTTAAGTGGCTTCTTCTACTCATTTTGTGTTCCTGCCGCCGCCCAAAAAGGAATTTATTATTTCGAAGAGCTTTCTTTGCAAATTTTTTATATGTTTTATGATGTGAATCTGTTGTTTGAATTTTTATCCCCTTCAGAGTTTGAGAGGCTTAATTAGTTGAATAAGCTAGTATCGAGTTATTTTTATCCAAAAGGAAAAGAAGCTCGGCGATAAGTATCAATAGTAAAATCCCACTCTAGATTGTATATAGATAAATAATACTTTATAAAGAAATTTTAAAGTACCTTTAAAAAGATAACTGCAAAGCCACCTCCCCAAGATAAAACTTATTAGGCACTCTACTCAAATAAAGAAATTGTGGACGATACTTTAGATAAATTTGGTCAACCTGGATTTCAGCTGTGGCATGCATAAATAAATCGGATAACAATGAAATATTGTGATGGAATTGGACCTAATCTGATGATGGCACCGGAAGGTGGAACTACATAGGAACTCTGCATTATAACGATGTAGCCACATCGAGTTTGGTGACTCGTTTGATGCTTTCTCTCTCGTTTGATTTTAAGACTAAAGGGTCCTTAATCAAACTTTTTTTACGAACTGTTGTTTAGAGTTTAAAGATATTTGAAATATATAATAACTTCACAAAGCTATGTAAAGAGTCCACAGGTGGAATGCTGGCTTTATTTCGGTCAACCAATTATCATCGCCATCCAACGTGGCAATGCTGACAGCATTCTGGGCACTCTGACTTCTGGTTACGACTTAGATTTTTAGGAAATAGATACATCTAAATGTATGTACTAGTTGTATTTTTTTTTATTTCTGCTATGAACTGTGATTTTCTTTGTTTATAAACTATCAAGACGTGAAGTTCGTTTTCAGAGATGTGTTCGTGTTACGTTGTTTACCGGTATCAGGAGGTATCCGAAGACCTTAATTTCCGAAGCTCGATCGCGTAGACTTTGACCACTAAGTGTTTCAGCTCTCACATTTTTCTCGTCGCTGCAATTGCAAAAAACTAAGCCTCGTTTTGCCCGTAGGTCCCGGCCGCATGGCACAAACGTATTCACAACGCAAATATCGTCTAATCCCGCGATAGCTGCCAACCCCTTTGTAAGCCAACATTATCCCGTGTTATTTTTCGATATTACCCCGTTTTACGGGGGCTCGGGCTGCGTAAATCAAATTTATAGCCTTTTTATACAAGCATTAAAATTTTATCTGTGATTTCTTCTGCGCCATTGTCCAGTTGAGTCTTCTGTCACCCCTCTGACTTCGGTGCGCGGCCGTGATCGGTTTATTTATGTTTTTCACAAATTCGGTAATATAAAACGATATCCATTTCGTTTGGGAATATTTCAACGATCAAAAGCTTTTAAATTCCCCAAGGTCACCGTCGACTAGAAAAATGTATATACCATCATTATCTACATCGACTTATCAACCTGTTTTAATTTTGCTTGTTATGAAATGTTGTTGGATTATTCACCATAATAAACCTGGTAGGTAAGTCATATTTTTTAAATTCTGGATAATTCAGCGATCTCTTAAACGTCCTACCATTTTCCATCACAAAGACCATTTCATCCTTTCACGCCGTACATAAAATCGCAATTTAGAGTGGTCCCCATTTAGATTTTTTATCGATGATCTGTACGACGCCCGCGGCCCACAGCTCCGGTCTTCCGTCCTGAAACAATACAGGGAAGGCCCGTACACACGTGCCAACTAAGGGTGCTAAATTCCTATCGCTATCAGAATATAAACGATGGAGGGAAATTCGATATAGCTCAAATAGACCTATAAGGTCTTTTTCGATGAGAAACAGTATACGTGTACATCACCTGCCCATATTAGTCCACTGATGGACATAGACCTCCCTTAATAAGCACCATAGATGACATTATTCATCATTTGGGAGTTTTTGGATCGCAGTTCGGTGGAGCTGTTCTGCAGAAGGCGCTGCTGCCCGCCCCCAGCGTGTTTCCCTTAGTCACCTCCTACGACATCCACGGGAAGAGTCGGGGTGGTGAAATTCTATGCCGGCACTACACGGCTGCGTCACCGTGTACATACAGCTTTAAAGCAGGTGGTTCCGGTCTTATCGACATGTGATGTTGCCTCGCGGCGAGGACGGCCTTTAAGCCGCGGTTCCTGCAATGCGCCACCTTTATGGAGCTTTCACTAGAAGGGTTCGATTTGATCAACGTTTTAGAATTAATTGAAAACGTTATGGTGATCAGTAATCACAGAAAGATTTTACTATAGGTGCGTATTCTTTAGTCTCACTTGAAATGCTGTCAATGTGTGAAGCAGAAGATTTCATCCATCGAATCGTCGTTTGACTACACCTGTGGCTGGCCAGTGCGATTATTTAAAGAAATAAGGTTAGCGCAGTGATATGAAATAAGTATTTAATGCATTTTCAGTGGAATTGAGGTAAAGAAAAGTATGGAACAGAAATGTTCGAATTTTAAAAAACTCTTTCGAAGCTAGCGCATACAATGCGCTTAGATTTCTAATGTAAAACAGAATCTTTCCGAGGTGAAAAAATATTCTTCAAATTCACCCCCGGAGAAAAACAATACACTATCGATTGAAGGTAAATTTTAGTGCAATCGTATAGCAAAGTGCTTCTTAGGATACATAGGGCCTGTATAATTAATATATTTGTAGACTATCTTCAATTAATAGAAAAGTTTGAAGGCCTAAAGCCAGTATACTGGTCGTATACAGGGCAGGCTAAAAAGAAGACCATAGATAGACAAAGTCTATTGTTAAAAAAGATGAAATTTTTATGGTAACTACAGTTTAGTATCCATATTATTAGGCACACTTTAAATTCACAAAATTAATACTTTCCTATAATTAGCGTAATAACCATCTGCGCCTACCACAGCTCCATAGTAATCAGTCCTATTCAAACATTCGTATTCACACAAAATTTCAAAATGCGCGCACGGACGCAGTACGTCTGGCCACAGCTTTTTAATACGGCCAAATAGGATGGTCGAGCATTATGAATGTGAAGAATTAAGAGCTGGCGATGTAAATTATACATTATTTAGTCGAGAGTCTGGGGAAATAATTAAAATAAAAGTTATTACACTTTCACGATTTGAAAACATATTAAAGATAAAGATTATATTAATTGGGTATTTATAGCGTTCGTTTTGTTTATTTTCCCTTAGTCTCTATCGCGTTGCGGGGATTGTGGTCACAGGGCGACTGGATGTTCTTAGAGTTACGGCCAATAATTTATGGTAGTATACATGTATACACGACTACCCTCAATTCTTCTTCAGAATCAGGAATGTCTACGTTCACATTATGACACAATACACTGACTGTGCAGTGACTGGACGCGCTTACTTATTAATCACTGGTGTGATGTGATAATGATGATGTGACGTGTAAATGTTCCGCTATTGAAAATATGCTCATTTGCCTATATTTGATCGCTTCTATGTGCTCTTTTACCCGTTTAACAATAGTTCTTTTAATTTGTCATATGTATTAGCTGCAACGCGATGGACACGTAGGGGAAAAAGAAAAGGTATACGATACAAACCTGAGTCCCCGTGACACATACTCATAAGACACATACATGCATACTCACCTATATTACTCACCTTTTTTGGTTCATACTTAAGCTGTATAGGTACGCTAGAATAATTGAAGGGTTATTTTATTTATTTATTTTAAGGTTATTTTTGTACATAATTCTGCATATTTTTGTATACCTATATTTTCTTGTGTGAGCCAAAATAAACGTTTTTCTTTCTTTCTTTCTTTATTTTGAAACTGAGCTCGCAGACTATTGCACAGAGGTTGGTTCACCAATAAGCGTATCGTTGGACGCGCGAGAATCAAGACTCGTAATAAAGGATGCTGCCTAATTACTTGAGATTAATCTGTACCCTCTATTCATGAATCAAAGCGCAAGCACTTTCGTAAAAGCTTGCAGAGATTTAATTTTTCAAGCACGATGGCCTAATGGTCAGATATGTTGTCTTTGTGGTATATTATAAATCAAATTGGTCCAGTAGTTTCGGAGCCTATTCAATTCAAACAAACATACAAAAAGTCAAATCTTTCCTTTTTACAATTATTATCTTACTTGATTTAGGTTTACACTGTTTATTTTGTCTATTTTATTCTATACTCACAGAATTTTAAATTATGTACAAGTATAATTGTAAGCTAATTATAAGCTAGTACCTAGTTTAGAAACATATTGTTTACTAAGAATGGGCTCTACCTAGTAACACTAAGTTATTGGTATAGACACAGGTATAGCATAGTGCACTAATCAACTTAGAATAAGTTAACTTTAAATCTTGTGTTAAATAGTCAAGTTCTCATGGGAAGAAACTGTTCGCCTGTAACACAGCTACATTGTAGCTACCACAGGAGACAGTGCTCCAACTATAATTGTAATAACACTATTTGTAAATAAACGATTTGTATTTGTATAATATTAGTATAATATTGGTAATAAATAACGCTGGACGATTCACACATCATCATCTAATCCCAAGCTAAGCCGAGTTGTGTTATGGGTACTAGATAACTGATTTTAAAGCACCACATTTTTTTTAAATCGAGTGTGTTACTCCTTTCATGACTTTTCGATAACTCTCACGGTTTCAGATTTACTCATAGTAGCACTGAAAAAAAAATCACCTTGAGTAGACAGATATTTTTTATACAATGGATGGGTATTTTTATATACATAGAAAACGTCCAGAAAACCCGGGAAAAATATCTACAGATCGTACAGACACTTGTCCCGAGGCAGGAATAGCCGAAACGGCCTGCGTCGCAAGCGGACCTCAGAAGTCGGCATCATGATAGATTTGGTTATTAGGATTATATATTTTGTTATAATATCATAAAACCATTAGAATTTATTTATCCTTCGAAAAATAAACCTCCATGACCATAAAAGTGAATTGTCATCAGTCATCACGTAACGGAAATGGCTACCGGTAAATTTGTCCATATGGATGAGAGCACTGAAATTACCTACAAAAAATTTATGCTTGCCATGTCAAATCACACAGATTAATTTCTGGCTTCAAAATATAGAAATTCGTTGAGTGACGCCGTCTCCATGCTGTAATGGCAGCGTCTTGTACCCTCTATTATTGACGTGTGATCGGGTCAACTTGGTACGCTCGCAGACTGCAAGAGAAAAACTTGGTGTAATTACCATACAATACAGACAGATTGGTAGTATCCTCCAATGGTAAGTAATCAATACGAATTAATAAATGTTTCAACGACGAAATGCTGACTTGTACGTTATTATTTTTTAAATCACGAAGTGGGGCCCAATTTCTATGAATGTTTCAGTGAGTTTTATTATTAGTAAGTTCCACTTTCAATTCAGTCGGTCCAAGCGCTATTGTTTATTTTGTATACACGCACTTTTATAACATCTATGGCGCGAACGGAGCTGTCATGTAAAAGTGCAACGAAGCCCTCAAAATCATTCGAAAACTATCATCGAATTCATTGGATGATTTTCACACTACGCAACGTAGTTTTCCTCGATTTGTTAGGAGCGCTGCAAGGCGCGAACCATTTTGCGCCTTGCAACATTCCTTGGACTCGAAATTGAAGGAAGTATTCGAAAGGAATCGCGCACAAGTCGGACTGACCACTCAGAATCAATGTATAACTCTCTATATATAATAAACCACCTAAATAAAAAAACACGCAATTCGCTCCAACTCAATTTAAAAATACGTTAACAGTTTTTCAATATCATCCTTTTTAGAAATAAATGAATTATTCTTAGCTTATGCCATAATTTGTGATTTGATGAACAATTTATTTTTATTACTTTAATTCCCTAATTAAATTCATGAAACCAAAGTTGAAACCAATGGACGTGCATGTTTATGTTGAATACGTAATATTGTGCTGAAATTGAAACTTGATAGGTAAATTATTTTAATAATCCCTAATTATTTTTGCAATGAATATCTCTTAACAATGAATTTGCGTTGTCTTTGATGCAGCGCACAATGAAAGTTCAACACCACGTTGAACCGATACATAACTATATATAAAAATAACAGTCAGTCAGTGTGTCACCTGAAGCGTATCATGATCGGATTGTACAATTGTGTTTGCGCTCGCAATCCGGTTAGCTGATTGCCGGCGGCGCTGCGGCGGTCGACCCTCGCTCCAAATACGAACCAAGTTTCAAACTATCCATAAAGTTAAAGTTACATTTTATACTTAACGAGAAAAAAATCAGACTACAAATGTAAGATCAAGAGGAAATCGGTCTCCACTCAGCAAGTGCTATAGTAGCGTAGATCATATCTGTGCTGGTCTTTTGTGGATATAAAAGATTATATTATTCCTCTCCGAAAAATATTGTCGGAGCGCCCCGCCGCCTGCTCGAAGAGACGTGTGACCCGAGAGCTGGTCAGTATCTGGCGCAGCGCATCAGTATTGCCATACAGCGAGGCAATGCAGCCAGCATCATGGGTACACTTCCAGCTGGTATTGATATGGATCAGTTCAGCTAGTTGTTTGTTTATTTAGCTAGTTCGTAGTTTGTTTGCAACAGTCTGCAGTTAGCTTAATTGTTTCAAATGTAAATACTAGCTCTAATTTAGTTATATAATTGTAATTTTCTTTGGTTTAACCCTTGTTTTAAGTTACTTTCCGAATATATAAAAATTAATGCTCAATATTTGCATGACTAACAAGTCAAATTATGCTCTATCCTTAAAACATTGTGAACCTTCATTATAAATGTAAGCGGGTTAACTATGAACCTATTTTGTGTTGGAAGACCACCAAAGTTTCATCCCTTAACGAGGAACATCATCAGCTTACATTCATAATAAATTTGGCAAACTACGATAGTTTTTATTGCAAAACATTGTTGACCTGTGTTTTTTGGTAATAAATACTATTTTCAATCACAATTTTAACTAACTGTGATTGATAACATTTTGTTTGGGTCCTATCAAGCTAATGATAATCCGTCGATACTGATGATCTTTGAGTTTCGTAAGTAACTTGTTTTAGATGATTATGATATGGGAACTGCATTTATATGGTACTGTAACATAAAAAAGATCGTATGCCTATAAAGTGTTTGATCACTGTTATGTTACAAAAGTGATCGAAATATTTCTGATGTGAGGATCGTTAAAAAAAGATTGTACGTAATTTTTCATATTTTCTTTATATCTTTTCATCTATTCTAGATAGGTACATATTTACATAGCAATAAAACATCGATTATTGACAGACTTTACATTCGCTAATAAATATCTTTTACATTATTTACAATTTACAAATAAACTGGTTTAAATTAATCAGTCGTTTTCGAAGAAGTAGAAACCCCTTAACCTCTACAAACTTACAAGATCCTAAAACTAATATACAATCCAAAGCTTCTATGCTATAAGTAGATACAAATAATATTTTCCATCGAGCTTGAACACATTTACAATAAATTAACGAATCATCTATCAACATTTACAAACTCTTTTATTCGCTATAACCCTATACACTACCTACTTTACAATATACCTATGAATAAATATCTGAAATAAAATCAATGTAATTTTACTAATAACTATTTACAAGCTCATTTGTTTATCACATTTCAACAATCCCGCTGGCGGTAAGACTATGGTCGCTACAATCCCCACTATATTGTCAATATGGCCGCCAAACTGATTTGTGCGTGGATATCGTCCCGTTAGTAAGTTTGGTCGAGGTCGGACTTGTGGATAGCACTCGGGTAGTTCGTTGAGATGGTGCTTTCAGCTCGTTGCGTACTCTAGGCCTGTCTGCCACGGTGGAGTCCGCAGCTTGGACCCTCTTCATCTCCTGCAGTTCGACATTCGCAGGCCGCGTCGGGTGGAATGCGGATTTCACAACCTCAATCGTCTCCTCGTCAGATTCATCGGTGATGGTCGCGTCGTGGATCGAGTTAACCTCTGATTTGGTATCGGCTTTCGATCTGTCTGGACTCGCGTTGGTCATGCTGCGTGGGCTACCGCTCTGTCTACTGCTAGTTGGTGATAGCCGAGCGCTCGATGTGTCCATTGGCGAAACGGTACTTTGTAAATGCCGTAAGGCATCGTAAGGGTTCATGCCGTTCTTTAGAGCTAGCTCCGGTGGAAGTGATTTAATCGCTAAGTCAGCAGGGTGCGGAGGGAATGGTAGCAGTCCATTTGGAGGTAAGAACGCGCCGGGTGGCGGGAGAAGTCCAGCTGGGGGTAAGTTCGCCATCGCCGGGGGGAACGGGAAAAGATCCGCTCCCGGTAGTGGTACGGGCGGAGTCGTCATCGGCACTGAGCTACCTGTTGGCAAAGAAAAATAAGACGTTAATGGATTTGTTTCAATAATGTATTCGGTAGAAGCTACCGACGTCTGATTTGGCAACATGACGTAATATGAGCGACGAGCCCCGCGAGGCCGGGGGTGCAGGCACTCCGTCGATTCCCAGTACACGGGGGTGCATAATCGTACTAAGGATAATGTACAATCTGTAGGCGTTTAAAGGCGGCTGTACCGAAAGGGATGTTTTTTTTAGTGAGATATAGAGAGGGTGAGGGTGCAATATTTATTTATCCGTACGTTGTTCTGCGACGGACACGACATCGTAATTCGTAGGAGTGAGTGTTCGTGGAGTGTGTCGAATTAGGGATGCGGGGCACGCCGCCCGGCTGCGGCGCACAAAGCCGGCTACATCGCGATAAGGAGCAGCTATCTCCGCGCGCGGACAAAGAGGGCTCACAACGTGAAATTTTCATTAGCAGCTGTTCCGAAATGTTCTTGCAGCGAGCTTTGATTCTCGATAGCGTGTAAGAGAAGCACCCGTGTAAAAAGGACACGACGAAGGCGCAGATTGGGCCACAAAGAGCGGAGGTGGTGCTTCGTTCGTTACTCTTTTGCACTTTTTCTGTTTGCAGCAGTGGCAGTGCGCAGACCACTTTAAAAGGCAGCGAGGGTGGAAGGTGGCCGTAACAAGGGGGTAATTTGGCGAGGTGGGGGCCAATATCGGCGTTGCGCCTGATTGAGGTGATTCCCAATCGCCGAATTTGATTCTGTTTTGCTTTATACCTTCGTAAATTTGAAACTGCATTAATTAGGTATAACAAGGTATCAGATGTTTTTTAATTACCTACCCATAATAATAATTTTAATTTTATTTGTAATATTAAAATAAAGGCTTATTTGTAATTTAAATTAATCTATTCGGTTTCCTCAAACATTCATAACTGCATGGTGTGCAATACGGCAACAACATGCGAGTATGAAATTAACAAGATCATTTTCCCTCTGACACGGCTCAGCTCCGTGCAGGAAGCCGGGGAAAAGGAAATGCAAAACAATGCGCCCAATTATCAAAGTTCATGAATATCTCTGCGATGCGCCACCTCCGGTACGTTTAATAAAACTCTGTAGGTGTTTGAGTACATCGCTCCTAGCGCCTGCGACGGAAACAAAAAGTGGCCCGTGGCGTGGTCGCCTACATTGGAATAAAATTGACTCCACACTCTCTCGAACGTGAAGGCAGTGTTTTTTACCCCTTTTCTGAGAGCTCCCCCCAGCACCCGACGGACTTCAGCGGGTGGTTTTGCTTCGGTCGGACCGGTGGTGTTGTTTTGCAGAGCTCAAGAGATGCTTCTTTTATTTGAGCCGCTTTGCGTTGTTACGGCCTTGAGGGGCGGTTCCGAGCCGAGCAACATGTTTTTGAGTGGTGTTTGGTGGACGGAATTTTTAAATTAAGAAATACCGAACGCGTTGATATTTGTTTTAGAGCTGATTGTATAAGGTTTCTTATCGATTGGAACTTATGGTTGAGAACTATTAAATGCACATTTCCTTTCATGGACTTTATTTTAAAGCATCTACAGTCAGTAATGTCAGTAAGTTATTTTCGCTAGTGTAAAGTTTAATCTACATCTAAGTTTAAATCGATACATACCTTTGACAAGTGCGGCGTTCTGTGGTGGCCTAAAGTAATCCGCCCAGGCATAGTTGAGATACGCTGCATCGAGCCAGCCAGGGTTCAGTAAAAATGGGCTGAAAGCACCTGGATGACCATATCCATAACCTGCAACAAAACATAAACTTGTTTAGTTATGCTATAAAAACAATAAATTATTGCACGTTGAGAACAAAAACGCTCTAGGGATCCGTGTACGTTGTTTGAGCATGTTTATTTTTCTAGTCAAGACATTGTGTGTGAATCGTTTCAGTGATGTCTCCTATGCTGGACATATGTGTAGGTCGCCATCTCAGCCACGTCCGATCGCACTAAACTCACAAAGGCTCGCCGTCAAGGCGGCGACACAGCGCACTGTTTACCGCGCCCGCCGACTATAACAAGGGTTTGTATACAATACGAGCAGTTTTACTACTGCAGTTAGCCGGCTCCTCTGTGCCATACGTTTTTACGACCCTCCAACGTCACGTTGCCTTTCGCCTTTCATAGCGAACTTTTATTTGTTTAATCGATAGACTAAAGACGCCAGCCGTACTATTTTAGGTTAACTACGTTTTTAATCTCGATCTATTGATCAGGTGTGTAGATTTTTATTGCGAGATAAACATTTTACGAGGCTCTTCTACTTTGTTTCGAGCTCTTTATCGGAGTAGGCTGATTATAAACAAGTCTTTTGTGACGGCTGTTTACAAAACAATTACTTTATTTAGGGAACCCCTTTAGCCGGGATTAGCGAGCGTTCCGTGAGAGGGTTTCCGAAATCGTGGGTATTTTAAATGAAGAGCGTGATGGATGGTTCCGTGGCTGTCACCCGCGCTCCGGCGAGCGCTGGCTTGGTGAGGAGCGCAGCCATCATGCTGCAATAATAAGTTAAATGCTCTCGGAAACGACCCGCTCCATTTGTTAATGCCAGTATTCAATTTAATTCAGTCCCCGAAATTTAACACATGCGGGGCTTTAATATAAATGGAGAACATCTAATTGCTGATGATTTATAACGCTTTCATATGATGAACGATCCGATGAAACATTGAATTATTTCCATCTATTTTGATGTATCTCTATTTTAAAAGACAATAGCCGAGAGAAAGGAATGTATTTTATTAGTCGACATCTCAGTTAAGAACTATAAAGTTATTTCCGACTCCGTTAATCACCGTCGACCTAAAAATGTACAGATAGGCTCAGAATGTGCCTTGATTGAAAAGGCTCGTGGCCGGATCGGCACCGCTCGCATAATAAACAATACGACGTTTGAGTGTCAAAACGAGCATTAAATAACGAGATGAGATGCGAGCTGCTGTCACTATAAATTAATGTAAAGGAGAGTCGTGAGCTAAACAAATGGAATCAGAGTTATGGCTCATAATTCCGACGGCTGGGTGGCGACTACGCCGCATTTATAACGTCTTGGTGTGTTTGTTTAATTGTCTGTGCTGTATTGATTTACGTTTTCATTATGAATTCGTCTCAGTCTAATAATAGTATTTGGATGGACCAGAATGGTTAAACATTTTTCGTCGATATGAACAAAACATGTTTCTTCTTGAGTTTCGGAAACGGAAAGTTTGCCGATTTTCTGACCCCCAATAATTTTAGGGAACTCTAGGCCAGTTCGTTATGAGGGTCGCAGGGTGTGGATGCGGTGTTTTAGCAACTAGCAAGGACTTAAAATCCATATTTTAGAGTTGAGGGGTAAGTGAGGGGGCGGCGGGGAGATCAAACGAGAGTTTATGACGCGGCCCAGAGATTGTTTACATCTGTTACTCGACCGTGGCCGCGCGGAGGAACTTGGTAACCGCTGGCGATGCAAGTGCCCAGTTAACTTGGAATTGTTGGGATTTATGAAACCCGAAGGATGTGTGATCAAAGTTTTAGCTCGAGACGCAGCTTAAAGCGCTACAAATAAGTACTTTAGAAGTTGTTCTTGTTTTGCAAACATAAGAACAGAAGTCATTATTAAAAATGATTTTTTTAATATACTCGTTCGTACGGATTTGAGAAATTCTAAGTGAATTGCAATTTATATGAAAACATCTTTTAAGTTATAGACGGCCGGTCGACTTTAACAGAAGTCAAAATAATGAAAACATTCTTTGTTTCGTTTGAAACATTGTTCTTTTTTAAAATGCTATACAATGTGATACACATAATTTCAAATTCAATGTCATGATCACAAAAGAAATGCGAATGTTTAATCCCGTCCCGCCAAGAATTCGTAAACATAGCGCGACTATGAGTAAATTTATCTGTCGGTAAATACGTAGGTAATTATGATGAAGTAACTGAACAACACTATTCGGCATAAAGTTAGCCGAAATTCGGCCTAGTGTATAATCGTATAGTTTTTTCAGTTATGACCCATTAAGCTAACTCCACACACAACGAGTATAATTTTGCTGTATATCTTTATGAATAAAAACACCGATGTACTCTTTGTACGTCATTTGATAAAGGTATAATTTATTGCATGTTAATTTTTAAGCTAGACGTTGATGAGTTAAATCGCCATTATTTATTCATACATAGATAGAAAAAACTTTATCATATCACACAAGAGATCATTACGAACAAACATGCTTACAGTAGAGGAATAATAGAGATAAATGGCAGTCAATTATCGCTATAAGCGATTTTCCAGGTAATCTTGGGATACATGGTGGCACCTGTATTGATTTATTTACAAACCCGATTCATTTCTGATAGAACCGACTAATACTGAAATGAACAGAAGCATGCGGAAAAGCCGAAAAATTACGAAAGCCGACGCTAAAAAACTACCGAAAAAATCCTAGAAAGCCGAAAAGTAACCCTCGCACATCACTATTGTTAATTAGTGCTGTAACTCGGTCATTAAGTCGGTGCACATTGATCGCTTTATCAACTTGCTTTGATCTTTACGACGCTAGGATGTTAGTTTTTCCGCATACTGCCTTTTATTATTGGCCGAAGTTTGGGCACAGTTTGTTTACACAGACGGTTGGCGTTTGGTTAAAATAGATTTGTGGTGTTAAATATTATGAATACAGCTTTAATTTCTTAATTTACTTTTAAACTTCATTTTCTGAATACTCTGCCTTCTAGTAATGGCTTTTATTTTCGGAAATAGATGTGTGAATATTCTTTGTATTTTTTTATTTGGCTATTGTGATTTTCTGTCTTTTATAAATAAATAATGTTAAGATTTTAACTTATTTATAGGTTTCTTTAACGAGGAGGTTGTTAAAGAAACCTTTTCCGTGCTTTAAAATGGCTCCAATATTTCGAAATCTTTATATTTTTTTACAATATCCAATTCCTATATTATTTGTGTCTGAACAACTATCTATCTTATACCAACAAAAACTTCTCACATTGTTTCACAGGCAATTCCGTCTCCATTAATTGTTAATTTTACAATAAATATTCAAGTTTTTCCCATTTTATAACACAATCTTTTACTTAGCATCTCGCTCTACTTAGCTTGGGGTAAGATGACTAAGTAGATTTCCCAGAATTATTTCTTTATTTCAGACACACAGACAGCGATTTACACCCTTTAAATAGGTGCCTTTTAATTGGTGCCAGCTCTTACACAAAGCTCAAGAAAAAGTACAAAACCGTGTCTAACCAATAACCATTAATAACCGCCCGCGTCAAAACAGGGCACTTACATCCTTAAATACATCTCTAAAGGAGTTTTCACACTGGCGATCCTTTTCTGAGGATTTTTCGGCGTATGTGGAACTTTTAGACGAAATTTTTGTTAAAGTCAGTAGAAGAGTAGAGACCCCGTAGAGACCTAACTTACGTCAGAATTTTTCGTTTCTATATTTACGTTGAATCCTAGCGCAGTTAGCACAACTGCCCTGATAATAAAGAACCTAATAGTTGAATGAAAAAATAATTTAAGATTTATAACTGTCAAGCTATTCTCAGATCGAAATCTCGTTCACAGTAGAATATAATGACCGCCAGATATAGAGCCAGAGCAGTTTTCACGTTGAAAGCGAAAGTTTCATGGAACATAATTCATGGCGCGGAATGATATTGAGTTCAAGAATATAAATGAACAGCGAACTTGAAGAAAAGATCTTAAACTAAAAATACAAAAATATGATCCATACTGATGTGTTGATACATTATGCTGGAAATCTTTATAATATCTTTCATTGCTAGTCCTCTACATACTATCTCAATAAAGCTGCTGTCGTTAGGAGTAGAATAACAATAATTCCAATTTTATATGGCGCGGAAAAGAAAATTGCTGTCTGCCATCCTGTATCCATATTGTTTTTTACCCTGCATATAGCTTGTTACTTTAGTGTTCTATTTTAGTTTGACGATTACATTTTTAGTTAGTTATTCTTTTAGACAGAAAATTTCATACGTTTAAATTGTCAAAGTTCCGATCAGAAGATAATTCATTACACACCATACCACCATATTTTTTAATTATGTAGAAAGTATAGATATCTAATATCAAAGTTGATTGCATTTCGCGCCCCAGTAGAGCACGTGCATAGGTATAGGTATGTACTTATTAGATTATAGAAATTGTCAACATATTTAGTTAAATATGATTTCCTTTCAAAGAACAGAATTCTTACATTACTCAAATTGACAACCATCATAGTTATTTAGAATGTAGAATAGAGCTCTTAGATTATTCGTTGTACCGTCTACTTAAGCTACGACAATCGGAGTTATTTTCGTGATGTTTGGCCATTGTGATTCCTCGAGTTGTTGGAGATTACTGCAGCGATTAATGTCTCGGTGATTGAGGGTTTCTCACGTCTCGCGTCGTGCACATGTCAGTGGTGGAGACGAGAGAAACACGATAAAACATTAGAAAGGAACTATCATGGTTAACACTAAAGTGATTTGATTTTTGAGTTCTCCAATTGTGCCGAAATATTAGAAAAGTCAAAAATCAAATCATGGTAAATATTCCATAACAAATGACTTAACAGAATCACGAATTCAACATTTTGAGGGTTCTGTACCCCAAGCAAAACATACATTGATCTTCTGAAATGTGTATATCCGCATCACACTAACTGATTTTGGTTTTAAATGATGAAATTGATGAATTAATAAATCCAAAATGAAAATAAGACTACAAAAAGAATTGAAGAAGATTGAGATCGTAAAATATTTTCACGAATAACATTGGCAAAAACAATGAAGAAAACTAGATTTAAAATGCTATCAGATTTTAATAGTCTGACATGACAATGGTTGAATCCGTGGCGCCGCAAAATTGACCTCGAGTACGCGGATTGGCTAATTGCCAGAACAGTCGCGCGCGCATGTTTTATGAACAAAAATCATTTTAAAAAAGTAGCTTTACTGAAATTCTATCTTCCGAAGCAAAATTTGGCAAGTGCAACGTCAATTTATTTTAAGTTTATTATCGATATGAAACCCTGTAGTCTTATAACCCTGTAGTATATAACTGTAATAGGTACTTATTAAAGTTTTTATTGTTTCAGTATGTTCTCCGTTGTAACAGAAATGTCGAGTGTTGTTTAGATTTGTTCGTTATAAAGTTTATTGACAGTAACTTTTATGAGTTTTGACCGACAATGAATAGTAAGGCAGATTTTAGGTATGTATGGCTAGTAGAATAAAAATATAAAGTTCAACTCCAAAAATAAAAATAAAAAAATATTGGGAAAATTCTAAGAAAATGCAAAACATCTTAAGCTTTCAAGCACAAGGAACGCGTTGAAATCTAATACAAGTAAAATAAGAAAATGAACTTAAGAAACTTACTTTGCTTTGTTCTAGGTTCTCTAGGTCCGTCCACTGTGACTTTGATGGCCTTCGTGTAGGTGGCAACTTGGCTTGGGAAGGTACTGATGGTGATGGTGAGGGAGAACGACTTCCCACGACCACTGCGCCCCACGAACCGGAGGTCGTTGAACTTCGCCACTTGATTCTTCATAACAGCTGTGCAATTCCTCAATTCAGCCATCACATTCTCGTCATTCCCAGCCTTGATCGTTACCAAGGTTCCATCGGTAACGTCGTCCAGTGCGACCACTTTGAAGGCGACTGGGAGAGACTTGTTGGAGCGCCAGTGTCCGGGCAGCGCAGAGCACAGCACGGCCGGGGATCCGGTCGGCACCAGCTCGCCGTGGCTCTGCCGATAGTACTCGTGGATGTAGGAGTACACGTCCGCCATTCCGGAGGCAGGGGGGCTCGCGTGCGGCAGGTGCATCGACGATGTCAACCCAACAAACACCACACGCCACTGAACGTCCTGTCACGACACCGTAAAGTCTGTACGCACTTAGAGAAAGTTCTAAAAGTTGTAAACACGCGACGCGTAAGCTCGGAGAGTTGCGTGCGCGCGGAGCGGAGAAAAGTTGTGCGAAGTTTGAGCGTCTCGCGTGTTGTGAGCCGCGGCCGCGTCTACACTGCACCACTTGTTGGGCGCGGGTAAGACGCCGGGCGGGGAGACGGAAAAATAAACGGCCCTCGCGCGACTCAGACCGCAAGCCGAAGACTCACGACGCGCGCCGAAGTGCTGCCGAGAAACGCGTTCTCGCGGGAACTCTGTATAGACTGATGACTGTGATACGACGCGACTTTTTCCGATGGTCAATATTTTGCGTTCGCGCGGTCGCCGCCCCACCCGGGTGGCGGCCCCTACGTCTCGTAAAAAGCGGGAAGGAGACGAAGGGTACGGGTGATGCGGTGGCGCGGTGGGAACGAGCGGGACGACCGCGGTCGGTCTCTGCGTTTTTATAAAAATGCTCACGGGAGCGGGACGCGCTCGCGTGAGAGTCGCGGGTGGGACAAGGATGGGTGGATTTTTTTGAATCTCCGCGGTGACGTATCGCGTAGCGGCGGTAATTAGGACGCGGGGCGGCGGGAAACCGCGGCCAGGCGAAAACCTATCAACGAGCTCATGAAAAATTATGATTTCATGTTTGGAATTGCTCGGAGTGCTGCGGGGTGGCACTCCATTTCACTGGAGCATGAGAAGAATGCCTGTGATGAACCTTTCCGATACACTGACTTAAAATTTTTTGCATTTCATTAGACATAATTAATTATTTTATTACGACAGTTTGACAAAGTTAAGTAGTACTATATATCCGTTCAGTGAACAGGTATACTAATTTCATTTTACAAAAGAACTTAAATACGTTAGTGGTATTTGAAGGGATTTTATGATGAAACTTGTTTTCATAAAAAAGCATTTATTCGAATCTATCCTTTAACTTAATTAAGCTTCTCTGACATACTCCCAAACTCTGTTCTACATTTAAAAACCTTTATTAAAAAAGTTTCAACCAACCTAAAACTTTTCCCCAATTCCCAAAAGAAGCAAAGTGACTGCATCGAGTTGATAGTTGGTGCGTCCTGTGGTTAGCCGCTAACGTGCGGTGTGAGCGAGAGGTACGTGCGAGCGGGAGGGGTGAGGGGGCGGGCCGCGGGCGGGGCGGCACTTCCAGCAAGTTTCCATTGAGTTTCCCGCGCTTTTCGCGAGACACGTCGCCTCTACGCAAACTGCTACGATTGCTACGAAAGATCAAATAAAGTTTTTCATAGATGCGTTTTGTATGATTTTAGTTTAGGTACGTAAAGTTTAATTAGTAAAACGAATTTTTTTAGATAAATAATTGATATAAAATTGTCACCATGGGAAAAATCAAAAAAAATCGAAAGATAAATCTAAATCTACCAACTTTAACAAAGTTTTAAATTTTGTGGTAATTTTATGATCGCAACGAAAGTATAACAAAGAGTACCTACCTACCTAATCTCTGACCAAACAATGGGTACCTACATACTGAAAATAAGCACACATTTTTATTTAAATTCCTCACCAAAAAATAATTATACCGGCTTTCTTTGATATAGCACCTTTCCCTCGTTATTACTTAAACCACCCTAATACCCTAACAAGCAATTAGCATATTTACATTTTACTGCATGTTAAATACAAAAAACAACTAATGTTATCTCTAGGTATCCAAATATCAATACCTACCGCGCATAAACTTTTACACCCATCGATAAACAAAAAGTCTACACAAATATTTTGCCTCTATGGTCATAAAACGAGTTATTTCTATAAGACCACATTTTGCCGGCACCTTTGAGTCTTATCTATATTGTCTATGGTGTAGTAAAGACGAAGGTAGATCCTATTGTCTTTAACAGGGTTTGCTACCCAATGGCCAAAATTGCAAGGTTTATGACCTAAAGTTTGCGAATTTTTGCGGGTAGAGTTGTAAAGTTTATTAGGTATTGGTTTTATAATGGGGAATTTTGAAAGGTTTTTACAACTTTTTGGCAATTGGCATCTACCTACTCCGCACACGGAGATTGTCCATTATATTAAAACATATTGTTGCCTATATTTTTGGTTATGCGGTACAGACAAAATATGGAGATAAAGAAATAAATGTAGGTAGGTATAGTAAGAGTGGAGAGACAGGCCGTTTCCAGAAGGCTTTTATTTTTTTCGACAATAATTTAGCATGTGGAGTAATACTGTGGCATGGTATTAATATATTATATATATTTATAGACCAAAGAGTAATATGTAGTTAAGAGTAAACTTTCGCGATTTGATTTGATTTTTCTTTATTTTCTATCATCATCATCGTTATCAACAGCCCTTATCATTTTATTTTCTATGGTTAAGAGACGGCTGAGAGACACGTTGACGTATGGATCGTTGATCGTTCAAGATATACGTAGGCAGTTGCCTAATTTTGAAATCGGCCTAGCCCTTCTACAAGCGGGCTGGTTCTAAAGTGCATAGAGGGAATCGAGCATAGCGAAACTAACCGTCCTATCCGGCGTAACATTGATATGGATTAGTTGCCACCTCTAGATTGTGAGTTGAGCTAACTGCAAGAGTCTGCAGTTAGGTGATCTTATTATAAATACTAGTTTTAAAAATTTAATTTAAATTAAAGAAAATTTTAAGAATTTAAGAACAAGTTAAAGTTTCTTGTCTTTAAATTTTCTTTGTCAGTACGATTAAAGTTTCTTGTATTTAAATTTTCTTTGTCAGTAAGATTAAAGAACTTTTGAGATATCGACAATAAACTTTGATATAAATGGCAATTGAAAACTGATCTCTTCCGGGATTTTAATGAACAGAATTTATGTGTGAATAAGATTTTTAAGAAAATCGTTAAAAAATCACACGTCTCCTATTCATCTGCCGTATATATTACTGTCAATCTAAAAAATGGGGTCATCTAAAAAATCGGAGTAACTAAAACATTAATAAAAAATCGCCTAAAAAATTAGAAAGCCGACGGGTCAACGACATCGGTGTCTCAATTCTCACAGATAACTAAATTGACAAAGAATTTCTCTCAATTACCGCAATAAAAATAATATTGTAGGCAAACATTGTGCTTTGAAGTGTACGCCGACTGCTACCGAGCGGTTTTGTGCAAGAAGCAGCAGAACAATGCGTCTGCGCACAATGGCAGCATTTCTGAGACTCTCTTTATCCATCCCCAAACATTGGCATTGCTCTATTGTCGACCCTTTTGTCGGGTATTTACCGACTTTTGGGTTGTTACAGAGAAGGGGATTGACAAAAAGCCGCGCAGAAAAAAGTTTGGTCTCAATCCGAACAGCAATAGAGTCATCGACTCGTTGGAAATTACAATTATTCTCGTTTTGTTGCATTTTGCGAAATTATTCTACTGATTTTAAGTTAATTAAGGTGCAGTGTGAGTGCAAGGTTTTTTTCCCTTTTGTGATATTAGAATAGTTAACAATTGGATCAACAGCCTTCGAATAAGTGGGTAAAATAGTTTGTGCCTATGCTATAATAATCTTTGTGGTACTCAATGTACTCAACTCGCTTCTTTGAAATAAAATGTAAAAAAAAATCTTATAAAAACAATAAGATTAAATAAATGTTGCTGGAAAATCCACACAGCAAGATCTAGTCCCAAGCTAAGCAGAGCTTGTGTTATGGGTACTAGATGACTGATAATTAATACAGTATACTACATGAATAATAAATAAATAAATATTGCTGGATAAGCCACAAAGCAAACTAAGATATTCTTAATTATACATTGATCTGGAAGAAAAAAATGTAGGTACCGAGAAACAAACCTGCTACCAGCTTCGTAGGCGTACCTTTGGCTATCGCGCCACATACGTCGCCTTCATTGGCCTTTCTGTGTTGCTTGATAGATTTAAATGAACTGAGTAGGAAGATTTAGAGTTCAGATATTTTGTCACTGCTTGCACCGAACTCTGTTTCACTGATAGCGTTACAATAGTGCTTAAGGGCTTACGCACTATTGTAACAAATTTGTATCAATAATAATTGTATCAAAAAAACTTTTGGTTTAGACGGGTTCTTGATTTCGTGGATTTAGTTAGCGCTTCCCAAGTCCCGCCGAAAACGATTGTTTTTTGGAATATTACTAAATTTCATTCATTTTATTGTTAAATATCAATGTTGCCCAATATTTTACCAATGCTGATATTTTAGTCTCTTATTTGCTGTGTGTAAAAAAATCATGTGGTTATGTCTTTGGGTTATGTAATGTTCCACCGATTTGATTTTTTTGTGACAATACATTTTGTGTATGAAGAGGTTGTAATTGATTTTGTTATTTTTTCTCAGAATTTTGTATTAGTTTACAGACTCTACTCAGGCGACGAAATTACTTTAATTTTGGAACTTTTTGAAATCTAAATTTATCAATTTAATGAAATACGTATTTTTTTTTCTTTTTGCTTTTGCCTACGGCATAACACAGGTTTTTCCGTAAATCCGTGTCCGACCGACCGACAGTTTGAGATTAACTGTCGTAAACTTCAATTTGTTTTCATGGAAAAGTTGTAAGAATGATTTTTGTTATAGGTTCTGAAAAAGACGAAAGATTTGTTTGAATACATTAGACTCTACTTGGACCTGTTTAAAAATATTCAGTGGTGAGACTCGAACCTATTACCACCGCGTACCTCTGGCCCGACATTACAAATGGCTAACCCATTCGGCAACACATGTCATGTCGGAATGAGCTGGTGCACTAATCGATGGGCGGAAGTGGAACCGTCAAGGGTTGAACATTAAACTAAACTGTATAATTGTAGCAAATGTCGGCTTTCAACTTAAACGGTTCTGTGTATCGTTTTGTGTAATTAATGTTTGGAAGTAGGCTCTAATTTTTGGTAGAGTTATAACTCTTTGGTATAGTTTGCTAGAATCAACTTTTGGTAGAGTTTATAGCTCTATCAAAAATTAAAGCCTTTGAAATGGTTTTGGTAAACGGTGAATAAAAGTTTTTTCGAAATTCTCCAATATTATTTTAATTCTTTACTAATCTACAAATTATCCTAAAATTTTGGAATCATTTTGTGATTAAATACTATACTTATTTCACTTATTTAAAATGTGCCTCTCGTATTGTGTTTGACAGACACCAACAAAGCCTTTTTTAAACCTTCCTATTTTAAGCACTTAGTACATAATAATTTCCTACTTCACGTACAATATTGAGTGCATGCTATAACACATGATTAAACAATCCCAATAGAACCCATTAAAACACCGTCATTCTGCAATCATCGATTAAACCCTCCAAAAAGTTCTAAAGGTGCTTTTACACTAGACACAGCAGGACCTCATTCCGCAATGTTGCTAAACGTTGGACCAGCACAAAGGCTAAAGGGTCCTTAAGTCTGAGGTGGAGATTTGATTTGTAATTGGCCACTTGAGTTTTAAGGGAAACCGGAAGGTAGGATGTAGAGCTTTGAATTCATAGACAGGACAATCAAAAATTTACGAATTCGCAAAGTATTTTATCGAGAAAATTTAACTAGCTGGAGATAAAATCCAATAACTACAAAGTGATTATTATTATTAGTACAATTGTGTGATCCTACCTACATAAATATAAAGTAAAATGCATCACATTTTTACAGGACTTTATGTATAGCTTACGTGAAATAATAGCAAAACATCGGTGATCAGTACATCGAAACTGCCGTCCGGAGGACGCGTCCTAACAAATAAATACTACTGTATTATTAACAACAGTATAAAGTAGTACCCGAAGTTAATCAGAGCTTGTGTTTCGGAGACTTTGTAGGTACCTTACTAATTTACTTAATACTCTAAATAGATATCATTATTTGATATTAAAGAAAATTGTGTTTGGGATTTCTTATCCACTTGAACGTTCGTGGGTACTACAGGTCAGTTTAATTTTTAAGTTGTCAGGATATAACAATTTTATCTCTAAACGTCGCGTCGTCGTGAATCGTTATGCTCTTAAATGTTTGATTCCCTTGCCACCTCTAACACTTCATCACTCTACGCAGCCATCAGCCGAAGGGCAGCGAGTATTGTGCAAACAGAGTAAATCCGGTAAGCGCCCGCGGCTTCAAGGATACCCATTACCAAGCTCTTTTACCTGCAGTGAAAAAATATCTTTATCACGCTGACTTTAAAGCTTATTCATGCATTTGGATAACTTTTATTGGAATATTATATAACGGACTCTGGAACTCTATTGGAAAGTTAACTTTATTCCGGTCGGGCTAAACTAAAAAATGGTTTTAGCTGTAGAATTTAAGTGAATACCTACAGTATTTAATATCCTCGATTCTGTATTCTACCTTGTCTTCAACTTTCCAGTGAAGAGCTAACTATACCAACAGATGTATGTATGTATAGGATATGAACCTGTATACTGGTTGATTTAAGGTTCTTTATTGCTTACGTACTACCTTACCTTTATGAGAACTAAACCTGATGCTGCTCTCTACCCTGCTTAATTTTATGAGTAGCTTCTTGTCGCAGCTCTGAAGGCATCTTTCCTGGTAAAAGATCTAGAACTACATAAGAAAATCAGTCCATTTATTAGATACCTTTTGATGTGAATACAAACAAAGTTAATTTATATTTATAAATTCACACCAGAAGTTTCCAATATCCAGTATAATCCAGTAATCCTAATATCGTAATCAAATTACATGTGCGATTGAGTCTTCACCAACAGTGTTGTCGAGCGCATAGGTGAGTAATTTTGTTCTCTCATAAAAATGTTCTTGAACAAATATCTAACGTACCTGCATTTTATCGCCATTTTCAAAGCGGGCATCACATAAATATTTGCCATCGAAAAATCGTCATAAATTCGAGTAATGAGAAGCATGCACATACAGTGTGAAATTCCGAGGGGAGGGCGGGGGAGGTTGAACTCATTACTGGCACGTGACACGGCCTCACCGTGCCCACTCCCCTCGACACTGCTATATTTTGCCAATGAGTTATTGAGTGTGCTGAAAGCTCAGTGTTAAAGCTGTATTAATGTTTGGCTTTGACGAGGAAAAATACGGAAATGCTTTTAAAGTGTTGATTGAATACGTCTGCTTAATATCCGAAAACGATGGCTTCTTTCATATTCGCTTAATTTGCATATGAGACACTTGAAATTTTAAAGTATTGCCTGTTTTATATTGTTAAGCAAATTATAAACAGAAATCTAGTTTATGTAATTGTTCTTTTTTATGTAAAACTAAATAAGTACAGTATACTAACCTACTTTGTCTCTATAATAATAGTTATGTTGATATCTACATTAATAAGTGAAGTTATTATGCAAAGAAGCTGTTTGCATCAGGCAAATACCTACCTACATTCTAGCTACCACATGAGACAGTACTCCAACTCCATAAGTACCTACACACTTTTTATTCTAAATAAACAACTTGTATTTCTTGATTGGATTTATTAACCTGCAAAACTTAACATAAGTAATAATAACAATCGAGGCAGCAAAGTTATTAATGGTTAACATTTAATAAAATCAAAAATGTAGTCTCTTTAAGTAGCTATACTCGATTTTTGTGATATGACGTATCTACCTCATTGTTAATTGTATTTGATTGATGACGCAATACAAAACGTCAAATTATCCTGCAAATGTGTCGAGTGAAAAGCGCGACAAAATAGCAACGTTTTGCCGCTCGTATTTTTCTAATTGAATCATGTGTGATTTATTATTGGTCTGATGATGTATCATTCTTTCAACAGCAGCCGCGGCTCACCCCACCGGCTTGTGGGCCAAATTATTGCTACAAATGTTCACATCCGTGCTTTTTTCAACTGTTATAACGTTTTGTCCCAATCTCCCCTTCGTTTGTTTTTTTATTAAAACTGGATAATCGATTTTTCCGGGGCTTTATGAAGAATCTGAATTGGGTAATAGCTTTAAATAGACGTTGAGTGTGTTATTGTTTACAGGACTTTGAAGATGAAACTCTCACGGTTTTACTTGGGAGCACTGTTGAGTTTACCTTTGAACTAACAGAAAATTCACACATGTGGATTATTACTAGGCAAACTCGGAATAGGTGTAAACAGCTTTTGTTGTACCAACCTCCTTTGTTTGATACTTTAAAAGTCCCCACAGAGGTTTTAGTTCTCCTTTCTTCCTCAAAAAAGTTCTGGATCAATATTATCATTGATCTCTGAGAATGGATGCTCTTACTTCTTTGAATATTGTTAAAAGTCCACAGAAGTTTTGCGTTAGCACCTTCCTCCTTGCTTCCTCAAAAAAGTTCTGAATCAATTTTTTTAAAACTTTACAGAGCAGCTAGCACAAAGAGGCGTCACACCATTGCGTAACCGTGCTAGGCCCACTCTCATCACGGCTTCATCAGCTGATGCAGTTTCCGCCCAGCGCGCACATTGTGCTGCCACCTTTTGTGACGCCGTGGAAGCTTGTAACATTAAAAATATATGTACAGTCGAAAGACTCAGTCTATAGAGGTTGGGCACTTGTTTTTGTGCCTTGGTTGTCGATTTTTTTATATCACCAATACCAATAAATCTGTCTTTTTCATAAAGAAGAACATCTATACAAATTTTTCAAATAGTAAGTTTTGATTAATTGTTTGATTGAATTAAATAGGCTCCAAAACTACTACAGTGATTAGAAAAATTCATTCACCATTAGGATCCTAAATTTTCAGTGATGAACATAGGCTATAGAATATTTTCAACAAAGTTAGGGATCCGCATGAAAAATTTAAATTTGTTAAATACCCATGCGAAGCTCGGGCTAGTTTAAAATAATTATCTAAGTATCAACTGATCTAGGTTGAATATAAATTTCACTCATTCTTTAACAATTTTCATATAGAGCTTAGAATCAATTGTAACTCAGAAGTTACAAAGCCAGTAATTTTTAGCTTAAAAACGGTCCCAATACAAAACAAGCATGTGCAAAATTCAACTCTGTAGCGAATTTTTATATTCAAATATACTACAAATAAATCCCACAGTTCGGTGAGCCGCTCCCCAGGGGTGTCACAATGTGAGCGAAGTTTCCACGCCACCGACCAACGACAAAACAGCACACGCGGACTCGCTGACACCCCTAATGGCAGTTCCGTAGCCTTGTGAGGTTCAGATCCTTGCCTGCACATTACAGGGCTGTTACCAAAATGAAGTGGTTTTAATGTACTTACCTAAGACCACAACAGAAGAGGCTATAATCTGATACCTACTTCGTACATATTCTGTGCTCAACAAGACTACTAAATTATATAAGGACTTCTGTGAGCCACTATAAATAAAACATTATAACAGTAACAGTTCGAGGAACATTTTAAGAGATGTAAAATTTATAGACGCTTTATCGCCTCTAAAAATTATTCTATAATTTTGTATACAATAGGTCCTACACTTGTCTAACGCAAAGAAGCAAAATGAACGGAGTATTAGAATGTTTTTAATAAAATCAGAGAAACCTCACACAATTCAACACACCGAATTAGACAAAACGTCTACCTATTCAAAATTCACACAGTCTGTCAAAATATTTGTATCTTTAGGCTTTTAGTTCAGGTAAACTAAACGTACTGCTGGATCCCCTTTATGTGTTGTTTACTGTTTACAAGAAATGCGCTCCTAAATCCTGCACCAGAATTATGAAGTTTTCGTATCGAGTTTCGTGTGAAATCGAAGAGGGACCAACACCCAATAGTTCCTGTCTTAATAAAGATGTGCTGACGGCTGACGCTCAATCGCTCGTCTCGATAAAGATGATTTCCACTTTTGTTGCGTGACAACCCTATAATAGTGTGGGCAAGCGCGCCGCGACGCCCTGCGCCGTGTCATTGTGAGTCGCTGTATGACATGACGCCTTTGAATGCTACTTTTGTTTTGCACAGCCCTTAATTATCTTGATTAGGAGTCTCGTATTTACAGAACACCTTTATTTTGCTTTCAGCTCTTTGATAACACATTGGTACGATTCAATGAAGCGTTATAACGTTTATGTTACTGTGCAAAGCATAAATAAATTCAAATTAGGTCTTCTTTATTTTTCCAGTAAGCTCTACTAGTCGTTATTTTTGTCCGTAGAAAGAATGGTCTAATAATTTCAGATGATACAATATATTATTATTTTTCAGTTTTTTTGCCATAGCTTTTATACTATACAATATGTTCTAGTTGACCCTGAAAAATTATGTAAAAGACACAGATAATACGAAAATAAATTATGTACATATATTGAGTGTTTTAGCACTAACTGAAAGTGTGTTTAACAGAACCTTTTTGAACTACTTAGACTTTAAACAATGTTTATGTATTTTCTCAGCTAGAGTAGGTTTTTTCATTCCCGAACCTCTACTCGTATTATACGCTATCCATTTAACATGGCTCACTGAATACCAAGTCATTATAAAACAAGGAAAAGGGGAGCCTAGCCAATAGTGAGCCTGAACGTTTTATGTCAGTGCGTGTCCGCCACAAGGTTTCTTACACGTTACCCCGTGACCATGCGTCAATGTTCACGTATCATTACCCAATGGACGTTTCACGGCGGTTAGATCAGGTAAGTTATATCCACCAATCATTGGTTCTTATTTAGGAACGAATTAAACGTTTACTATAACTAGTTAAAAGAAGAAAATGTTAGTAGAAAGAAGTTTGAAGTGATGTTTTGTCTTTGAGTTCCGTAGAAGTGTAAATTCGAATCCTGCTGGCTGCGCCATTTATTTTAATGTACTTAAATCAAAGATTTGATTGTCTAAAATGCTATTTTATTCTCATAAGTAACATTTAAGTGGGTTCATTTCAAAATTAAAATTAATTTTAAAGACTGACACTCGTGTTCTCTCAGGATATGTTTACGGTGATTATCGAGTATGCCCGGAAGCGATATTCGGTAAAAGTGAATTTCGTCAGTATTCAATTGATAATTTTTCCGCAAAGCAAGATTCCTTTGCTAGTCAAAGTTCCTCCCCGCTATGTCGCTACTGCTTTGGCTGTCCATAAAAGAAAAAAACCACGGCTCAAGATTCCGGCGACGGATGAATTTCTCATTTAATCGTAATTCCAAAATGATTTGTAATTTGAACATATTTTCAAGGTGATCTTCTATTTATTTGTATTAGAATAGTAATAATCCATGTTCCTTCCACAAGTTTTTTTTTAATACTAACCTATCTATAAATAATAAGAAAACGTGTTTCCACTGAAAAAATCCAATTTAATTTAATTTTATTTCAGTAAGTATTTTGAAAAAATATTCGATAGGAACCTAGATTAATACAATTTTAATACAAATACCAGCAGATCGTGCTGAAAACATGTTCAAATTACAAGTAATTCTTCAGTTGACCTACCTGTAGTTTGTTTGCAATAGTCTGCAGTTAGCTCAATTGTTTAAATTATAAATAATTAGTCTCTAATTTAGTTAGATAATTGTAATTTTCTTTGTTAATAAAGGCTTTTTTGGCATTATATATAGTAATTCTGGTATTACGATTATATTTTTTGGAACTTTATCCGTATCGCCGGACCCCAGAGACATTATCTCCTAACGTCGTCTTCGCGTCAGCTGCAGAATCGATCACGCGTCCTTTACAATACAATAAAACTATAATAAAAACACAATAAACCCATAAACGTATCTCCTGCGGCTTACCTAATGACGGCATTTACTACGATCTAAACAAATAAACGTTGATGACTGAATTAGAATATTTTTTATAGCATCTTGATCGCTGATAAAAAAACATTTGCCAGCGCAAGAACTGGTCCAAGGTGTTTTTGGAATATAATTTTTTACGAGATCTTGCTTATGAGATTTAAAAGAATGTATAACACCACACATCATACCAGTCGCATTGCAGTCATAAAAATAAAAATTTAGTTGTAAAACTAACTTCAAATACTGAAATTTATCAATTTTTTTTTAAGTTTTGCGCGAAAATCAAATCATTTTACCAATTACATTTGCTCTTAAAAGTAGAGAATAAAAATTATGGGACCACCTCAAGATCATCTATACTAATATTATAAAGAGGAACAATTTGATTTTTTGTTTAGTTGTTTGGATTGAATAGGCTCTTTCTCCATTGGAATCCGACATTATTACTGATGAAAATTGGCTATAGTATATTTAAAAAAAAGTTAAGAATCTCTTCAACAATGAAGGATTATTTGTATTTCTGTGTGTATAAATTTATAATTCTTGAAATTATGGTTAAATATATGCGAAGCCAGTGTGGACCGGTAGTCTTAAAAAAACAAAATCGGCGAAGATTCCTAAAAAACACAACTTTGTAACGCGGTGAAAAAGGAGGAGGCTGTAAGTAAATTGTTTGTATGTTCGTAAATTTCTACTGTATAGAAAATGATCCTGTGGTGTTCCTGTACAATAATATTTCGGAGGAATTATTATTACTCCCGCAAAAAATTAAAAACAATATATAACAAAAATAACATATAACAAATACATAATATTAAGGAATTTCATCTTCTATTATTATTTTACAAATTGTATTTTACTAAGGTAAGAAATTATATTTAATTCTGTACTCAATTAACAATTAAATGCTCTATAATTTTTAGGTCTTCTGGTAGATTATTAAATATTTTTATTGTTATATAGTAGCATTGTTTCTGTGTCATTGTTAATTTGTACTTTGGTGTATGCAATCTGTTGTTAGCAACTTCTCTTAATCTTCTAGATCTCAAGTCAACATTTTTTTGTATAGTAGAGACCCTGATGATAACAATCACAAATACCTATTTTTTTATTGTTTTAAAAGCATGCTCCCAGGAGTAGAATCTCCCCTTTTGCCTCTCACTATTACGTACTTACATGAGGTGACTTAGATCAGGAACGCCCCTCCCTCCCTCCCTAGAATTATCCCCATGCTTGTCATGTTGTCCAGGATAGAATAGAAAAAAATACGCGACTCTTTCATCGAATGTCCAACTCGTAAATTCTTTGAAATTTAATCCTTCAATTCCAATAATGTACGCAATGTATAGCGTTGCGTCAATAATGGCATTGTCTAATCTAACAAGAATTCTACATTTAATGTGTTTTGTTTTAAGTGTCCTGATACATAGAAAAACTTTACCATCTTTAAAGCTTTCACCTAGTTCAATACTTTATCTCTATTTTATCAAAAAGTCTATTATCTATCTTTTATTTAACTTCACATTTAAATCCGATGATGTTAAAACAGGTGTATAATAAGTTTTTTATCCCACGTGTCAGCTGTTTTAATTTAGTAATTAAGGCGTTTAATACTCAACCTGTTGTTGTCAGGCAATTAGTTAGACAAACCTTATGTTTCATTTATAATGGGTGCCATTGATAACTTTTTTGAACTTTTTTTTTGAGTTTTTTTATTATTTGTGGCCCCGTGCCATACTTCATTCTTTAGACTTTTATTCATTTAGATGTTGTAGAAGCAAACCGTCAACGATGCTATTTTTGCTTTCTCTCGTTCTACTTCTTTGTTTAGCTTTTTAAGCACAGGTCTTAAGGGACTCTACGTTCAGGTAATTCTAGATAAATTAATGGTCAAATTAGAAAAATTGATTAATTGAGACACCTTCATAATTTATGCGTTATTAAGTAAAAGCACAAATAAAAATTTTATTTTTATTTGTGTTAAATCGTTATTGGTATTGTCATCTTGTATTTATTATTATGTAGTACGAAAGGAAAATCCTGTATAGGGTTTTACGCCATATTCGTCCCTAGTTTTCGGCCCACGTCATTTAAAAGTCTTTATTACGTCCCGCTCGATAATATTTGTCCATATTCGTGAATATCTTCAGTTAAATCAGTGAAGTGGTATGGCTGTAATAATGTGTGCTCAGCGTGGAATATCAGAGTCTATCGGAAGCGGTGTCGCGGGAAGCCGACACCGCACGCTTGCCTAGACTGGGGGTAGATCGGTAGCTCGCAGGCGATAATATTCTTCATATTTGTAGATCGTAAAAACATATTATACAATGCGGGAATCGAACCCGCAACCTCCTGCGTCGTAGGTGGACCTTTTACCCCATAATTCCTCTTCTAATTTTGATTTCTACGGTGGCTCTTTACTTATTCATACATACTTTGGATCTTCTTACTTGAGTGACAGTAAGTATATGTAAAGAGTTAACATTATTGGGAACAGTCTACGGGATCTGTGGTTACAATAGGTGTACCGCAGGGGTCTATCCTCGGTCCTTTGCTATTTCTAGTTTGTTATTAACTGCCTCATAACGTTAAGAAAAATCACGAGATTTTATTGTTTGCTGACGATACTTCACTAATTTATAAAATGAAACTTCCAAACGCAAATTTCGATTTTTGATGGAAGAAACAATATCAACAGCTCTTAGATCTTAATCATTATAAAACTTCTAAACTAATCAAACCTTATGAATATCACAAGCGTAATTAACAGCCTTGGATTAAAGGCTTCCCTGATAAGCAGCCTAAAAGCCTTAAGGCTGTCTCCAAGTAATGGCCTATTAGTCTGTGGTCTTTCGCAGATCGTCATCTTCGTTAACCGTTGCATATCCCTTTTTAATACTTCTGCTTCACAACTATTTGATACGTTGGTATTATGTTTAAAATACAATACCTGCTCTCAGACTGTATATCTGCTAACTCAGCTCGCGATCCTATCAGCGGCGTCAATTGCCCGTGCCAAATGCCACTTCCCTACCCCTCCCCCACTACCCCCCTTATCTGTCTCCAAGGAGCGTGATCGTGATTGAATGTTTCCGCTGATGCCAAGAAACAGATAGGGAACAATGCGTGATGATCGTGGTTGAGGAGGTACTTAGGGGAAAACGATTTTTCTTTTTTTTTCGTTATTCTTGGTTGGTATGTTTTTGTTGAGCTTCGGTGTATTGGGTAGGTTGGGTGTAGGTTTCAGTTTTTTCTTAAATATAAGTTCTTAGATACTCATTTATCCTCGGCCAGATAGTAAGCAAGCATTCCTTACGAAATCAATAATATTATTTTCACAATATTTGCAAAAAAAAATCAATAAAGAATTATGAATAGACTAACAAGTCTACTTTTCTATTTTTATGATATTTATTGTGAAAAATCTTCGTTTAACCCTAAACATTCTTGAACCCTCAAGTTACATTATGGCTATACCATTACGATTGTGACATTTGAGGAACCCTGTCTTAAACTATCATACACACTATCAGGCTGCTGGTCCATGAGACCTGCGCGGGGATTCTAAGCAATTCCATTGGTCCACTGCAATATAGTGAAAATTTAATGGAATGTTATTGGTTAATATTGAATAAACCTCCGCTACCTCATTCCGCATCAATAGACAGACAGTCTCATTCTTGTCTTGTAGAAGCCCAGATTATAACTAACAAATAATTATACTTATACCGTAACAAGACAACCCTGTCTTGTCTAAGTCTGTAAGATTGAATATACTTAAACATTTTGTTTGCGAAAGAAAGCGCTGGCTCCGCTATAGGTACGTACAGTTTTCAACTCTTGCGATAGTAAGCCCACATTTGCTCACTATATGTATGTTCTGTTCCTAAGATATATTTTTTATTGTATAAGGTAGAGCCATGCTTCGGACAGACATACGACAGCACCAAGACAGACATAAAAGCGAGACACACCGACAGAGGCCCGCCTCCACTTTCCGATCACCGATCACAAGAAGCGATTATCTTTCCAAGGGTTAATTGTTCAAAACAAAAGCTTGCGTCTGCCTGCTGTCTAATGACCCTATAAAGTCAGAATTATCCGGTCCGTTGGTTGGACCGACCGTTGTTTCTGTTGTAAGGTTCATTGGGCTCCCTGAGGTGGATGTGTGGCCGTGGTACAATGGTCATAATTTGTACAAAATGTTATTTGAATTGTGATATAATTATATTTAATTTAATATATTTTAATGTTAATTATCTAATTAAATTCACATGTATAATTTAATTCAGTAATGCAATTTATTTGAATAATTTAAGTTTATTTTGATGTATTGTTTTAATTTTATTTATTTTGGTTGATTTTTATTGTAATTTAATTTAAGAATTTACTAACTAATTACTTATAGATCAGTGAAATCCGAAATAAAATAATTTTATTTTTTTATTTACTTTATTAGTTTAGTTATTTTATTTAACACTTTTTAATAAAACTTAAAAATAGGCTTATAAGCCTATCTACAATATGGTGATCTATGGTATAGAATATGGTGTTTGACTATGCTAACATGTATTGAGGTATATATGTATGCATGAACGCTGCTGATTGCTTATTATATATTTTCCACTTTGAGAATAAATACCAATAATGTTTCATCTCAGGCGACCTGTACGCATTATTATTTTTACTATTAAAACTGTATTAATCGCGTTCATTTAGCTGTTTCCTGACGTTTCAACGCACTGTCGTATTTAATAATGTCGAGATAAAAATAATATGATAAGATGGTAGGAAACGACAAAGATCGAATAGCGATCCCCAATGCTATCAATAAGCAGTACCTATACTTTGGTCCTCAGTATTTGTAAAGAGCTCTATAGAATATACCTACCTACTTAGTATTTTTTTGCAGCAGTAGGTATTCCTGCAAAACGACTATTCAACTATATGAAATAAGATTTGGTCTTATCAATGAAATTTTGATACAATATGCAGAAGAAAAAAATCGATATTCCATCTTAAAAAATCGAACACCAAATCCTACATGTTAACATAATGTCTCAGCAAATGGGGCACCGCGAGGCAGTCAGTGTGACAAAGTTGTTTTATCTGCGGCGATAAGGTCCCATCCCATTATACTGAGCTGGGATACGTCCTTATTCGTTTCGATTCAATGCTGAGAACGCATGATGTCTTTAGACGCGACCAAACAAGAGAACAACGGTAATCACGGACTGCGATAAAACAAAAGAACAGTCTGAATTCATGGATTTATGTAACCGAGACCAAACCGAAAAGCACACAATATTATCTGTTATAATAGGAGGTTCATGATGGCGTGAAATGCTCATGTTGTCTTTAAAAGACAAAGTTCGGCTTGATAATCACAAAATTTGTGATTATCAAGCAAAAACAGTATGCGCTGCAACTCCAACAAACGTAATATATACAAGTACCGCAAATCTTCATACAACGCGCGTCCAGGGTGCCTACAGACTCTGTAATTTATAGTTCAAAACGTAAAACGCCGCGTTACGTTATAATATCTATGAGTATAGAAAATAAGGCCTCTGATCGGAGGCATATCATCGGTTTTCGAGCGTAAACCGTCGGCAAGACGCACCCGCGACGCAACCGCGCCGCCTTTACGACCGCCCCGAGAGATAGCGAGGAAATGAGAAAATTCTTTTTATTCAGTGAGTTTGCTTGAACTGTTTTCTCGAATATCGGTTTGATTATCGGAATAAGTGGGAAGACATAGCATAGTAGATTGGCATTATAAGAACCCCAATAGCTGCTTATTAAAAGGCAGAGCGAAGGACAGTATTGTCTATTATATACTTTTGTTGATTAAATGTAAACTGAAGAATTAATATATCGTTTTTAGTTTTTGTCACCTCAAAGTACAACGGACAACGTTCGGAGTTCTGCCTTCTGTGTTAGTTATAAAAACTATTTTACAGATGGCTGCATCGTCCCGACTACAAAGTCCATAGATAAATATAGTTTTAATGAAATAAATAATAAAAGTAATGAAATCACAAAACAATTCTTAGTATCTAGACAGTTATACATAATGACATAACATTAGCTATGTATTAACAAAAAAATAATAAGGAAATAAGAACTAAAAAACTATATATCAAAAGATTTACTCTGATGAGTTTTTTTTTTTTTTTTTTCGAATGGACTTTAATGCTGTTGACCGCAGATGGCCATGACAGCGTTACCGGACTTTTGGCGGGCGCAGAGGGCGCCACACCGGTAAAGTTAGGTTGGGGCAACACGCGCAAGGGCCACCACTTAGGTGCGAACCTCGGCTTGGGCTGTTGCCAGATGCTACAAGAGGGTATGGAGGTTTCGCCTAAGTGCACAAGTGCACCTATGGGCGGAAGCGGGGAATTCTTCGACCCCGCATCCGGCGGGGTCGGTTTTTGATCGTGTGTGTAGTGTGCGGAAGCGAATCGGTACTAGTTGACGTCACCTCCGGGTTAGCGGCGGTGATTGGGTCAACGGGGTCACCGAGAACGTGTCTCGGTCTACGGAGGAGAGAACTCGTGGGCGGATTATCCACGGGATAATCGGGAATGGTGGAAATCAGGGGATTGTAATGATCAGCTGCCGCTTCATAATGACGCTGGGAAGCAGTCTTTATGAAGTGGGCAATGGACTCGAGTTTGAGATCTCGATGGAGGTCTTTATTGCGCATGTACCACGGGCAGCCCGTGGCTTTGCGGAGAAATCTATTTTGGACAACCTGAAGGTGGCGGACATTGACCGAATGGCCAAATACCACTGAGGAGTAGGTCATGATAGGACGTACGACCGCTTTGTAAAGTGTCACCTTATTTCTAAGGGACATTTTACTCTTCGCTCGTAGGAGGCTGTTCAGCCGGCTAAGTATAAACTTTGCACGGTTGGTTACAGCGCGAATGTGGGGTTTGAAGCTGAGGCGGTGATCTAAGATCACCCCTAAGTATTTGGCTGTCTTGGCCCAGGGAATGGGTTTACCAAATAGGGTAAGGGGTCTGGGCTTAGAGTAATTCCGTGAAAAGTACACTGCTGCACTTTTCGTCGGATTCACTTCTATGCGCCACTTTCTAAACCAGGCACCTAGTGTGCCTAGTGCGGCCTGCAACCTTATACTCACCCGGCTTGCATTCAAGTCGGATGTGTACAGTGCTGTATCGTCCGCGAAAAGGGCAAGTTCTACTTTCGGGTGACGGGGGATATCGCTGGTGTACAGCGTGAAAAGAAGCGGAGCAAGGACGGAGCCCTGTGGGACTCCGGCTCGGATGGATCGGGGGTCAGAGAGAGTGCCCTCCACGCGATAGCGGAAGCTACGATTCAACAAGTAGTCTCGTAAGATGAGTACGAGTCTGTCCGGCACACCGAGCGTGAAAAGCTTGTAAATCAAGCCGTTGTGCCAGACCTTGTCGAAGGCTTTCGCTACATCGAGGAAGACAGCTCCCGTGCTAGCGGGCCAGGTGTGATGCCACATGGATTGGATGTGCTCCGTGATGCGGAGCACCTGTTGGGGACAAGAGTGATGAGCTCGGAAGCCGAACTGCTCATCGGGTAGGAGCTTGTGCTCATTGACGTGGGACCAGAGGCGACTCAGAAGGAGTCTCTCATAAATTTTCCCCAGTGCACTGAGGAGGCTGATAGGGCGGTAAGAGGCAGGTTCGTTCGCCTTTTTGCCCGGTTTGTGGATGCCAATTACATTGGCTTCCTTCCAGGCGTCAGGGAACGAACAAGTGGCTATGGCTGCATTGAAGATGCTTACGAGGAGATAGATGAGGGCAACAGGGAATCGTTTAAGTACTCTGTTGCTGATGCCATCCGAGCCAGGGGACTTTTTTGGTTTTAAATCTTTGATGATCGCTGCAACCTCGGCCGCCCTGACTAGGTCAAGGGTGGCAGTAGGGGGCAGCGAAGTAAGACGGTCGACTTCACTGTTCACCCTATCGAGGTGAGCAGGATCGACGGGTTCAAGACTGGGGGAGCACTGAGCTTCCAGACTTTCGGCTAGGGCATCGGCTTTGTCCTTATCCTCAAACGCAGGCGTTTGATGATTCGGACGTATAAGCGGGGGCATGATGGAGACTCCATCTGCTTTCATAGAGCGCGCCAGGTTCCAGTAAGCCTGGTGACCTGGTTTGATCGTTGAAAGCAGGTCATCCCAAGAGGAGTTTCGGTGCTCTTGGATGGCTCTCTTAACCTTGCGGCGAAGCGAGTTCATTCTGAAGCGATTACGAGGGGAGGGATAGGAACTAAAGCGACGAGTCGCTGCGTTCTTCTCAGTGATCAGCCGTCTGATGTCATCTGGCAGGTCCCAGCGACGATCATTCGCCGCTGGCACCTGTTTTGATGACTCGCTGATAGCGGATTGGACGTGACTAGTCAAAGAGTCGATCGCGATTGCGATGTCGTCGGTGGAGATAATGTCATCGGGAATTTTTTCCAAGGCGGGCGAATGGATATTCTTAAGAGCGCTCTCAAGCTTATACCATCGCACCACTGTCTTGGTGGGAGGACCGTCATTGGGAGGAGGGCCAAGACGCATTATTACGGGGCGATGGTCCGAGTCTAGTTCCTGCATCACTGCTATGGATTGCATCCGAAGGGATACATTCCGTAGCAGTGCCAGGTCCAAGTACTCGTTACTCTGACCAAGGATGGGAGAGTACCGCGTGGGGCACAGTGGTACGATCAGGTCAAGATCTAGGGATTCTAGGCATTGAGATAGGATGCGGCCGTTACGGTTGCGTAAACGACAGTTCCACATCGGATCTTTTGAGTTGAAGTCACCGGCCATAATGACCGAGCTTCCAAGACTGAGGACTGATTCCAGATCGCTTTGAAGAAGCGTCTTATTTGGGCTAAGATAACAGGATGCAATAATGACCGATTGATGACCAGTCATTGCAAGCCTGCAGACAGAGACTTCTAAGTCTTGTAGGGGAGGGGGATCTAGGGGTATGCAGTGCAGGGACCTCTTAAAGTAAATGGCAGTACCGCCTTTCGGGGCGTTCGTTCTGTCATTTCGAATCATTTGATAGTTAGCGATCCTAGGGCTGGCGGTGCCCTGTTTTAGGAAAGTCTCCTGTACTAGGAAAATATCAATTTGATGGTTAACCAGAAATTGGTGGACGAGTTCTCTCTGAGGCTTGAGTCCGTTAGCGTTAAAGAACGCTAACGAAATGGAGCGGGGTTTAAGTCTCTCAGGTTGTACAACCATTATAGAGACTTAAAAGAGAGGGAGTCAAGGGAGGCCATGACGTCATGATGATCGGAAATGATCATCAATTTTTCAATGGCCGTCTTGGCTTGGCTAAGTTTGCGCAGGAGCGCAGTGACTTTGCCGAAGTCAACGCCTGAGGGGGAGGGCCCCTTTGAGCCAGCCGACGCAGCAGCGGGTGCTGGTTGGTTTGGCTTAGAGGGGCGAGGTAGGGGTTGAGGGGCGCGGGTTCGCTCCTGGGAGCGGGGGAGGGGCGGGGAACAAGCTTTCGCCTGAGGGGCTAGACTTGTATAAGCCAGAGGCTTAGCCCATGCTGAGGTAGCAGGGGGGCGTGCGGGGAGCGGGGGGGCCATAGACACCTTTGGCGATGTCTTGGTATATTGCGGGGCGGGAGCGTAGCGCTCCGGAGCCCGTGAGCGGGCCTTGTTGTTGACTCTTGGCGCTTTGGGACAACCGCGATAGTTTGCGGTATGTCCCTCGGCGTTGCAGAGTACACAACTCGGCGGGGTCGGGTCGTCGCGGGTGCGAGTGCAGTCAGCGGTGCCGTGGTCGCCCAGGCACTTGACGCATCGCGGCCGCGCGAAACAGTTGCGCGCAGAGTGGCCATGGAGCTGGCATCTGTGGCACTGTCCGGGAGGACCGTTTTTGAAGGGGGCCTCAATAGAGAGGCCGGATAGGCGACAAACGGTTTTGAGGCCGAAAATCGCCTTACCTTCGGGAGTGAGGTCGAGAATGACTAGAACTAAATCAAAGGGGCGTTTGTCGCGTCCACTGTACATGCGGTGGACTTCCCTGATGGGGAAGCCCTGCGACAGGAGGTCGGACTTGATAGCCTCCGGGTTGAATTCAGCGGGGACACCGCGGATAACTACCCGGAGGCATTTTTCGCTCTCAAGAGCATAGGTATGAAAACCTATGCCTTCAGAGCGGAGGATGGAGGTGAGGCGTCGGTGCGCGTCCGACGTTTCGAGCTGGAGTTTTATCGACTCCTTGACCGACTGGGCTTTCACAAAGTGAATTCCCTTTAGGGTAAGGAGTTTCTCCACATTAGGCCATTTGGCCTTTTCGCGGAGAAAGATCGGAGGGGGCGGTCTCTCTTTACGGAGAGAGGGCTGGGGTGCGGGGGTCGCGGGGGTTACAGGGGCCAGAGGGGCCGCGGGGGGCGGGGAGGGAGCTGGGGCTGAGGGCCCGCGGTTAAGGGTCTTGGCTGGGTGAGCCACAGCCGAGTTAGGGGGGCCCTTAGCCTTCTTCCTCTTACGGCTACCTACGGTGAGGAAGCCGTCGTCGGAAGACGACTCAGGGGCGGAGGGAGCGGGCGGGAGATCGGACTCGGAGTCCGATCCGGACGTGTCCCCTTCGGATGGGACCTCGCCGGTTTCCATCTCCTCAGTTTCGGGAGAGGAAGGGCGAGAGAGGGCCTCCTGAGAGGCCGGAGACTCCGGAGAGTCCGGAATGGCAGGTTTTGGGGCGGGGGTGTGGGGAGGGATACCGACGATTAAGTCGTCAAGCATCTTCGGATACTTGGCGAGTATTGCGCGGAGGATTCCGCGCAAACTGTCAAGCGACAGGTTTGATATGTCCATTGTGGACATATTGAGGGGCGGGGGAAGGGTCCCTAATCCCGGGGGGGACACCCGGGATGAGTGTATGATCCCTCCCTGTCGGGTTAGACAGGGAGGGGGTGTGTACCTATGTGTCCTACCTAATGGTGTGTCCCTTATACCACTCTTACGGGGCGAAAGGGGTGTGTGACTACCTAGCGCTACCTGGGGTCGGCGAGGGTTCTTCCCCAAGGCCGGTGGTCCCAGGCCCAGCCGGATTCTACTTTACTTTGAAGAAGTAAAGTAGGCGCTCCGGGTCAACGCCCAACCAAGTTCGTTGGCACGGTTACGTATCCCTTGGTTGACCACTAAAGTCGTGGCTTTCACTATTATTAAGCCCAAGAAACAAGATAGAGGAACCGCTTTGAAAAAAGCGAGAACCTCGGAAAGAGCGTTGCTCTGAAAAGAGCAGGACGCTTACGTTTGACTGTTCAGTCTAAGAAACAGAAAAGTAGTTCTGAAAAGAACTGGTTTTGTTTCGCAAGCGAAACACTCGACGCAGGTGGAGACCCAAACACAGATAAGGACCGGAACGCAGGTAGAGACACGTGCGCCGGCGGCCCAAACAAAGGCGAGAAGTCGAACGGACAGAGCACGTGGGCTCTGGCGGAACGAACGACCGTCTCGCTCGAGCGCGAGAGTCGGAATGATTACTCTGATGAGTTAGAGATTTATGTTTATTTATGTATTAGGTTTATGTCACATTTTCGATAAATTCCCAACTTCAACTCACTGTACCTCTATAGTCCGGTGAAAATCGCATCCTCACCGTGCAAGCCTGCCTAACTCGGCAGCGCTTTGCCAATGAAGAATTAACACATTTATTTCGACCCGACCATTTCAAAGGACCGGGTATAAACTGAATAAAAAACCGACCGAATTTTCCTGTGGTCAGAGGGAAAGCGAAAAAAGATACAAAATGTTGAAACTATCATTCGGCCTGTGACTTTATAGCGCGATAACGAAGCTCCGGATTGTCGGGCTAAGCAACGATTGACGGGCTGTGGTTGTTCATAAACGTTTATCTAATCTAACTGAATTACAATTATTGTTACGGGGAAAACATTTGTTTGGAAAAGTTTTCATAAAACCAAGTTGCTTACAAAATATGCAACTAGTTAGTTTTATTGAAACATTCTATTTTTATTTATACCTTGGTTATGGATATTCTGTATAACCTTCTGAAATATGTATATGTATCTTTATGGTTCAGAAAAAGTTGTTTTGAATTATTAACCATTATTTGTGCCAAAAACGGACATAAAGTGTTGACGTATTTGTAAAAGAGCTCTTCTAATCACTTTTATCATCTGCCATAACTCACCAAATATCACGAACTCGGAAATAAAAAAAATATTAAATGCCCGTGTCGCACGCGTCCCGTGACCTTCGTCAAACTGACACTTTCGGACGGACAGTTTATGTGCATATCTGTGTTTTGCAAGGTTTTGCATCATGTTCGACCATTGATCGGTCGACGAAAGCGCAATTTATAAATAGGATGCACGCTTTATTGCTTTTGAGAGTTTTGCGCAAAATCATAATCTATGCTTCCGGAGTATGCCTGATTAGAGTTTTGCAGTTATAATATTTAGATTGACAGCTGTAACAAGGAGCTTTAAATTTATTTGAGTACAAAACGCCGATTTAGGGCATTCCTGTAGTAAGGCACGTATTATGAAATGTACTATGTTCAGTGCTTCTAAAACTTGCGGAGTAGAACTTTCGGTAGGTACTTGACTACTTTTTTATCGTATGTGGATAGAGTAGTCGCTTTAATGACCTTCACACATCTCAATTGAAATTAAATAGTGTTAGACAATACAGAGCACATACATAAAAGGCACATGTATTAAGATTATGTCAAGAAAAGCACGATATAGACGAGAATTTGAAGGGCAGTCTTATTTTTCTGACCACTTCTGTAGCCGTATACTCTACCACCAAGTGTAACTTCTTCCTATCTTGGAATTCCACCATGATGTGTTATTATGTAACCGTGCAACGTTGGGTACGTTTGCTTTCATCAGCCAGCGAGGGTTATTGCAAATTATCTACTAGATAGAAGAGTACGGTTACAAATTTTTAAGACTGAATCACCTTTTGAGAATACCTAACTGAGAGGGTGTAGGAACTAACTTACCTCTCTCCTCCTCTGAATAAAAATAAAGTTATAGGATTTCAAATAAAAAAAAATCTGATTTTCATATAGAACAGGTTACTACGTAGGTAGTCTAGCTAGCATAGCGTCTACCTATTGATTCCTGCAAAAACGTTGTCCAAACATGGCTAATGAATGCCGGGCCGACACGAGCCTAGGTACTGCCGATAATTTGGTTACACTCGTGGCCAGACTCCCTTTATTCCATTTTTTTTACTTCATTTATTTGGTCCACTTACTCGCTTTCAGGTTAATTGCCATTGTTTGGTACTGGAAAATGGATAAAGTTAATAACAAAAGTGTATTTTACCGTAGAGCAGGTAGAGCTCTGTTTTAAGTGGACTGGATCATCAATCCCAGTTTCGAATAAAGATTCGCTTTACGCTGTAGACCCTGTCTTATAGTAGCCTCTAGAATAAAAAATGTTAGAAAACTAAACTTAATACATTGCATTGTTTTTTCGGTATACGTTATCGGATTTGCCGATTTCACCCAGCGCTCTTTGTATCAATATTGCATCGCAGACTGCGTTTGTTGACAAGCGAAATAGAAAACTCACGGAAAAACGAGTACGAGGAATTCGCACGGACCACCTACTCCGCACACGACACACCGCAAACCCGGAAACCTACAAACGTCCGAATATAGCAAAATAAACAAACTGAAAACGAACGCAGCCGAGCCAAATCGATACCCTGCCCGATTCAACCGTCAAACTTTTGTGATACCGAGCACCGAGAGAACTACTGAACTAAATATTCCTAATACACCGACAAAGAAAATATAACTTGCATTGAAAACCAAAAAAGCGTGATTTCGTCGAGCGTTTTTTGGCAGAATATCCCCAAAAGTAGGTTAGTAATTCGGGTTTCGACAAAAGATCCAGTTGAACAATGCCCTCCCGTATTACACGGTGGATATAATTAGTTATGGTGTATGGATTTAGATTTTTGTTGCGATAATTTTGGTGAATGCGTTGAACAAACAGCTGCTCGAGATTTGCGAGTCGACAAGCGAGCAATCGCATTCAAATGTCAAGTAGAAAACTGATCCGTGTATTTACGCAACAATGGTGCCCAAAAAATGGTCAGTAGTGTGATATTGTTTGTGAGATATTGAAATTATTTTCCTTAAGCTGCTAGAGTTTGGTGCTGCAAACTGACAATGCGTTAATCGCTTTTATAAATATTTTGCCTAATTTCCATTTCTTCAATAAATAAATCAATCAATTCTCTTATAAATACCGAAATACTTACTTGGAGCCTTAACAGTAAAAATAATTTAGCCCTAATTAACAATGTATGTACAATAGCGAACTTAAAAACAACTTGGCGTTACCCCACGAACTTAAGCATAAACACAGAATACTAATAACTTCGTAGCATTACGTTGACGTGCCAATGCCAACGTCGTGTTATATTTCATTCTATCATTTAATCAGTGACCATAGCATTCACAACGAGACAGTAACGGCGTTAAAACAGTAAAATAAACAGCGTAAACTTCTCGACAAGCATTGCTCTAATATCTTCCTAACATAGAAATAGATTCAGCAAGTTAATTATGAATGATTTTGTTTATTTAGGTACCGAAACTAATTTCCTAATAGTACCCAAAGTGCATTTCATCACCGTCGTTTATATCCAAACTTAGCCAATAATACACTGTTATATAGGTAAGTTATATAACATGGTTTATAAACTGTTTTTCACTGACTAAAGGCCTGTCGTTGTAATTCACTGACAAACGCATATAAAAGAGTCCGGTTAAGGACAGAGATATGCGTGGAGTAGCTTTGGTCTAATAAATTATGAACAAGTTTAATTCTTTTGAAGATTTTAGAATTTTTCAAATTTTATATAACTTTAGACTTATGACACGAACTACACTATAACAAATTATCAATTTAATATTGAAACCTCTTACTTCTATAATTTAGAAATAAAAATTATATTTTTAAAAGTGCTACAGTTAGTTTTGCATCCCAGTGTATTTGTTATTATTTTTACCCAACGACTACCAACGGAGGAGGATTATGAAGTTGGCACCATAAGTATGTGTGTAACCACTTTCTTTGTTTCCACATAGCGTTGAAACTACATACTTTCTGTTTGTAATAAATGAGGTGTCGTTTGATTTGTTTTAATGCCCCGATGGTTTATATGCGATGTCACGTCAGATGAAAATGGGGGCGTAACGACTTAGTAGGGTCTAAATAAGGGTAAATAAGAATTTTAGGTGGTTTGTGGTATCGTCAGAAAGGCCTTTGTACTTTCCAAAACGGCTCATACTTAAATAAGGTAGTCGGGGGAACCCACTCTCATATACCGAAAGTACTTTAGGGCCTCCGAAAACCTGAGTATCAAAAGTTATAACGACATTCGCTGAACGCTAGTTTAAGATTACAATTTTTGCTTATTTTTTAGTTTTTATATATATTTTTTACGATTAATGCAAGTCTCCACACATGGTCCTGTTCTTCCGCACAGCTTGGGTCCTACGGGAGGTAATTATGCATGGCCGCTTTTTAGCGCGTCCACTAGCGAATAAAATATAAAACGGCCTCAACTAATGATTTCACGCTCGCTCACAATTCACCTGCTATTTGCATATTACCTATTTACTTTTCACTATGTGCTTTTTGTTTTAAATAGCAAAATGCCGTAGTGTTTTAGTTGAGATTAAATTGAAAAAGTATATATCACAATATAAGAGTTCTTTAGATGGACGAATTTTATGACATATCCCTTGTTGCGAATACTTGTTTTCTTTATAAATTGTAATTTTTTTAAATATATATATATATATACAGTGGTGGTCACATAATTAAAGACACTGGAAGCATATTGAAATAACTAAGCTATTCATCTGTGCCATTGTAACTTGCTGCACTATTAATTTGTATTTGTGTTGTTATTGTGTAATGTTAAAACGAAACATTTACAACAAAACTTGCCTTTTACTCTGTAAAACTTAAAAGTAAGCAGTGTAAGTAAAATATAAGATAAGTAAGATCTGGCCATATAATAAAAGACGCTACATTGCGTAACAAGATTTTTTTTAAAATAGAGTAATCATTGAAATTATCTTAGTACGTAGGATTTCTAACACATTTTTATAAAGCATTCCGATGCGTATCAATACTTGGTCGCATGTCCTTTTGCAGCAATAACAGCACGACATCTCTTAGCCATGGAAGCGATCAATTTTGTACAAGCTTGTACCGGAATTTGTTCCCACGCTTCTGTAAAAGCTGTGTAAAGTTGATCGACGTTTGATGTACGCTTTGCCGCCACTGTCTTCTTCACCTGGTACCACAAGTTTTCGATTGGATTTAAATCTGGACTGTACGGGGGCCAATCCAAAACTGTCACAAACTGGTTCCTTAAGAAATCTTTTACTACTTTTGCGGTGTGTTTCGGATCATTATCCTGTTGAAAAGTCCAAATGACTGGTAAATTTTGCTCAGCATAGGGCAGCATGGTTTCTTCTAAAATATTTTTGTACTGGTATTTATCCATATTGCCTTCTATCTTCCTGACAGGTCCGACACCAAGTCCTGAAAAACAGCCCCAAACTTTGATATTTCCCCCTCCATGTTTCACTTCTTTCTTGGTATACTTCGGATCCATTTCTTTGTTCGGGGGGCGTCTAACATATTGTTTTCCGTCAGAATTAATCATATTAATTTTTGTTTCATCCGAAAAAAGCACATTTTTCCAGTCTCGTTCAGTCCAGTGTTCATATTTTTTAGCAAACGCTAACCTTGCCTTAACATTTTGCTTTTTCAAAAGTGGCACCTTCCTAGACACTCTTCCGTACAAGTTTGCCTCACATAGTCTCCGTCTAATTGTCCTTGCAGACACACCCGTCGACCCTCCTGCCCTATATATTTCCGAGCGGATCAGTTCTGATCCTTTGAAAGGTTCCTTTTTTGCCAACAACACCATCTTAGAGTCTTCCCGCGGAGTGGTTTTTCTAGGTCTCGGTTTTCTGGATATGTTTTCGGTCGTATTGAACTTCTTGAAATGCTTTATAGCATTCATAACCATGTCCTTAGAACAGCTCAAATGGTTTGCGATTTTTCTGTATGACCAACCTTTGCTATGGAAGTTCAAGATTATCTTTCTAGTAGACGAATCGCAACTCTTGTTTTTTCCCATATCGTTTGGTGTAAAACGTATTAATTTGAATACAAAAACTAAAATATTATAGTTAATGTCGACGTTTCCTGCAAATACGCGGCAAAACAATGAAAAACCGAATGTAGTTCTTTTTTCTTTTTTTAAATTCAGAACACAGCGTTCACTGTCTTTAATTAGCTGGCCAGCTACAGGTACGTTAAAAAAGTTTGTATTAGATTCGGATAGTGAGCAGTGTCTAAACTACTAAGCAACACAACTTTTTTTGTCCCCCATATTAAGAATACAACGTCATGTATGATTTAGTAACAATTACATTATATTCAATACCTACTTTGGCTAATGGTAGTGCCAAAATCAAGTTTATTGTGATCAATTACGGGGTGTCTCTAATTATGTGTCCACCACTGTATATATATAACCGGGTACCGTTTAGTTATGAAAAAATTCAGTCCAACCGCTTTTCGTTCCAAATTAGGTACCTATCTTATTATTTTCTAGTTTATATTTGCAGAATAATAAACTCAGGAAAACTATATTCTAAGTTCTTATTACATTAAATATATTGTATAGGTATTAATAATAAATTTCCTAGCACTGCCCTCTATCTAAATCAGCGCGAACCAGACACTTTCCTTGTAAACTCTTTTAGTTCACGGGCTTTGCGTTTGAACGGGGAGGGCGCCACGTTTCGGAAAAACGCTACATTTCCCCAAAGTTCAGAGAAGGTAAAGTAAGAGATAAGTGTTTACAATTACAATTTATTTTCTTCGTTGCCAAAAATCTTTTGTTATCTTGCAAAAATTTTGCTGACCCCAAACTAAAAATAAATCTTCAAAATTCCTATTTTTTTACATTGAAGTGTGCCCCGTAGGTGGTACTTCAGCGCCGGAAACCAAACAACATCATAAGCAAAAAGCAAATCTTCCAGACAGCTTGGCACCAAGTTTTTGCTTACACATGTGGGCACCATTGACATAGCGTAGAACAAACAAAGCCAAAGGTGACCGACATATGACCGAATAAATCACTAGGATGTCGGATATGGTCACACGAGCCGTGACCCTTGAGATAATATGCAAAAAGTGGGAAGTTGAAGTTTTTGAATGTATTCGAGTTGATTAATGATAACATTATGTGTATCTGACGATTAGCACAGAAAAGTTCTACCACCTAGTTAGTAAAACAGTTTAAGTACACATACATACTCACATTCCGATATAGGTATCGAAAAAAAGTAAAACCTGACTAATAAAAATTAATTTCTATATCTGGTGTCCGTTGAGTTATATTTGATATTCGACTTAACTTATTAGTAGCGGAGTAGATAGAAGAATAATAAGCATGAAAGAAGATTCACTCTCTTTTCTTTCTTTCTTTCATAAATTACAATGCAGAAAATGTGCGCAAACAAATCTGCACTCTCTGTTCCCTTACTCACGTCCCGTCGGATAAGTACCAGACCTAGCCTATCTTGACTTTTGTACAAATCTATACAAAAAAGCCAATTTATTTACTCCTGAAGTAAAAACAAATAAAATTACACCTAAACAACCCACCGACGACCGACAAATCGCGACAAACAAACGGAAGGCTCGTTTATTCGACAAATCACTGTCGGCCCTTCGCGCCAGCGACAGAATCATTTCATATTTGCGGAGCTCCATCTCTCACTTGGAGCTCAATTATTCAACTTGTAGTGTAGAAGCTGGAGGGAGTTTTTTTTAACGTCATATAAGTTTGATTATAACGGTGCCATGACGTAGAAAATATTTTTACAGATGATTCAGATCAATAACTGTTTTGTTAGATATGCACTGCACTTTACAGCTCTGAGCACTGAACTTATATTATAAACCCACGAAATTTATAAATAGACTCTATTACCTTCTTGTATGACACTTAACAAGCTAGAACAAGCAAGTATCTTAGGTACAAGGGGTGGTTTAAAAAATTATTAGAGATCCGTTGCAATATGTTGTTTTTGAAACTAACTAAGAACTCGAATTTAGAATCCACGACCTACTTCCAAGTAGCATGATGTAAAATATTTGCCATCCGTTCCCAATCTAAACTGCAAAGTTATATGGGGCTAGCTACCCCCGGTCAAAAACCCGGTCAAAAGTAATGGCCGGTGAACGCGAAATTACACGTGTTACAATGATGATCCTGTTTACCCGGGCCGAGTAATTCTGCCGGTTGTAATTTTACTGGTATGTTTGAAGAGCAGTTAGGTTTTGTGATGGCTTTATTTAACTGCGTGGGTTGTTTGGTTGTGATTGCACGCGGTCGGTTGAAATGCCCATAACGTAGGAAAAACTGCGTATTGCATGCCAGGTGTACCGCGGTCGGTTTCCATGGAAATTATTGTATCTGTGGAACATGTAATAATATAATGACAAACGATTCATTAAGATTCACATTAAATTAACTAAGGTCACTAACCATCATCATCATCAGCCCACGTTAGTCCACTGCCAGACATAGGCCTAATGAGCGCTGATAAAGTTCACTAATATCCATCAACAAAACAATAATACTTAGATACTATAAAAACGTGTCGAAACACTGGCACACGTCGAGGAAGCGAACCTGAGACGGCCACCAACGATACTTCCCCAGTTTTTGTTGCGGGGATTTATATATCCGGGCACGTGTATAAATAGAGATAGTTTAGTAGCCCTTATAAATTTTAGTGGATTATCTGACCGAAAGCATTTTTTTGTAAGTCAGTTAAAACCATCCAAATAAATCTGCGTAATGTACCGTGTAAACAAAATATAATACATACATACATTCCATAATTTCTAATGATTAAAGTTTTTGTACTCGTGATTTCGATATAGGATTAGTCTGTATCGATGTAGAGGTATTTGTGAAAAAAGCAACTGGAAAATATAGGTATAACATCATCATCATCAACAGCCTATGATAGTCCACTGCTGGACATAGGCCTCCCCTAATGAGCGCCATAGAATGCATTACTCATCATTTGGGGGTTATTGCCCATAATCCCCACGCTGGGCATGCGGGTTGGGGATCGCAGTTCGGTGGAGTTGTTCTGCAGAGGGTGCTGCTGCCCGCCCCCCGGTGGGTAATCGTAAAAGGCGACTAAGGGAAAACTCCCTTAGTCGCCTTTTACGATACCCACGGGAAGAGTTGGGGTGGTGAAATTCTATGCCAGCACCACACGGCCCTACCTATAGGTATAACACTAGGTATTAATAGCTGTCTGCAAATGACATAAATTTTTTGCTCCATCCTTTACTTTTTGCGAGTTAATTGTGATCATTTCTAAGATACCTATCTTGTTTTATACCTACCCTTAGTTCAAAATGTGGAGTATGGCACCTCCTTGTGTAATCAAATCACCTATATTTAGCATTAATAAATACTTTTTTTACAAAACTCAGCTACTACGCCGTTCAAATCTCTGTTCGTGAAACGACCCGAATTCTTTAAACCGAGGATTAGAGTTCCCAAACGAGTTTGGTGAAGGTTGACAAAATAGTTTTCTACGTCTGACAATAAAACTGGTAAATATTCAACTGTACTTCCTTTATTCAAATACAGTTGTTTAGATAGGGTTACAAGGTTACGATCTATTTTATTTATAATCCATACCTATGTAAGGTAATAGCGTCTGCCCCGGCTTCGCACAGGTTTTTAACAAAATTAAATTTTTCATACAAAACCCAAACTTTTTTGAAAATATTCTATAGTATATGTTCATCACGGAAAATTAAGGATTCTTATAGTGAAAGAATTTTTCAAATCGCCCAGTAGTTTCGGAGCCTATTCAAACAAACAACAAAACAAACAAACAATCAAATCTTTCCTCTTCATAGTATTAGTATAGATGAATATGCCTGTTATCATGTAAGATCTCTCTCCAGTCAACTCCACACCGGAACCCCAGTGACTTCCTCATACTCTTCACGCAGCCATATCACTTAAAACACTAGCTGTTGTTGTCAAACTTAACTTTATTGTATTGGAACAAGGTTCAATTTGAACATTTGGATATTTAGGCTATAAAATAGACTTTTTCAAAGTGATTTTTCGTATTGGAAAATTTTTAAAAAGCTCTATGTGTGGCGTGGCTTAAATCGTCAAAAATATCCATACTGATCAGTAAAAATAATCGATTTCTTAATCGATTTTTTGTAAAAAAAATAAATATGTTTTTCCAAATATCGATTTGTTTTCAAGTTTAGATTAATGCTGTCAGGTTCGTATCGGCTCTACCTTAATTACGCCACAATTGAAAGAAATAAATCTTTATTTAGATCCCCAAAATATATAACTAGACACGATGAAACAAAATCATTATAATACATTATTTCCTTATTTACCAATTATTAAATATCAACTTTTCAGTAGATTAAATAATTTCAAGCATTTTACGAAACAAACTCTACCCCAGTGACAAATTTCAGAATATAACTTCCATAGTAATCTATACCTGAGCCTTGGGGGCCTTCAAGAACGGTTTAATTAACTTAATAAATACACACTCAATTTAATTACAGCATACGTCAAATGTTATGAGCTCAAACAATGAGTATGTCAGATGAATGAGACTGGATGAGCTTTTGAGAGCATAATTGGATGAGAGAATGTTTTGGTCATATTAATGGAATTGTCGAATATATGGCAAAGAATAGAATATTTTACATACAAAGGATGCTGTATGTTGATGGATGGATAATAATTTTAGCGTATCATCCTTGTCTTAAGTCTCCATATAAATATAGAATAGAATAGAACGTAAATTTGTTAGCACACACCCAAAAACAGAGAGAAAGTTCTTACAACAGAAAAAAACTTACACTAAATACATCTATACTAATATTATAAAGAGGAAAGATTTGATTATTTGTTTGAATTGAATAGGCTCCGAAAATACTGGACCGATTTTAAAAATTCTTTCACCATTTGAATCCTAAATTTTCCCTGATGAACATAGGCTATAAAATGTTTTCAAAAAAGTCAGGGATCCGCATGTAATTTTTTTTGTTAAATATCCGTGCGAAGACGGGGCGTATCGCTAGTATTTTATATATGAAGGGCGCCGTATATTGATGGATGGATAATATTTTTTTTGCTTGTCATCCTTATCCTAAGTCACCATAATTTTGACGTTTACATGCACATTTTTTAATTATTCATCAAATAATAATATTCTTACAAAAATAGATTTATATGTAGTATATTCAAATGCTATTAGCACAGCCTACCATACATTGTCATTTATGACGTCAGAAATCAATATTTACATATATATATATATAAAATTATATTGATTTTAGTAAAATACAATTTTATTTTACATTAAACTCAAAGGGATATAACTCAAGGAACGCTTTGCATAGGAGTTACATGTTAAATTTTAATAATTCCTTCAATAATGAGACATTATTAGGGAGTCTTCACATATTTAACTTTTGAAGAATCGACTGCTTGCCTAATGAAGCGAGGGAGCGACTCAGAGTTGTAAGGTATAGAAGGAGCATCAACAACCATAGATAAAAATTAACATTAACAATGTCTTCATTCTTTAATAAGAAGATCAACCATGCCTAAATTTTTCTTCTAAAATAATAGTCTATTGATGTGTACAATAAAATGTATTTTATTGGTCTATGTACATATGTATAATATCTTGCAAAATAAGAGATCCATGTGCCATCTCAGTTACAAACAATATATACGTATATTTATTTTATACATTTTTTACTTGAAAGCAACGAAATTGTAATATTTATTATCATTAAGCTAATTTAATTTTGAAACCAACCCATATTTCAATCTATTTTGAGGGAATATTATTACTAACCCCTGACACTAACCCCTGACTCTCATCTGTATTCTATGACTTACAAGTTTACAACCTCATAACTTGAAAGGGTTTGTGTATGTGAAATGTTTATATTAAATTTTGTAAATAATTATTAGCTATTTGTTTTGTTGCTTCGTGAAGGTATTTTGGGGATGTTTTCTCCCTAATTGATTATATCGTTCATAAGCCTATTTCGTATGGGACTAGATTGAAGGCATTCACCTTAATATTATACTAGGTACCTTACGACAATCTCTGTGATGCCTTTGCCAAAGCAAGAGGTTGCGGCTTCGATTCCCGCTTTGGAACAATTGTATATTATATCTGAAGATATTTGTTCTGGCTGTTGTCTTTGTATAAAATTACATTAAGTATGTCAGTTATCTACCCATAACACAAGTTCTGCTTAGCTGGGGGCTAGATGTTGTGTGGATTTTCCGGTATTATTTATTTATTTATTACATATGACATGTTTTTTACGATATACGATACTTGTTTCGCAAGTAGGTATCTATATTTAAATATTTTTTAGTCAGTTGTAGAACGCTACCAGTTAGAACACCAATTCAGATTCAGATTCAGATTCATTAACTTTATTTCTTTAGGCTTACAAAATAAGCACTTAGACAAGTCAAATTTCATACAGTTAATTATTATATAAAAGAAATAATATGTTATTGATTTCTCTTCACTTAAATTTTTTGTCCACTAGTGGAAGAAGTGAAAAAGAAACAAATTCTGAACGCCGGTAAATAATTATTATATATTTAGGATATTTTTTTAATATCCAAGACGTTCCAACAACTCAGGTACAAATAAATATGGGTATATTTTTTATACATGTTTTACTTGAAAGCAACGAAATTGTAATATTTATTATTATTAAGCTTATTTAATTTTGATACCAAGCTATATTTCAATCTGTTTCGAGGGAATATTATTATGTACGTTATTAAATATACGTTTATTTAATATATCCTGGTCATGTACATCTCAAAAACGATATGACATTAATTTATCAATTTTTATAATAGTCAGCCAAAACAATAAATGTTTCCACAACGACAGCACCAAACACCTATTTCCCCAACATTCTCAAGAGATCCATCTCAATTCGCAATATCTTCCCTAAACATAGATCTTCCTGTCAGACCCCCAGTAACGTAGACATCTTACAAACTATAATACGCCATCTAAATGCAACGTCGACAGGCATAAACAATTGAAATAATTATCAGGATAAGCCTCCGGATCAACGGAAAGCCCTTGAGATTTCAACCCTTCAACTGGCAAGTCTTATGTAAATTCACAAACTTGTAAACGAAGATTTCCCTAAATTTCCTGCCATACCACTCTACTATATACCCTATGATTAAAAACATAGAGTAAATTTTCTATTGGATTGCTCGAGAGTGTGTTTTCGTAGTAATAGTCAATGATAATAGATGCTCAATTGGCTCTCTGTATGATAATGTGAAAACTTATGTTCAAGAGTACTTTAGCTACATGCTTTGGCAACGACCGTGGAGGTCTTAGTCGAATATTTGGGAATGCCTGGCTCCTTTGTTACATGTTCCAGGTCAATATATCCAGTCCAATAGACCGATATAGTGTGAAGTCGAATAAGGAGAGCTCGATAGAACCCTTTAACCCACGTTCGTAACTGATCTTTGGTAACCAGATACGAACATGGATTTTTTTGTTCTTTGATAACCAGTTAGGAGAACGGATTGTGCTTGCCGTTTTCGTTCCGAAAAGCTTTATAATTAATGTAAGTTGTAATAATTAATGTAAGACGACGACTGCTATGGCGCGGTGGACGGAGGTCCGCCTGCGACGCAAGAAGTCCGGTTACCGCCTCGGGACAGATGTAAGTACGCTCTGCAAATATTTGTTCAAGGTGTTCTGGTCGTTTTCTACGTATAATAAAGAATATCGATCTGTGTCATAGATGGTATTAGGTATATCGGTAAACTAAGTACCCATAACACACTACTTAACTTGGGGCTAGAAGATGCTGTGGACTGTCTAGCATTATTTTATATTTATTTATCTATCACCATACTGGGAGTATACACTACGCTTGTCGAGTCACGGTCTCCGCTCACGCTCACTCAACCATTATTCGTTTTAGCAGGTTGGTACGACTAGTAAATTAAACAAGCAATAGCCTCACTAAATAATACAGTTCCTATCAATAAACAATCTATTGTGTAGCCAACTGCTTTGTTATTCTAACAGAATTATTGGTAGAAATGGCACAAGCGTTGAAAGCTTAATACATGAGTCATCTATACCTATAATAATATTACAAAGAGGAAAGATTTGATTGTTTGTTTGTTTGAATTGGATAGGCTCCGAAACTACTGGACCGATTTGAAAATTCTTTCACTATTAGAATGAAATGCCTAGTAGAATATTTTCAAAAAAGTTAGGGTTCCCCGTAAATACCCGTGCGAAGCTTGGGCGGACCGCTAGTAAATAATAAACTTAATTATGCTATCCACGCTTCCAGGCATTATAAGTTCAGTAATACAATATACACGTAGTTGTAGGAGATGGGTTTCTAATGTAAAATAATATTTATAGACTTGAATTATTACATAAAATTTGTATAACTTCTACTATATTAATAGAGTCACAAAAAATTTGCATCCTACGTACAGGCTGAATACAGTCGCAAAAACAGTAATAACACCTGATGTTGTATAATAATTATTCTTTCAAATAAATGATTGAATGATTGAGATATTACCATTATTTTTTGTTTTAAAAGTGCGTAAGCTCGCACTCGGGTTTATCTACCCCGAGGAATGATTTGACTGTTTGTTTGAATTGAATAGGTTCCAAAACCACCTAACCGATTTGAAAAATTCTTTCATCATTTGAATCGCCACATTATGTGTAAAAATTTAATTTTTTACACATAATGTGGCGATGATTTATTGGTAAAATGCGAAGCCAGCTTATAAGACTTATGATTCCGTAAGAACCAATAAGCCTATCTGGTAGGTGGATGGCTCTTAAAAAAAATTCTTATTAGGTTGTGGCTCTCACGATATATTAAAGCTGAGTTTAAGGGTTCAAAATGGTTTTTTAGTCCTATTACCACACTGTAAAATCAATACCGTAATAACTTCAAAACAAGTCTTTGGAAACCTCAGTTTTTTTACCGAATATCAAATCAATAGCTTCCGATTATCAACCAATACATTATCAGAAATAGGTAAATATAAGTGTTTTAGGATACGGCCGTTTACACACAAAAAATATAATAGGTAACTAGATACGGTGCTTGGATCCATCTGGCTCAGGACTTAGTGCGTGAAAGGACCAGGGGAAGGCCTTTGCCCAGCAGTGGGACACACCAGGCTTAATAACTTACCAGGTATTTAATTATTTATTTGCGAAAAAGGTTCATAGGTTAAAAAATTTATAACATAATACGCGTTTGATAACACTCATAAAATTTAATAACGTTTAGCAAATAAATCATAGGAATTTATATGTTTACACTTCTAAGTTCCTCTTCCTTATAAAAAAAGTTATTCCTTAAGTTCATAGGAACTGTAAATAAACTTTTTAAAAGTGCATATAAAAATTCTATTGGTAATAAAATGTGGTGGAATACAAACATATTACGCTTACTTCCTAGTGCATGTGCATATGTGGAGTATTTTGAAAATATTTCGGTTCAATGAGAATTTATGGTAGATAAATACATGATATCATATCAATAAATCATATCATGTATTATCTACCATAAATTCATTGAAAAACTGGTTTGAACATTTCAGATTGATTTTATTTCTTACACTTACAAACAAGCACTTAGAAAAGTCAAATTTCATACAATAATTAATTAATTTATTTATTTATTTATAATTTTTTAATCGTCGCCAACATTACGTGTTAGTAATTAAGTTTATTTTATGTATGTTAGTTTAAGGTACCTATATATTGTATATGGGCCGTAGTTTTTAAGTATTTTCCATCCTGTACTAGACTAATGTTGCCTGAAATAAATGAGTTATTATTATTATAAAATAAGAAATAAGTTGTTCTTGATTTTCTCTTCACTCAGTTAGAAGGAGGCTGATAAATCCATTAAATTTAATTCTTAGTTGAATTAATGATATGTTCGTCATTAGCAATAGGATGTATCTTTAATAAATTCTGATTTTCAGAATAAATAAATTTCCTCATAGAATGCAGACTTAGATTTGTTCATTGATTACTGAAACTAGGCTGCATTTGGAATCTCGGAAAAATGACACTTGAATCATTCAAAGAAACGACTGTGTACAACCACGAGCACACCTAGTTAACAAGGAAGTGGTTACATCAAAAAGAATCTATTCCGTCTTTATGTTATGAGCAACGAAAGTCGAGGGGAGGCTTGAGTACAGTCGCGTAGAGAAACGATAATGTTTAAATTGATAATTTTATATGGTATTCCAACTACATAGTAGTCTTCGAGGTAGGTACTCCACAAAACCATTTTAGCAGCTCTGATTCAATTTTGTTCTTATTTATTTGTAAGTACCATGCTTCGGTGTACGCTGAGCATACCTAAGCCGTTTAAAGGATTTTCAATCATCATTTCCTCAGCCATGTTTACTTCTAAGCACTTTCCGCGAATTTTTTGAGATTTTTTTTTCGATGTTTTTTAAATAAGTACGCAATAGTGTGACACTATTGCGTACTTATTTATACATTCATGTACATGTATCTTATTATACATTCCTATGAACTGAATATGACAGCTAGCCCCGAATATTTAAAAAAATCATAGTCAAGAAAAGAAAGCTAAGAACCATTTGGTTTTAGAAGATAAAAAAACTCTTACTACGGAATGAATGGCGAGCGAAGCGAGCCTCCAAATTTTTGTCATATTTTGGAGAGGCAACATGACAAAAAGGCTATAGAATTAACGGCGAGCGGAGCGAGCCGCAATTTTTTTTAGACATTTTGGATGATCTGTAAAAAATAATCAAGACTCAGAGAGTGTTTGGATGGTCACGTGGTAGCATAAAAATATATATAACAGTGAGCGGAATGAGCGCTCATATTTTGTTGTGTTTGCGGCCTCTGAAAATGGTTGAGAAATTGTGAAATTTTCGGAAGGCTGTTAAAAAGCCTAGAAAAGAAGAGAACGAACGGCGAGCGAAGCGAGCCGCGAAATTTTTTGTTACATTTTCGGTCGTTAGCAAACATATTTGAAAATTATGCTATAACTTAAGACATAACAGCAAACAGAGGGAGATATTCAATTACGGAAAACTTTAAATAGTTATCTATCCATCTATAGATTCACGAAATTAAAAGTTATGTCGTGATCTGCCTTCCTGCCCGACTCCCACTGGAGTCGGGTGTAAATGAATGCGATGCGTGCACCTAGCTAACTAACCTACAATGTAGGTAAACAATAGGAATGAAACGGCATGGAGCGCGAGCGCGCCCTACCCCGCCACCGATGACGCGCAGCGCGCTGTTGCAAAGTGGAGAACGTTTGCGGTGGTAATTTTAAAGTTTGGCGAAGAAAGCTTGGTAAAACGACAAAAAAAATTAGATATTTAGATATAAGTACAAAACACAAATTGGATGGTCCCGTAGCAGCGTAAAAAAATTATAACAGTGAGTGGAATGAGCGCGGATATTTTTTTGTGTTTGCGGCCTCTGAAAATTGTTGAGAAATTGTGACATTTTCGGAAGGCTGTAAAAAAGCTTACAAAAGTAGAGAATTAACGGCGAGCGGAGCAAGCCGCGAAATTTTTTCTGACTTTTTCGGTCTTTAGCGAACAGTTTTGAAAGTATTCTATAACTAAAGAAATAACAGCAAACGGAGGGAGATATTCAATTACGGAAAAACATTGAAATAGGTATCTATTCAATAAATGTGCCTACAGATAATGTAGATGCACAATAAGAATCGAATGGCACGGAGCGCGAGCGCACTCTAGCCCGCAACCAACATCGCGCAGCGCGCTGTTGCAGTAGAGAATTTTATGAAAAAAAAAATTAAAAGAGTTTTTAAAAGAGCCTTGAGTTTTTAACCAACCATTTCAGGTGCTGCGTGACACGTATATATCCGAGAAAATTTTACACATTCAATTTGCCTCAACATTTCGGTGGGGGTTTGAATTTAGATGCAAACATAGTACGATTGTATAAAATTTACCTGTCAATGAAGTTTAGTTTATTAATAGGGTTGGCTATCTACGTATTTAAAATTAAGACTGCATCCTCTAGGGGGGGGGGCAGCGGCCCCCCCCCCCCTGCCCGTACCTCCCTACGCCCATGATCGAAACCGATAAACTTGACAAGCGTGTACGGTTTCACGATTTCTTGGTGTGCGATCTCATTAGAAAGACCTACATATGTAATAATAACGGATGAGTGGTTGCATACTTGGAATTGCTGGATTGGAAAACACCGTCATAGGTGAAGATGGCGTAGATTTAAAAGACTGTTCTGCGAGACCTTTTATACATCTTATTTAGTGCAGAACTAGATTGTTGTATAACTTTTCAAACTATCATGGTTATTAAAACTAAAGTCATTTATGATGGGATTTTTATCATGATTTGAGTTTTCATATCCCAATATTGCACAGTTCTTCAGCTTCAGTTGTTCCTTGATCATAGCGCATGAAAATGTGCCGAAATATTGCAAAACTCAAAACATAGTATAATATACTATATTCGAGTTGATTGAAATTGCTCGAGTTTGCTATTTTTACTACTCACTGTAGTTACCTATTTATTACTTTAATGAATAATAATCAAAACTCTTTTCTTAGTAACTGTACATTCGCACGTTAAGCATTAATTTCCCGGCAAATCAAAGGTTTTCGTGCTTGGGTGGTCGCCGATAACAATTGTTGTTTGGACCTCAGACGATCCCAAACATCTAATTGGAATTTCTAATTAGAATGTTTTAAAGGGCTAATTAGATTTCTTTGGGGTACCCGAGAGAAGTATTGATTTGATGTGAAGTTATTTAATTTAATTCGTCTAAAACTTATTAAACTTTTGTTAAATATCTTCTAGCTAGACAGTTAACTCAATCGTGCTATCCCAACTAACACTTAGGCGCTAAGACAAGAGCTATATTAGATGTATAAGAGCGCTAACCAGATCTTACAGTTATTAATAAGTGTTACTATTTGGAGCTAGAGCGCACTATAACTCCTCTATACCCCCGAATTGGGCACACTTTTATATCGCCTTGGGTTATTTAATGGCTGTACAACAGAGTTACAGATTTGGTTGAGAGGTATAATAGAGCTATTAGAGAGCTATAATAGCGAAAACTGAAACTACAAGAGATAAAAACGTGATAAATAAGCGGAAGTTAAGTCCTTTAGTGGTACAATAGATTAATATAGCGTTTATTAACTCTTTGGGTGCTTAGAGGGCTGCAAATAGGTGAATACTAACTCCTTAAGGGGTACAACAGAACTACAAAGTCACTCACTATGTCTTTAGGTGATTTGAGGGTGGCAAATAGGTGATTATTAACGCGTTGAGCTCTACAATGTATCCACAAGAGCGATATTAAGGTTCTTAAACTTTAACATCAGGATATTCTTTTTTTTTATCAACAGAATAATTACTTCTAGTTTTGTGTGCGTAAAATGTTTAGATATTTATTAATCCAAAAGGGCGCCTCGTTTGTGAAACTGAAATGAAATCGTTTAGTTCCAACTTATTGACTACAGGAGAGGTTGATTTTTCACTGCGAACGTAAGTACTTGTGATTAAGTATATGTATTATTAACAAATTATTCAAGCGCCCGATGACTAATGTCTCTTTACTGAAAATAAACAATGTATTAGATATGGAGTAACATAAAAGTTTTCGAAGAATCGAATAAAACATTGTTTATTCCAGTTTAAAGTATCGTGCTAGTCGTAATTAATACACATAATGAAGCATAAGTAAAATACTTTATATAAATCATAGTTTCTTCTGTTTTTATAACCTTAGTCAGATCAATTCGCAACCTTTAAATGGTGGGCAAACAAATTTAGGGATCCGTAGTAGGAAAATTGTATTCTACTGTCTGTCCGTAGCTTTTGTGAGTGACATTCATTACACTTCTATTTTACAGTAACGCGAAAGTAACGCATACTGCTACTTTAAAACCACTCAAAAATAAGAAAAAGGTCCTTTATATTATGTTTATGTTTAAAATTTATCAATTATTTAGAAATCAGATATAGATTTCTGTGTTAGGCTTATAAGTACCTACTTATGATAGGATGCCGGCATAGGAGATTCAATTTTATGCATATATTTTATTCACTGTATCTTTTCTCTCTCCTCTCATTCATCTCCTTCATCCTCCTTCATCTCCTCTTTTCAGTGACGTCATGAAATAACTTGTATTTTAATTTCAGAATGCCGTACACAACAATTGTACAAACTATAGAAAAAGGAAAATATGTGCTGTGCACTGCATGCTCCATCGGATCCATGGAAACATAATAATAGTACTAAAATGGCCTAAATGCAATGCGTTAAAACTTGTAAAATCCACAAACACCTTACTACAACTTGATGGGCGACGAATAAAGTGTCAAGTAAAAAGAAGAAATATTTCAACTTATGCAGAAGCTGAACGCGAATTAGATTTTTTGTTATAACGATATGAAAACGTGTAAAACTTGACAAAAAAAAAAACAAAGAGAAAGATGATGTTGATAAAGGACTTGATAAGTCGGAAGGCGGCCTCTGCAAAAGAGACCTACTAGTACAAGCTGTAGGTCTGATTGTGAATGATATGATACAAATTAATAACCTCTTGATCTTGACTATATTTTTATTGATTTATTACTATAAATCTTGATGATAAGCTGAATTTCATGAATCTTTATCAGATAATTTTTTTGCTTTATAGTTTTTAAATAACAAATATAAGGAATCAGTGTGATAAATAAATATGTTTGAATATGATTCATTTAAAGAAAAACTAAGTTAATTTACTTTGTAAAAAAGAATAAAAGAAATGTGATTGAAATATTGTGTTTAATTTGATTTATTATTTAGAAAATTATGTACGGGACCCAGAATGACATTTTCGCAGAAAACTCCCGCTTGACTACTTCTAGAACCTACTATCACTTCGCCATTGCTCTGATATCAACAAGTGAACAAATAAGGGTTACAGAAGAGGTATTGAGATCTATTACTCTACCTAAACCTATACAGAAGTGACATTAGGCACTAGAAGTTCTATGATAGCGAAAAATGTTCCCACTGTTACAACTTTAAGTAATATAAAAGAGTATTGTACCTCTTTAGGTATTTGGTGCTATAATAACCATTGTATAAGTAATTATTGCTTTTGTACAACTTTTAGTTCTTGGCAAGAGTTCGTTAGCGCTTGCATAGCACTTTGGGGGGTTGTAGTCAGTGCTTACTTCTTATTTAGATTCTATGGTTGTAAGATTCACTTACAGCTATAAAACAAGATGCTTAGCCTGTATTATAGCGTTACAAATTGCTGCTGTATGTCTTTAACCTTTAAACTCATCTTGTTATTACCCTTAAAACTATGCTGTATAGCTCACAGTGGAATATTTTGTTAGACTACACTCTTATGTTGCCAAAAGTTGTTATTGCTGCTGCTATAGCACCTTTATATCACGTTAAGGTCTAAAATAAGCTCTAATTGACGCCAAATTGTTTGTTGGGATATGATGCTATTTTAGGGAACCGATTGATATTTTTATGAGTATATGACAAGCTTTCAGAAATATATTGACATGTTACTGTCATTATATCGTTTATTTCTTCAAATTTATCACGTTAAGACCCATATAATAGATTGCATGAACTGCCGTCTTCAGAAGCACAAATGCGGTATTAATATACCAGACGCGATTAACAACTCTAAAAAGCTCACTAGGCCTCAACCAAATATAACAAAAAACCAAATTAATATAAAAAAAATAATCAAACAAAGCAAACTTTGTTATTGATCTATGAGTTATACCATAATATCTCAGCTATTAATGATTAGTACCTACTATTTTAACGGGTATTTAACGCGTTAAAAAAAAAGAAACGCGATAAATACCCGTTAAAATAATACTTATCATTATGTGTTCAGATCGCGTAAGTTTAAAAATATTCATCTCAGCTATTTCTCAGACAAAGATCAAAGAATATCACGTTCGTATTACAATACTCCCCAAGCCCTTTCACCATAAACAATCACAGAAGCAAACAAGTAATCGACCTGTACCAACGCGAAATTAGTGAGGTGTAGCATGTAACTATGTCTTAAGCTAGATTAGATATATTCTTTAGTAATAAATCAACAGCAGTCAGATGCAGTCGTTTCACTCATAACCCGAAACCATACCTCCCTTCATGGCGACCTATGCCATATATGGGGCGCGATCGGTGCGTCACGCGAACACAGCCGCGATGATCGGTTTCAATTAATAAGTTACTGTGAGCAATAAAAATTTTCAATTAAATATCATAATGGGAAAAACATATTCGAGAGAAGAAGTTTTTATAGCCCAAAACGCGAGCGGCGGTGGAAATGCTTTGGATTTTGAGCAGTTGAAGAGTCACGCAACCTACACAAGTTTTACGGTTGGGATCATCTGCGTTATTATGGTGCTGGGTTTGCTCTACGTAGCGTTCCGACTTTACAAAAAATGTCACCGACAGTGGATCCAGCAGGAGATTAACGAACATACGTTGAGAAGGAGTCACAGTTGGTTCAGACGCCGGGAGATAGAAGGAGTCCAGAGGGATGAGGCCGGCGTTACGACAGCATGAGTAGGAGACGAAAAAATAATCGTTTGCAGTGCGCGTATGTAGTGCAGTGAATATCCTATTATTTTTTTTTATTTGCGGCAATAGAGTGAAATGTGCGGAAAAGTGAACTTTAGCGAAATGCGAAAATTGGTAATCCATTATTAAATGACATTTTACAATAATAAAGAGTAAATAGAATAAGTATTTTACGAACAGTAAGAATAAGTACTTTAAAAATAGTGTAGTGTTTCTATCACTGGAATTTGTGTCCTTACCTTATACGGAGAGTGCCGAGTGTTTCGAGAACAACGAAGTGCCCTACTACCGTAATGTACTCGAATGTGGAATGGTATGTAATTTTAAAAATCTTTTTTATATTGTGTATTAAACTAAATGGAAGAATTATTAGAGTGCCTTTATAAATTAATAGAGATAAAGAAATATTTAATTAAAAAAGGTAAATCTAGATTTCAAGGAAATGTAATAACGAATAAGTTGGGAGAAACAGAAAATGTTTACGAGAAAAGTAAAGTATTACTGGAATTATTAAGTAAGAAAAAAGACTTAGATATAAATTATGTTACATTATTGCGAGAAAGGAAAGATGAAATTTATGAGTGTTATGTAAAAATAATAGAACTTTGTTCTGAAAAAAGTGATTCTAAAGTTCAAAATCGTTCAACTTCAGAACCAATCATGGAGTTCGACCTAAAAACGGCGTGTAGCTTAATCCCTGTAATGAACAATAGCGGAAGTAACATCAAAGGTATCATTGACTCTGTGGAAATGTATTCGGAAATGTTATCAGAGGCTGGTAAACTGTTATTGATTAAATTTGTAGTGAAAAGTAGATTGTCGGAAAATGCAAAATTGAGAGTTTCTAGGGAATATTCGGCCGTAAGTGATCTTATCACAGATTTGCGGAAAAATTTATTGCCGAAACAGTCATTTGCGGCTATACAATCTCGATTACTCACAGCAAAGCAAGGCTGGCGCACAATCGACCAGTACGCGACTGAGATCGAGAAATTATTCACCAAACTCACAGTTTCGCAAGCTGATGGTAATTCAGATAACTATGCTGTTTTGCAACCATTAAATGAGAAATTAGCGATTAACAGATTTTCAGGAGGTTTACGCGACAGCAGGCTTAGCACGATTATAGCGGCGCGTAACTACGAGACCTTGAAGGATGCCATCCAAGGAGCCAAAGACGAGGAGTTATCAGCGGAGTCGATTCCAAAAGGTGATGAAAACATCATGCATTTTTCGAGAGGAAGAGGTAAGTCGAATACCTATAATAATTTCAGGAACGGACAGAGAAACTACCGTGGAAACTCGAACTCGAACGTGAACTCGAACTACAGAGGTAATTATTTCAGCCGAGGGAGTTACCAGAACAACAGGGGCAATTATGCCAATTCTCGCGGCGTACCCCGACCACAGTATAATAATCGTGGTTATAATAGAGGTTCTTATTATCGCTATAATAATCAGCGTACTCGAGGTTACCAAGGTCCGAGTGAGAATCGATCGAATTATGAGACGCGTGGTAGAGGTAATCCTAATCACCGTGTGTTATGTACGGAGCAACCGAATAATAATGATTCTGTAAATACGGAACAAAAGTCTGAAGGAAATAACATGCAGTTTTTTCGATTTTAAGCATAACATCTTAGCATTTTACGGTAAAGCGAAATTTCTATCCTTTTACATTGGCAATAGAAAATATTTTTGGTTACTCGATACAGGAGCATCATTATCTGTAATAAAAACCGACTCATTACCTAGTAACAGTGTCATAACAAGAGAGGAGACATCCGTAAATGGGATAGCAGGTCAAATAACGTCAACCGGTTTTATTCATCTTAGTTTGATGCATCTAGAAGATAAACATCGAGTCGAATTTGATATCAAGCTTCATATTTTTGATGACATACCTTTAAAAGCCGATGGAATATTAGGATTAGACTTTTTGTGTCGCTATGCATCAAATATCAATTTTAAAACTAACATCATGACACTTTCTAAATATGGAATGGAATATTCTTTGAAGTTGTTTGACACTATCAGTTACTCAAATGAATTGTTACACATTCCAGCACGAAGTGAATCTATTCATTATTTACTTTTGGATACTGATATGAAAGATGATTGTATTGTTCAAAACCAGCAATTGAGGGAAAATATTTTTCTTGCAGGAAGTATAGGCAAGGTAAAGAATAACAGATTACCTGTAAAAATTTTGAATACAAGCGAACATGACGTGACTTTACCAATGTTTCAACCTGAATTATTTTCATTGAAGGACTATGATTTATGTAAATTTGAACAAATTTCGAATGGTTTAGAGAGATCGAATACTTTACTTCGAACATTAAAATTAGATCATCTTAACATAGAAGAACGGAATTCAATTCAAGCATTATGTGCTAAATATTCTGATGTTTTCTTTTTACCAGGGGACAAATTGTCAACCACAAATATTTATGAACAATCAATAACTTTAAAACCAAATGTAAGTCCAGTTTACGTTAAACAATATAGATTGCCACATGCTTTGAGAAGTGAAGTAAACGAACAGGTTAAGAAAATGTTAGAAAACGATATAATTGAAGAAGCGAAATGTGAATGGTCGAGTCCAATATTATTAGTACCAAAGAAAAGCGAAAATAACAACAAGAAATGGCGATTAGTAGTTGATTATCGGAAGTTAAATGATTGTATCGTAGATGATAAATTTCCATTACCTAACATCACGGAAATTTTAGACTCATTGTCAGGTTCAGTCTATTTTACACATTTAGACCTTAATCAAGGATATTATCAGGTACGTTTAGACAAGCAAAGTAGAGAGTACACAGCTTTTTCTACAAATACGGGACAGTACCAAATGAAGAGGCTACCGATGGGATTGAAGTCAAGCGCGAGTGCTTTCTCTAGAGTCATGTCAGTGGCCATGTCAGGCTTAACTTTTGATAAATGTTTTATTTATCTAGATGATTTAGTAGTTTTTGGCAGAAATTTAGATATACACAATAAAAATTTAAATGATGTACTATTGCGATTGAGAAAAGTGAATTTAAAATTAAATCCTGAAAAATGTAACTTTTTGAAAAAAGAAATTTTATATTTAGGTCATATTGTATCGAATAAAGGAGTATTACCAGATCCAGCTAAAGTAGAAGTCTTACGTAACTATCCGAGACCAAGTAATACAGATGAGGTAAAGAGATTTGTAGCATTCTGCAACTATTACAGAAAATTCATTAAAAACTTTGCAGAAATAACTCAACCACTTAATAAATTAACAAGAAAATATGAAACATTCGTTTGGACGCCTCAATGTCAAAAAGCTTTTGAAAAATTGAAAAGTGCCTTAAGCACTCCACCTGTATTAGATTTTCCAGATTTTTCAGATAATAATGAGTTTGTAATACAAACGGATGCATCGGGTACCGCCATTGGTGCAGTTTTATGTAATAAAAATATGAAACCAGTTGCATATGCTAGCAGACCACTTAATAAGGGAGAATTGAACTATCCAACTATTCAAAAAGAACTAGTAGCTATTGTGTGGGCTGTTAAATATTTTAGACCGTACGTTTATGGAAAAACATTCACCATAATGAAGGATCACAGACCCTTAATTTATTTATTTTCGATGAAAGATCCATCGAGTAGGCTACTTAAATTTAGACTAGCTCTAGAAGAGTATAATTTTAAAATAATATATGTGAAAGGAAAAGAGAATAGTGTCGCAGATGCACTTTCTAGGATTAATTTAACATCAGATACATTAAAACAGATGAATGAGGAAATAATTTCTGTAATGACAAGAGCTCAGACAAAGAAAATGAATCAAGATTCGAATCAAGCTAATTTTAGTAAAGAAAACGACAAGTGGCCTGATCAACCACAAGTTGTAGACATTCTAAAAAAGCCTAGTGATTCTGTGGAATTGACTTTTATTGAAGAAGAAGAACTAAATAAATTACGAAAAACGAATGAGATAGATAAGGAAAAAGAAAGTTTAATTTATAGTGAGAGTAAAAAAGCATTGTATATTGATCTTAGTTTTAGAGCACAATTTACGCGAGACGAATTTGTGACTAAATTAGGAGAATTTTGCAAAGAGATAAATATAAATGAACTATGCATAGTAAAAATTAAGGAATATGAAAGTTTTATTGAAGACTTGTTAAAAGAAATAAAAGAAAGAAAGGATTGGACAGGTCCAAGAATTTATGTATTAAAAGGCGTGAAAAGAATAGAAAACGATGATGAAAAGAATTATATTTTACATGATTTTCATTTGCTACCCACTGCAGGCCATGCAGGTGTACGTAGAATGATAAATAATATAAGAAGAAGATTTTACTGGCCAGGCTTAGACAAAGACGTCATAAAATTTGTGAGTAAATGCGTTAAATGTCAAAAAATGAAACATTGTAAATATGTCAAGACGCCCATGGAGATTACTACAACACCTTCATATGCTTTTGAAAATATCTATTTAGACATCGTTGGTCCTTTAGATAGAGATATAGAAAATAATCGATATATTTTAACACTACAATGTGGTTTAAGTAAGTTTGTAGAAGCGTATCCTTTAAATAATAAAGAAACAGTAAGTATAGCTAATGCTTTAGTTAATAATTTTATTTTAAGATTTGGTATTCCTAAGGTTATAATTACAGATCGTGGAACAGAGTTTGTATCGGCAGTGATGGAGCAGGTATGTAAATTACTAGAAATAGAAAAACGAACATCTACTTCGTACCATCATCAAACAATAGGCGCGTTAGAAAATTCACATAAAAATCTAGGAGCATTTTTACGAATAATGTGTATTGGTCAAAAAGATACATGGAGTCATTGGTTACCATTCTGGTGTTTTAATTTCAATAACACGGTTCATACAGCGACTAAATACACACCTTTTGAATTAGTTTTTGGTAGACCTAGTATAATACCATGTAGAGTAAGTAGTTTTATTGAGCCTTTGTATAACCCTGAAGACTATCCATTAAGTTTAAAATATAGATTACAAGTAGCTCATCGAGATGCTCGTAACAATTTAATTTTAAGCAAACATAATCGTAAGAATACTTATGACAAAAATATAAACAATGTAACATATGTTAAGGGACAATTATTATTAATAAAAAATGAAATAGCAAGTAAGTTAGATAGTCTATGGGAAGGTCCATTTGTAGTCATAGAAGATTTAGGAGTAAATGTTAGAATAAGTAAAAATAATAAAGATTATATAATACATAAAAATAGAACAAAACCGTTAGTAACATAAAAAAAATGTATTTACTTAACTAAACATTTTTTTTTTCTATTCACCCCCGAGGTGAGGTGTAGCATGTAACTATGTCTTAAGCTAGATTAGATATATTCTTTAGTAATAAATCAACAGCAGTCAGATGCAGTCGTTTCACTCATAACCCGAAACCATACCTCCCTTCATTAGCCTAAATACACGCACAAAACACACCAAGGGAAGAATTTTACCCTTTCACATAAATTGCAAGTGCTTCCCATTTAAAACACATGGACATTAAGGATCCTCAGGCATGCGAGGGCCTGACCGGTACACGGGAAGAAAGGGCTCATTTTCATTAGGCAGATGTGTATAGATTTATATAGCCGGTCGGTTTAGATTGCGGTTCTCAAAGTGTTTAGAAGAAACAGCATACACGCGGCGCGTGGCTCGCAACGCGCCGCGTGCAATAGCCATTTACGCTAAGTACATAGACTATGTTATCATAAAATGGTCGTCAGATTGATCATCAATTGCATACAAAACGTCGGCCGTACGTGAATCCAATATAATGCTATAATATAATGTAACTGGTTGACATTTTACTATGATCAGACCTTCGTCCTTTTGTTACCGTCGGTTGAAAAAACAGGTAGCAGCTAAACGTATGAGCGACTTGTTTTCTGGATTAGACTCCGCAGCAATAAATATAGGTAAATAAAACTAATATGAATTAGCCGGGCAAAAAGCTTACAAAACAAAACTTACAAATCTTCTAAAATGCAAAGTTTGAGATACGCTGAGCCGGCTAACGAGTAGCAACGCACAGAGTCCGACAACCCTTCCGTTTGAAGCCAGAAAGGCACTTTTTGTCTGCACCTACATTCCACGAAGGAGATTCAAAGCATTCTGCAGAGGCGATGGAGCAACTATGTGAGACGGCGAGACGGACACACATCCGTATTTTACATTGTTAGAAGCATAGATTGGCTGAACATGACCGAAAAATGCAGACAGCGCAATAACAGATCTAACATAGTAACTATAATGTAATATTTATTTATTTTGGTTACCGACTTGATCACTCGGAACCGACTGATAGATACACGACGAAAAAAATTGGTATAGTACTTTGATATAGCTATTTTTTTTTTGTGCTCTTAGTATTATTTACGAGTACGAATATTTTTCTCTTTTGCTAAATTATTTAAAACCTACTAATAATGTACGCCTAATGGCAGATCACAGTACGCCTCATTTTTTATGTTACATATACCTGTACACTACAAATAATGATGTTGCATGTTCAAATACCTGGTCCTATAAGAATCTGTTTTGCAAGTCTAAAAGAACACCAATCTTCTTAGTTTTATAACAAGTCCTATTAGACCTAGCTACGTATATGAAAACACGCAATATTTTATTTAAAGCCAACCCTTGATTCATCAACATCATCAACAACCTCACCAGTCTAATAGTCCACTGCTGGACATAGGCCTCCCTATGACTACATAGAACTATATAACTAGATTCATACGATTCGCCTAATATCCACACATACCACCACCACACAACATCAAAACAAAAATCTGCATTATTCAAGCGTGTCTTTGGGGCCCCGAAGTAAAAAGGAATTCCGCCTAAAAACAATCCATATCAAAAACACACAATAAAGTATCCCCACACATGAAAGGAACACGTTCAAGCCATTATCCCAACGTCCGACTTTCGTTTTAAATTGTAGAAATTAAAGTTTCTTTTTTCGGGAACAATTCTAAACTCGTAACAACTTGTGTTTTAGGCGCGCCCTCGCGTGTTTGCGGAAGTTTAAAAAGTTCTGATAAAGCCTACGATATAAGGGCGGAAATATATTGGGAAAGCTGGACGACCGCTGTGGCGCGGTGGGCGAAGGATCTCTGTGAAGCAGGAGGTTGCAGGTTCGATTCCCATCTTGGTACATATATGGGCAGATCGAACAATCTACCCATGTTTGTTTCGGTTGTTCTGGTCATTTTCTGTAAGTATATAAAAAGAAATATCTACCAATGTAGTCATATTTAAAAAAAAATACTAGACATCCAGTGCGAGCAGTTAAAATTCAGACAAATAATTTATCCATTGTGCCACAAAATCAAGTACCCGACTATCATTCGGACTGTCTTCAGACTCCATTGCCGTTAGCTACACCTACAGAGGAAATATTCGTAGTCCAGGTGTAGCGCGTCTCGTACTGAAATATATTATCTACAGCACTTAGCACAATTTGAAGTAAAGGTAATTAAACCTTTACTTCAATTTGAAGTAAAGGTAATTAAACCTTTACTTCAAATTGTGCTTAGGTTAGTTCATGAGAGGTGTAGAATCACTTACAGCGTCAACGCTACTGTGTGGTCCTAGCTTTATAGCATGTTTCACTTTATCCCCAAAATACAAGCGAATATTTTAATTGGCCAGACGGTCCTATGGCCCATAAAACTGAGGTAAAGCTTTTATTTTACAACCAGCTGATTCTAAGAAGTGAATAAAATGGAAAATTTTACCGCGGTCTGATCTGTTTGTAGTTTTTATGCATCGGAGATTTTGATTGGCTTATCGAGAATAACTACATGCTGTATGAAATCTTTATGGCTTTTTGTATGATACGATAACACAATTGGATAATAATAAATAAATAAAGCGGGACACAAGCGAAGCAGAGTTTGTGTTATGGGTTTACTATTTAACTGATACATTTTTATTTTTATATGGACTATACTGGTAAAGCCTACAAAATGTTATATTCAGAAAATAATCAATTTTTTCATGTTTAATTCGTTCCTTTGATTGCTTTTTCTATTATCTTTGTCGAAGCGATGCATGAACTGGTCAGTATCTGGCGCAGCGCATCAGCATTGCTATACAGCGTGGCAATGCAGTCAGCATATTGGGAACACTTTCAATATGGTTCAGTTGAGCTACCTGTAGTTAGTTTGCAACATTCAATAGTTAGCTCAAATGTTTTAAATGCAAATACTAGTTATAACTTACTTTTATAATTGTAATTTTCTTTGACAGTTTTTACCCATTATATTTCAGACAAGGACTGTTCATCTTTGAAATGTTATTGTATTTCAAAGCTCTGTGGAGCATCTCCTAAACCCAACTAAGCTACCTGGACCTAGCAGGGCAATGAATCACCGTGTGCGTGTGCCCTGCCGGCCGGTAATTAGATTTAAGAACAACTGGCCGGCGTCACCCGGAGAATGGCCTGCATTAATTTGAGCTTCTCTAACGAGGGCGACGGACGCCTCGCTCGGAGGACCTTTGGACAGCCGGATCTGTGGAGTAGAGTTGACTTTTAATGTTTTTTAAAATTATATATCACATCTGCTCCACGATATTTCATTGCTAAAATACCTAGAATTGAATTCGGTTTTATATAGGCATATGTAATTTAATGCACAAGTACTTATGGTTGCATAAATATATATGTTATGATATCACAGCTTGTTCACGTGAAAAAAATTATTTGAGTTGAAATTTTCAATGCAACACAAGCTTTTGAAATGTTTATTAAAACTTTATATAAGTTACTTTGTATATCACCATCTAACACAGATAAAATTTGAGTAACACTAAGGCTGTATTTAGTGCTCGACCGACGGTGAGCGCGTACCGTACGTGCTGATCGTACGTCCTATATGATCGTAGCTGTACGCGCATAGGAATTCATCAGAGCTGCACTGTAGTCGTTCATACGTTTTCATTGATACAGCTACGCTCGACCGACCTCAGCGCTCACCGTCGGTCGAGCACTAAATACAGCCTTAAACGACAAAAGTGACTTCTACAACGGAATAAATTAATAATCATTGTATTTTAGTCAATGGATAAAACTCTGCTTAGTTTTGTGTTGCATTTAGTAACATGGGACATTTGGTCACGCCAAATAATATTTTAAACATTCTCAACTCTTATAACCTCTCCACTCCTTCCCTGTTCTCCGTAGCCAAGCTGTGTCCAGAGAGTGGGCTGCGCTTCCACTACGCCGTGTTTATTGCAATCTGGTGGTTAAATGCCGTCTGCTTACCCGCTTACTGCCCTTCGTTATAAAATAGATACTCGTAGCTTGGATTTTGTTCCGATTTCATTTAAAGTGTTTGGCTTGGGAAGTTAGCTTTGATTGCCCAAGTGCGCAGAAAAAAAATATTATAAAGAAGAATTTTAGTGTCAGTTTACCTAATACAATCGTTGTAATATAATTGTTTTGAAGGCATAACTCCCAAATGATAAATAATGCCATCTATCGCTCATAAGACGAGGCCTATATCCAGCAGTGGACTATTATAGGCTGATGATGAATCATTTTAATAGAATGGTTAAGTAATGTTACACAATAGAAGCTGATAGTTATATCAATTATTATTCAATTCCTTCTATTATTCAATAATAGAATAATAGAAGGAAACTAGAACTAGCACTTACAATGGAAACAGATGGGGTTTACTGCAGATCACAAGCAATCTAGAGGTAGCTCAACTGATCCATATCAATACTAATCTGATGCATTGTCAAGACGTTAAAGCTTATAAAAATCAAAGTCCCAACACAAAAGCTATAAAAGTACTTCAACCTTCATGTAAAATTTGAACGGCTGAAAAATTTATTCAGTAAATATCATGATTTATTTATGAAAACCTCGTCGCAGATTAAAGAAAAGATTATTTCTATATACGTCGTAAGCAATTAATATTTATCTATATTTCAAGTAAGAACGACAGAAATCCTCAAATATTCATGCTTCATACTCAAACATCATAAATTCCGAGCACATGAATTATTGAAGCTTAATTTTCTAATCGCCTACTTAGCCATTGGTCAAAGGGTTGTTGAACTATCTCCCCAGCCCTCTGGCCCTTCGGAGGCCCCTGGCCCCCGCAAACAATGTGCCCTTGTCGGGGACTTAAATAAAAGGTTTGATTTTGTGTTGTAGGGAGCTTCAATCAATATTTGCTGAGCGCCACTGATTGCTTTGTTATTGAGGTCCAGGCAGGTAGGTTGCATTCATTATAGGGATTCGCATATTACAATGTGGGTTGGTGGCTTTTTTAACATATTTAGCATTATTTATTTGTGTTATCAATCGTTAAAAAATATAGGGATGGATAATTATTATATTGATGTGAAAACAGTAAATCTGTCTCATAAGTACTTACTAATTACAAACTTAGCTGAATCTTTGAACTTAGACATCGATTTTGTCCAAATGAAGGACGAAGGCTACAAAAACGTACTATTATGGTAAATAATTTTTCAAAGACAGTCCTACCATCGCGAGAAGAGCGTTGAAAAAACAACCGTGTTTAAGAGAATCGTGTACATGATAATTGTTTACTAATGTTGCATAGAATAATTATTAAGTCATATAGAAAGGACACAAGGAATTATATACCTAAACAAGGAGTTGATATAAATATAAATTTCAGGGTCGTAAATCGCCAAAAATACTTTAGCGAAATTGTAAAAAATTAAAAATAAAACGTTACAGCGAAGATAGACAGTAAAGTGCATCACTGATAGATATTCTCTAGTCGGAGTGGTTTGCGAAAATGACAGCTGCTGTGAGCCTCTCTAATGGGTGTCCGTGCATCCTACACTACTTTACTACCCCCAAACACAATTTGCACTCCAATACACTGCGATACGAGCTATTTTGGAACGCAGGTTAGTTATTAAGGGTGCTTGAACTATCAATGGACTTCGACGTTGATTATGCAAAAGCTTTCTACTCAAGACTATCTTTGTGTAAAATAATTCAGTTTAAATATAGCAAGAAATCGGTTTTAATTGAAACTAAAAAATGGGAGTTCTGTAGACCCTCTACGAGAGCTACGAAAATTCTGTAGACTGTTCTACGGCGTAGGTGAATTTTCGTAGCATTGTAGAGGGTATACGAAACCGGAAACCGATTTATTTCCTAATGTAATAATATTCTGAATAATTTTTACACGTTATTTTAAACGTCACTACATATACAAATATAGCTAAGTCACTACCCGCTATCAGTCTGGACCTATGTATGCTTAGATGTTTAAAACTACGCAACGGATTTTGATGCGTTTTTTCAATACTTAGACTGGTTCTAGAGAAAGATTTGTATGTATATCATGCATTAGTATCAGCATTGAACCAGTGCGAAGCCAGTTGCTAGTTTAACATATTTTTTATTTCTACGACGTAAGCAAAAACGAAGAAAATTTATGCTATAAAGCTTATGTAAACTATCGTCTCAACGGGGCAGACCCTCGTGTCTCCAAAACGAACCTAGACTTATCCCGTAAGCAGATTTTGAGATATGGGCACCCGGCGACACTTAATAGGCTTCGTTAACTCGATCCCGCTCGACCCGCCTTAACTATGTAGGAAGGCCGTATATCTCACTGTGTCTATAGAAAGTGCGTTGTTAGTTAGCCGAAGGAGCATTAATTATGTCACCTGCCTTTGAGGAGAGGTTGGGGTTTATTCTGGATTATGCTTAGAGAATGAGGTGAGTTTTCTTGATTTTGGGAGGTAGATGTTGATAGTTTTGGTAGCTTTTGCATGCCAATGAAAATCATTTCTATTTTTTACTTATAATATGTACTTCTAACTGGTGAAGGTAGTAGGTATAAAAATATATCTGTTAAAAGTAAATAAAAAATATAAGTTTTTGTTTAAACTTAATTAGATGGTTTTTATCTTTAAAATTATAAAATTTTGAAATGATTAATGTAATATATTTTTTGAACTAATGATAGTAGCTAGCAAGGTACAATTTATTGCGTTTACGTGTTTGTTTATTGAACTTTTTGGCTTTAAGAAATTCTCAAGGTTTGTCACAAGATTAGTTCTTTTTGGATTGTTGTTGTCACTGTAAGTAACCTACCCTGAGATATCTGATAACGGAGCTGTCGATCAGCTGTGCTGGGGAGGCTCGGAAGGCGACCAGGCGCTAGCTCGCGGGGCAGCAGCGAAATGCCGCAAGTGCGGCGCTCCGTCCCGCTTGCACCACCGCCAGCGCCGCATCTCTCGCTCGCGCCGGCGCGAACACGTGTTTATTTGTATGTTTTATCCTTCGGCGGCTTTAAACCCAACCCACCCTGACCGCAAAGTGCGCTCCGCCGCCCGCCGCGCCCGCGCCGTCGCCGCCTCTCGCTCGCCGCCAGCCACCACTGTGCCGCGGAGCCGCACCGACGACCCACCGAAACTTTGTCCGAAGTCGACGGGCGCGGACATAGTACGCGCCTATTAATAGCCACCGCGAGCCGTCACCGCAACCGAGCTGCGAGTCAGCCCGCGAGTCGAACCGCGACCGTGCTCGGCGACGCACGCACCCCACACGCACTCCGCACACACTACGCGCCGCGCGAACGGAAACGAATACGATAACACGATTAACAAAAAAGTTAAAAAAATAACCGCATCCTCGACGAAAGTGAGAGCGACGTGCGTAAAAGCCATCGCGTAAATACGCGCCGCGTAAAAAGTGCAGCCGTCAGTGAAACTAGTGAAAACTTTTTTCGCCTCACGCGGGGGAGCCACCCCTTAGCGCCGCCGGAAAAAATCGGGCCCTCGCGTCCCCCGTCCGCCCGCCGCCGAACTTTTCATTCACCGGGGAAAAAAGTGTGGCAAGGCCACGGTGACGTCACGGCGTCAAGTGGGGCGTCCCTAGCAACCGCGCGAGGAGCATCATCGAGTTCCAGTCGATGATGATGTACGGGTACGGCAGCGAGGATGTCGCGTGACAACGATGGGGCCGCGGGTGGGTAGCGGCGCGTAGCGGCGGCGCGGACGGGATGTGCAGCACCCAGCGCGCGCGGGTGTCGAGGATGCACCTGCCGGGCGCGCCCAGCGGCGCCGTGTCGCCGGACACCAGCTCCACGCTGCTGCACGAGACCTACACCAAGATGACGTCAGACATCCTCGCCGAGCGCACGCTGGGGGACTTCCTGTCGGAGCACCCGGGCGAGCTGGTGCGGACTGGGAGTCCCCACTTCGTGTGTACGGTGCTGCCGCCGCACTGGCGGTCCAATAAGACTCTGCCGGTGGCGTTCAAAGTGGTGGCACTTGGTGACGTGGGTGACGGCACACTGGTCACGGTCCGTGCTGGGAACGACGAAAATTGCTGCGCGGAGCTGAGGAACAGCTCTGCGGTGATGAAGAATCAGGTCGCCAAGTTCAACGACCTGCGATTTGTCGGCCGCAGTGGTCGCGGTGAGTGCTGAAGGTGCAGTTATGTGAATCGATGGTTTGCTTTCTTAGATTATGCTTTCTTATTGTCGAATAAAATCATACTGTACGCCAAGTTAGGCAACATTTGATATTTTTGTCCCACCAGACTGTACAATTAAAAACTGTTTATAGAAAAACAAGGTAAGTAATTTACAGATAATAACAATTAAAAAAAACATTCACCATTGATTTGTAAGCAGTTTAAAATCAAAACACAAAAATGAAACCACTTTATAACTTTGATTAAAATAATGCAAAGTTTTCTAACTCACTTCTTTATGTAGGGGCGACCATGACATTGAGAAGTATGTAAAACTTTTTCCCTCTTAGAATGAATGTCAATAAGAAGGGCGGGCGGCTACTTCCGCCCAGTCGGATGTTCCGCCCTTTCTCAAGAAAGTTTACTTTTACAAGGAAACTTGGCTTTGCGCAGAAATTGTAAGAAACCACCTGTTTTTTCCCCTAGAGCTATATTTTCTAACGATCCTTATGGGGCAAGTGCGTTACTGTTGTAGCGATATAGATCCGGGTCCACGCATAAAAACCTGTGTTGATGTATAGAAGCCTTTTTAAAATGCATAAAACTATGATTAGATAAATATTTTTATCTGGTTCTGAAACACACGGCAGTAAGTATAATGCCAATTTAGGATAAAACAATAAAATAGCTAGCATCCATTTTAATAAGTACCTACCTAAGTATAAAGCAGTTTGTGCTGCAGCCCAGGAAATATCTCAATGGTGGTTGCTTTTTCACTTCTTCCATAGTGAAAGAAGTAAAAATAAAATGATTTGTTATTTCATTTTTTTTTTTTTTCATTTTATTTTCGTAATTAGAAGATAAAATCGCTAATACTTTCTTTCGCTTTGTTTTATTTATGGTTTAAAAGTTGACATGCTAAAGGGTTTATTTTGTACTAGATTCTGTCGGCGTCCATGTGAACTGATTTATGGTATAAAAAGTGCCGTATGGTTTACTTCAAACATTTTTGCGTAAAGAAATAACAAACATCCATACATACATCCTAGGTTTCGCATTTTATAATATAATTTTGAAAGAATAAAGTAGTTGACTACCTACTAACTTCTAATACACAAGATTCAATTTAGGGGATGAAACATTGGGGTTCCTTCAACACAAAGAAAGCCTATGTCTACGATAATGAATTTAAGATTAAATTAATTTATAGACTTGATTTTAATATGGTAAAGGGAAAATGTTAAAAAAATATCTAACAATTAAATTTGAAAAACTTCAATTGATTTTTTTTCTTCAGTAGGTTAGGCAATGGGGAAATCATAGATAATTTACATTTATAATCTACTTTTTTTTCAAAATCTTATTACAAGATTTTTAATGTTATTTTTACGTATAAATGGATACCTCTCACCTTTGAAACCTCTACCTTGAAATTCAAGCGATTCGATTTGGATCGTATCTATAAATGGACATGTATCCAAACCAAACGCTCTGAGGTAGCTGAATAAATCAATAAACAAGTGAATTCTAATGCATACTCATAAAGAAATATTTCTTTATGAATCGGGATTCTGAAATTTAAACCTAATTGTTTGGAGTTTCATAAGATTTCGTACTCGAATTCCTTTGACGAAAGGATCAGGAACACTTATTTCTTATTCACTTATATAAAATTCGTGTATGAAATCTTACGAACGTGACGTCACGTCACGTCAGGTTCGAAAAGGTGTGCGATTAACTTAAATAATATAACCTAACTTAATTCAGATCTTTTGCTTTAGTAAATTAGTCTTAGAGTGTAGAATCCGATAGAAGCTAATAAGCTTAGGGAATCTGTGTTGTCTATGTTTATGGGTGTTCGGAATTTTAGAAGGGATCATCCCTTCTCGATCGAGTAAATTCATCTACTATTCTTACTAAAAGAGAGGTTTTTGCCAGTCTCAGTTACAATAACTAAAATAAATTATAATACTTATGTAGGTACTATAGAGCGGATTGTTGACCGAAAGAAAATCTAACCTTATTTGGCTTAGCTACAACAACAGACGCAGTTTTTCATAGAATATTGCTTAGGTAACAATTTTGCATCGTTCGTACCTACCGAAATCTGCAACAGCTCATTGGGACGTCACCGAGAGCGAAATGTCGGCGCCGAAGTAGCGATACATACCCTTACTATGGCCGCCTGTCCAATGCATGTCAGTCACGCGAGTGCCATATGACAGGTGAAGATAGGAGTAGGTAGCTCAGCGTGTCAACTAGAACTTGGTCTGAGATTATCACGATTGCGCCGGCAACTTGTCCACAAACTGCCGTCAAACCACGGTGTTCGCCCGAGTTTTTGTTTTCATCTTCAACTTCTTTATTAATGGCACCGCTTGCTTTTCGCCACGTCTCTGCCAGTGTCGGTGTCGGAGTGTCATTATCTTCGAATACAATATGATCGGTTTTATGGATTAAATCCTGATAATTTTGCATAAATATAAGATATTGCTAAGATAAATGGATAACATAAAAACCACAATGGTTAACGCAAAATAGTAAATATATATTTAGAAATAACAATATTTTTAAAAGATATAGTTTTAACTTAATTTTGTTGGTTTACACAAATTTAAACACATCATTCTCGGTGAAGTACCGGTTACGTACCCATAGCGCTGCACAAATGATAACCATAACGTCGTCTTGTAATCCGTTACTTACTCTGTGACGTCACCAAATCGGCAGCGGTGATAAGTGGCGTTTTACCTTCAAGTGCATCTAAATGGACACTTTACATGATGCATTCTGATATACATCAAGTGAAAGCAGGTTTAAATAATGAAGTTGTGTATAATAGAAGTGCAAGTTTGACAAATCTTTCACATTACAAATTAATAGTTTCTTGTTGTAAATTGGTATCGGTAAAGGTGGGTACCCACTAGTGCACTGCAATCTTAGAAAAGTGTTTTTCTCGAGTCTGCCGTAAACGTCGGGTCATATAAATCGGTGTTATATGCTATTTATTTTTTTAAGTTACAGTGGAATTTAGTAACTGGATACAGTTAAAGAAACAGCGTGCACGACGCGCCTAAATGCAGTCGCTGTTTGTCGAGACCAAAGATCACAGGTGCAGATGGCCCATTGTTATAATTATAGACTGTATTGTAAGTAAATTTATTATATTATTTAAAAAAATATACTATGGACATTAATTAACAAAAAAAAACACAATAAAATAACGAAAATTACAATTGAAGCAACTTAGCTACCTGCAAACCAACTTACCAACAAACAATACGCAATATAAAATCGTAATCCGCAATATTAATAAGCTATTTGCAGTCCAGAACAATGGCAGAATTTGGTCTGGACTTTTTTTTGCGTCCATGGATCTGATGTATATTAATCAAATTAAATAAATTTTCTACGATTTTTCAATTATTCACACCTTCTCGTAAAGGCCGGAGTTATTTTATGATATTTAAAAGCTTATCAAATGATATTCGAATTAGGTACATTCGAAATGTTACCATTTTATTAGTGGTGCGGGTACAATTATTGAATGTAATGTATCATTTGTCTTTGATAGTGTCATGTTGTCAGCAGTTGTCTGTCAAGACGCCACAGAATCTAGAACGTAGTGGTTTTATTCTCTTTGACAGAATCCTTCCGAGACTTCGGCGTTTTTCATCTCTGCTGTGTTTTGTGTTTATATTTTGGTTTTCTATTTATTTTTACCCGAATTACGGAAGCCACAGGCGACGTATGTAACACCCAACCTGGACTGTTTATGGACTGATTGATACTGCCCTGTGTCTGGCTAGTGCGTGCCCTTAGGACTCCGATATTGTTGTTTTGGGTGTTCTGGGCATTTTCTATGTAAAATAAAAAAATATCTATTAATGTAGGTATACCTATATATATTGTTTTAAGTATATAAGTTATCTAGTAGGAACTCATAACATAACATAACACAACCTCTGCTTAGCTTCGGGCTAGATGATGCTGTGTGGATTATCCAACATTATTTATTAAAATCCTCAGTTTTTTTGTGTTTACGGGGCAAGTAGGTACATTTTTTTTAATACACGCTCAGCTTTCGTAAACATACAAGAAGTTTAGAATTTGTTTTGCTCATTTTGTTTATCATTTCTCATTTCGAATATTTAAGGTGGCGTGGTCTAATTGATAAGACCAAACCCAAGACCAAACCACATTATCCATTTCTTTATGATTTGATTTCAATCTGCGATGTTTTATAGACAAATATTGTTTGATGTTCATTCATAACCAAAAACTTCAAACACTGAAATCTTTTTTTTCCGGCTTTCCCCAAAGAAAATAGTCTCATTTATAGATTCTGGAGCTAACGCCAAATCTTTTAACATTTTTTTCATTACGGGACGCTTCAATTTGATCCCAGACAATTCTTAGTATGGAGACCTGCCATTGTTCTTTAAACTTCAACAATAACACAGTGAAAAAACTCAAACTTTGAATGAAAAAATGAAAAAATGAAAAAAATACTTTAGAAAATCATAAAAAGTCCAGTAAAATAACATTCTGCACTTACTTTAACTGTTTACAACAACAACAACAACAACAACAACAACAACAATATCAGCCTATATCAGTCCACTGGCTGGACGTAGGCCTCCCCTAATGCGCGCCATAGGTGGCGTTATTTCATCTGGGGGTTATTGCCCATAATCCCCACGCTGGGCATGCGGGTTGGGGATCGCAGTTCGGTGGAGTTGTTCTGCAGAGGGCACTGCTGCCCGCCCCCCGGTGTGTTTCCCTTAGTCGCCTCTTACGACATCCACGGGAAGAGGTGGGAGTGGTGAAATTCTATGCCGGCACCTCACGGCCCAGTGTTAAAGTTCTAGGTAAATACCACTTTTGGTTTGTTTCTTTTTTAAGTAATTTTGGGTGCTATAAAAATATTTCACACCTAGAATCTTTCAGAAAATAACAAACGTACCTACCTTTATAATTTATACAACAAAAACAAAGAAAAAGAAAATCATGTTACGTAAAATCGATGTAGCTTTCTGTACACATTAGATTATTGTTTCAGTTTCAACTCTGTGGTAATTCTGTGGTGACGTCATAAGTGGTAAATTTAAATTCAATAATTATTTTAATTTTGATCAATAATGATTTTAATGTTGATACTTAATAACTTCTTTTCGAAATTGCAATCAAATTACTGTGACCTCTGTGACGCAGCACTTATTAGGTTGCAGGTTCGATTCCCGCCTTGGGACAAAGCCTTCGATTTTGTTGACCATAAACTATTGCTTTATAAACTGAATCACTATGGAATTAGAGGTAGAGCTAATGAATGGCTTCAAAGCTACCTAAATGATCGTCAGCAATGTGTTGAAGTAGCGAAAGTGTACAAAGGAAACAAGAATATGGTGCGGTCTAGCTTCAAGTACAATAGATTTGGAGTACCACAGGGTAGTATTTTAGGACTGTTCTTATTTCTTATATATATTAATGACATTCCTAATATAACTAGACATAAAACAATTTTATTTGCCGACGATACCACAATTATTATAAGGGGAGAAAAAGATGTGACATTTGAAAATGAAATTAATATGACATTATCTAATACAATTGAATGGCTGAATAAAAATAATTTAAAAATAAATTTGACAAAGACGAACATAATACAATTTAGAACACACAAAAGAGAAAAGATGAATCTTGCGATTAAATACAACAATACTGAGATTGCCGAAGTAGGGTCAGCAAAGTTTTTAGGCATTTGGCTTGATCAGCACTGCAATTGGAAAGCACACGTTGATCATATATGTGATAAACTGGATAGATTCGTTTTTGCTATAAAGAGTCTTAGACTACGTGTATCTACAGACGCCGCGCTTAAAGCATACCACGGTTATGTTTCGTCAACCCTGGCGTACGGACTGATCTTGTGGGGAAACTCAACCGATATACAAAAGGCATTTATTACTCAAAAAAAGTGCGTGCGGGCCATCTGTGGCGTATGGAGTACGGATAGCTGTCAGCCCCTATTCAAGAAATTTAATATACTTCCTTTGCCTTGTATGTACATAAGAGATATTTGCTTGTTTGTGAAACAAAATCCTCACTACTTCAAAACTCATGCAGAGATGATGGTGAGACAAACAAGGCATAAAAACAGACTTTATGTACCAAAATTTAGACTAGAACTTGTTAATCGTAATGTTTATCATCAGGCAATACGCATTTATAATAACTTACCCTCTGATTTTAAAAACCTGTCATCTAATTTATTTAAAATTAAATTAAAGAAGTGGTTGATGGATGATGCTTTTATGACATGAAGGATTAATTTAGTTACAACCCATAAGTAAAAAAGTCACAAATTATTATTATTTTTCAAATTATTATCAATTATTATTATTTTTCGTCAATTAATTACGGTATGACATCAATTATTTAATTTTATTTAACCTTCAATTAATAATATGTTAAAATTTTGCACGCCTTGACGAGGCAGAATGTATTGGAACTACCTATTATTATTATTAAGACCTATTGTACCGACATTCCTGCAAATAAATGATTTATGATTTATGACAAATGTTGGTTCAATGCGGATATTATTCCGATTAATTTGGATATTTTCTTTATTATGTAGGTAATCTATAGTAATATTGTACCTATAACACAAGTTCTGCTTACTTTGGGGCGACCAGAACACCCTAAACTAATATCTGCAGATCTTACAAACATTTGCTCCGAGGCGGGAATCGAACCCTGCGTCGAGACGGACTTTTGCTCACCGCGCCACAGAGCTCGTCAAAGTAATTATTTTACTTTGTGGATATCTAGGAAAATTTACAAACTTCATTACAAATAGATGTTTTATCGAGAATAAACCCTATCAAAATATTAAGTCTAATGGTAAGTACAGTTGTTCGAAATTGTTATTTAAAAATATATAAACCAAAATTTTAAAAATATATTTCAATTCTATAATCATTTTCTTAGCAAAGATTTATCCCTATCATCAACCTAATCCATTTGTTTTATTTTTTTTAATTTATTTTTGCAAACAAGATGTAATATTATTTTAAAAAATCTCTCAATTATTTAAACTTTTTATTTAGACATCCACTTCTATGTTAATCCTATCAGAAAACCAATATGATTATTTATACTGTGGATCGGAGTAACCATAGGTATAAATTTTTAGTACCTATTATGCCACTTTGATTTGTTTTGATGATGCGAATTCGGATTTTAATTTAAACTGAAATTGTGTAAACAGTGATCGTAAAGCTATCCAAAATGTACGTATCTTTTATAAAAATGATCCAAAGGGGATTATTATTGCTACGATTAACAATAGCGCAGAATTTAATTAAGTTGCGGTTCCTAGCCGTAACAAAGTAATTGTTTTTTAATCATTTAAGAACATAAGAAAATTTGTGAAGTCGGAAAGCTTAAGAAAGAAAGGAACATTTATTTATTTGGCCATATAATAAGGGAAGGTGCCCTATCTTTTACGTAGGTAAAAAGAAGTAACAATGATCTAGGAAACCAGACAACACAAGTAATACAATAATTACAGGTGAAAAAGGGTCAAACTCAGCTTGTGCAAATTAATCAACCGTGCGCACGGAATAGCGCTGGTTTTCAGTTTGAACCTAATTTATACATATTATGGTTGGAGTATTTATATTATTGAATACTCGACCTCACAAAAACGTTCATCATGTATCTACGTAATCCCATCAACAGCAGACGCTGCCATATCCCGTCAAAGGAAATTGAAATTCCCCACACGCTATACGAAGTGGCGCGGATAAAAAAGCTCTTCATCTCGATAAAAACCGCAGTCCGAACTTCCACGTTGCGCTCTAATCTCAAGCTATATTTCAGAGCTGTGCAAATGAAAAGTTAGTCTCGGCGAAGACTTGAAGAAAAGACCCGCCTTCTCGCCCGCCAGCCAATGGAAAATGTCGGGAAAACGATTTCTTCCGTAGAGGCGGGGCGCGCGCTGCGGTCTTGCAATCATTTGAATAAAAAACCTTTCGAGCATTCTTTATTCTAATATATTGCGGCTAGACGGGAGAGTGTTCTATACAAACATGTTTACTACATGTTTATTACTCACCTACTTAACAATAATACCTTTTGCGCGTTTGATTCATAAAAAGTAGTATATTGATACTTAAACGCGCAGTGAACAACGTCAAAAGTCGAAAACGAAAACACGCACGGCGGTCGTCAACTATAACAGCCCTTGTCAACCATAACGCGGCCGCAAGCCGAGGCCGGTTACCCAGTGCCCCGAGTGCCCGGGTACCCGGTTGCCGGGTTTACCGGCTAGCCGCGGTGGAAAACTACCATTTCATTTACGGTCGCCCCTTGGTTTTGGGGTAGTTTCCTAACTATGCTTTGTGGCGTCACGCGGACTCATGCTCTATTTGGTGTACGATTTCATTACTGATCGAAAATTTTCTAATTGTTTGTGTTGGTAAAAATGTTAAATAATATGCTTACGGATAACGACTGTATTAATTAATAAAGAAGTCAAACTTTTTAAACTTGAGCTCTTGAATAATTAGGATTTTAGATTTGAATTTTCCAATATGTGCAATATATTATTAAGGGTATATTTTATAATATTATTGTTATTCCGCGACAATTGTGCTTGAAATTGATTTAATAAAGCATTAATTTTGCCTTATTTTCATAAATTTTAAAACACCACGTCTGTACATCGCATCACGAAATACCAGCTATGATTTTGGGGAGATTTAATAATTAGCGACTTAAATTCATAAATGAATCACTAATACTCACAATAGGTATTCTACAACACAGATTACTTCAAAGCTAAAGAAAAACCGTTTGAAAATAAAACATTCCGTAAACCATCTATCAAATGAATCTGCTACCTTCTTTTGTAACTTACAATCGAATATAATCAAAAATTCAGTTCAACCAGCCATCAAGACAGGCCGTTTGTCACCTTAATACCTAAGCACCTTACACAGGCGTATTAATTCAGTCAATTAGCTGAGAGGCATTAGCGCGTCATTACGGCACGACCGTCTCTGTCGTGCGACGGTATCGCGCCTGCGACACGGCGAGGCGTGTGTATGACAGCTGTCAAATTGGATTGCATCCAGGCTATTGGGGAATGTCTTTGGCGTGTTAGCTTAGTGTGGATATGATTGAAGACGTTGTCTTTAACCATAACAAGGTAGGAAAGCTAGGAACTTGTTATTTAGCTGTATATCTATTCGCTGTATATGTTGTTAATAAGTTCTCAAATCCAATTTCAATACTTAAATGACAAATTTCCCAAAAATATTCGTAACACAAAGATTATTTCTTGATAGTTTGTAATTACCAGGCTTGTAACCAAGGCTCTTTGGAAGTAAAAACTAATAAGAAATAATCACTAGGTGAAAATATTAAAGAAAATCGGCCGCAGTCTGTTGGTTATATCCACATTCATACAGCGAATAGAATTGTCGCAGTTTTGAAGTAGTGCAAGCGTCGTGCGACTGCCGAGGCATTAGTGCTCAATTGTTTCATATACAGGGTGGAATTTTGTAATGCCACCTGGAGGGAAAGTACTCTTAATACTGTAGTTAGAAAATTGTACTCAAAGAAAACATTCCTTTAATTTTGAAAAGAAAGAAAACCGCATTCAAAGATTTTCGAAAATTCGCTTGCCACACCCGGGAATCGAACCGACTAAAATCTGTAAAAATGTACTTTTATTGCATAGATCGTTAGGGTCAATAATAAGGATGAAATCTTTCTAACAAACTTAATAAATTAAATGAAAGGACAACCATGAAATTTTAAATTATTTTAATTATTTACAATAAAAAGTCAACTAACTAATTAGTTGCTCGAAATGGGCTCCATTTTCTTGGATACACAAATTTATTCATCTAACGAATTTATTTCTAGTAACTTTTAATAACGTGTTGTGGTGAATATTATAAATCGTATTCTGAACTTCAACTCTCAACTCGTTTACATTCGCATAAGATTTCATGTAAATTAGATTTTTTACATATCCCCACAAAAAAAATCTAAAGGGGTGAGATCTGGTGATCTCGCAGGCCATCTGATTGTGCCGTTGGTACCAATCCAGGTATTAAAATGGTTATTAATGTAGGCAGTAGTGATTCTGCTGTTATGGGCTGGAGCACCATCTTGCTGTAGAATTATTTGGTTTCGCTCTGCCTCGGGGAAACCATTTAACTCATTTCTTAAGAGATCCAGTATTTCAAGATACTTGACAGTGTTTAAATGACCTTTGTACACGTGGACTAACACAACCATATTTCTCATGATTCCGCACCAAACGTTGAAAGAAAACCTTACTTGACTGTTAGTTTCATGGACACTGGATTCACTCGAGACCAATAGTGATTATGAGTCTGCATTAGGTACAAACACGTGCAAATTTCAATCTTCTTATCTAAATATTAATTCGTAATTTTTAATGGATAAATGACGTCAATGGTAATTATTAATTACTGACACAAGTAAACAGATGGATCTTTAAGTTAAAGTGCTTAACTTGGCCCATTCAATTTATAATTTAAGATTTCATGGTTGTCCTTTCATTTAATTTATTAAGTTTGTTAGAAAGATTTCATCCTTATTATTGACCCTAACGATCTATGCAATAAAAGTACAGGGTGTCATTTTTACAGATTTTAGTCGGTTCGATTCCCGGGTGTGGCAAGCGAATTTTCGAAAATCTTTGAATGCAGTTTTCTTTCTTTTCAAAATTATAGGAATGTTTTCTTTGAGTACAATTTTCTAACTACAGTATTAAGAGTACTTTCCCTCCAGGTGGCATTACAAAATTCCACCCTGTATAACTCGAATTCCATTAGGAAATTGTCATTGTTTTAAATTTTTAGTTTTGTAAAACTTATCAGTCCACGTGTAATGTTGGTACATACGTAATGTACGACGTCACTCAATGACCTACCTAGAGATAAGGAAAAATAGAATTATATTTTATTAAATGTCAAACATATCGGATTACTTTTATTATCGGACCAGTTTAACGGGACTGCGAGCAAGGAGTGGGTTTTTGGACCGATTGAAATGTCTTGACTTTAAGCATAAAAGGGATTTATATAACGAGTAATTAAATAAATGAATCAGAACACAATTCAAACAGCTACATCTAGTCCCAAGCTAAACAGAGCTTATGCTATGGGATGATAATTATACTCAATATCGAATATATATATGTAGATAGATATTTTTATGCCATATGTATGTTATAATATGTATGTAACATCCAGCTAAAATGCCTACAGCTGCAGGAATAGTAATTTAATTACGATCTAAATTTTGAGTCGAGGGGCGGAAAGTGAAATATTAACAAAGGGAATTCACATGTTTATCAAATCTAAATATCTGTACCAGAATTTGTCTAGATCTACATGTTTCCAATTTCTTTAAAATACCAAAAAAAAATATGACTGAAAAAATACATAACCATAACTAATCCCATTTATAACACTGACAAGCCCAAAGCCGCCACCATTGGTATGTAACTACCATTTCATAGCATATAAACAGGCTATGAAAACAAGTGTCGCACTCAAAACATCCAACACCGCGGCCTATCAAAGAAACTGCCTCAACTTTCCGTGTCAATCGTTTAGCATGTCTCGAAGGGCGAGCAAATCGTGAGCCTATAAACGCTGATGCTACAGTACAGGGGAGGGAACCAGAAGTGCAGCTTAATCTGTACGTATACCATTTTGACTGAATTTGAATTTGACTGAATTTGAATGTCCGCCAGCAACGCAGGAGATGGTGATTCCCGCCTCTAGATAAATATTTGTATGATCTGCAGATATTTCTTTCAGGTTTTCTGGCCGTTTGCTATGCATAATAAGCAAGATACGTCTATGTTATATGTAATATAGTACCCATCATTCAAGCTCTGATTAGTTTGGGGTTAGATGATGGTGTTTGGATTGTTTAGATATCGGATAATCTAATAAGGTACAGTACATAGATATTTATTTTATACTAGCGGTCCGCCCCGGCTTCGCACGGGTATTATACAAAAAATTCAGAAATTATACACTCTAACACGATGGGTTTCACAGTTTTCATACGGATCCCTTACTTTTTTTAACAGCATTGGGGTTTTTGACATTGACTCGACACTTTATAATTGACACTGGCCGTAGAGAAAAAGCAAGCACCGTGCGCTATAATATCCAACCTCTTTTTCTATTATGACGCGCCATAATAGAAAAGAGGTTGAACATACAGCGCACGGTTCAATTATTGAATTTTTCATGCAGATCCCTAACTTTTTTAAATATATTATATAGCCTATGTTCATCACGGAAAATTTAGGATTCTAATGGTGAAAGAATTTTTCAAATTGGTCCAGTAGTTTCGGAGCCTATTCAATTCAAACAAACAAACAAACATACAAACAAACATACAAACAAACAAACAATCAAATCTTTCCTCTTTATAATATTATATAGTATAGACATAGAAAACATCCCAACACCCTGAACGAATATCTGCAGATCGTAATCAAACACAAACTAGGGTTAACTTGACAATATTCATAATCAATTTTGAACTGTTAGAAATTTGAGAAAATATCTGCTAATGTTTAAGAATTTTTTTTTTATCTGTGCTTTGCCAAGCTTTTTGTTAAACTTAGTTTACAATCATTCTATCAGTGGGTAAGCAATCCTTTATCTTCATCTCGCGAATCAGTTATTAAATACCCAGTTATGTTCCCTTGTTCAGGTATGTATCAGGTATGTTCCTTCGCATGTTTTACATCTGTTTTCGAATTACAAACCTATCTAACTGGTTAATTCTTTACCGTGCTAACCCGGTATCGTGTACCGGGTACATTAAGTAGGGGTTATTTATTTAGTAGCGAGTAGACGGCGGCAGGCCGAGACTGGCACGAGCTCATCGCGCGCATGTCTTCGAATTCCTGATGGTTCTGAGGTTCGAATCGTCAGACTGATTCCTTGATGCTTTGGCGGATAGATGTGCGATTATGTGAAGAACTACAATAGCAACTGAAATGTTAAAAGAGAGCACGTTTATTATAATGCTGAACGTTTCATGGTGGTTTTGAAACAGATCTGGCGGGATTTTTTTGTTTTGTTCAAAAACGGTTTTTTCTATATCAGGGCTACAAGGTTTATTATGTTCCCGTGGTTCAGCAAATATATGGCGAGAGATGGCCACCGGAGAGGTTTTAGTAGGCATTACGTCCTTCTCAGGGCGTTGAGTCCAACATATTTCTGGTCAGGGCAAATTATTCGTAAATGAATTGAAAAAGAAAAAGGGTTACTTACTTTTTATCAAAATGGTCAAAAAAGAACGAATGAAACTTAAAAAAATTGTTACCAAAATAAAATCCAGCCAAGTACAGACTATAAATATATGTATTAAAGCATCAAAACAAAGAACACGAACTAGGATCGTAGTTATTTCCCTGAATCTTAGATGGCATTCGCGTTGTTCAAAAACTACGAAAGTCTACAAGTAAAAGAATGCCTCTGGTAAATTTTTTAAAAAAGAAGGCTCCAGTGTCGTCATCACCGAATCCCCCAAACCGTCCCACCAGCGATCGCTCCTCGCTTTAATAAACTCCAACAGGCCGCAACAAGCTGTGTACAAGCTCCATTTTTAACGAGCCTCACCGCCGACCAAAGTAGCCTACACATGAAATCACGTATGAATGGGGCTCTTTTCAGTTTTTTCGCGTGTAGCCAGCGCCCGCCGGACCCATTAAAGCTTACATGTCACTCTCTCGCGGCCGTTCAGGCTTGTGCCACTTTGTCGGAGTATATTGAGAATTGAGTCGTATTTCGATTGGTTGTAGACTCTATTTCGGGTAGATCGGTTAATATCAGTATTGGTAGCAACGGAGTTCATATTAGAAATTACTTCGAGATTTTTTGCAGCAGTATGCGGTAGCTCAACTGCAGTGTTGTGTGCATTTTGTAACTACTTAATAACTTATATCTATAGAAAAATATAGCAATACAGGTTTTATTAAAACAATATTTGAATAAAATTTGACACAAAGAAATACCAAAAATAAATCAATTTTCAATACCAAAAATGGGTCCTAAAGGATCAACGCTTGTAAACTCCACAAACTAAACCTCGAGAGGTAAAATCAGAACGCTATCGACTCCACTTCACAGCGCTTCACAATACAGCTTTGACGTACGGTCATTTAATATTAACTGTGGCTTTCCCGCAGATGGGAATGTTTTTTTTATTGGCAATGTAACTCCGTGATGAAGTGGTCGGCTGTTTGTGACGGGAGCTGATGTTTGGATTGCGCTTTTACAATCTATGTTCGAACTCAAGGGCTTTTATGCATTCGTATTAGCAGCTCCGGTCAACTTTTGTGCGAATGACATTCCAATTTTCATACCGGTGATACCTAAAAGTAGATATATGTTGGTAGCATTGATTTGTGAAACATAACGTGAACCTTCACAGCATAGACATAAAGATTCGTTCAACAACAGTCGATAACTCGACAGTTATACAACATAACAATCCTTGAATGGGTTTTTGATTGACAATTAGTTTTGTCGGTCGCGCAACTGTACACAAAATGAAATTGAACTGGCTATAAATTTTTAACTTTTAACAAGTGATCAAAATGGAGGTTCGGGTACAAAAGCGCCCGTTGGAGGGATGCGACCGCTTATTCGATTTATGACTGAAGCTCACTTTGAGGGTGAAGTTTTTCCGGTAATATTTTCAATCAATTAATCACTCTTTGAACGAAAAAACGTAAATGTTTTATGGGAAATGGTGTTTTAGTGGTTGAATTTTCAGCTCGGCAGAAAAGTAGAAAATTCTAATTTATCGCAGAATACAGGAAGTAATGTAGACAAAGTTACGGTTATTATAGTTCGACCGAAACCGCTGTACCGCTCCCTAAGAAAGTGCGGCGAAGTGGGGGCCGAGGAAAAAAGAGCAAGAATACACATGAGATCGATATTGTCGGATATATCTTACGATATCGTACCAATATAAACAATATTTTTGTTTTATATATTATATCGATATGTTTATATTTTTTTATAACTAAATTATCTACAGATATTCTGACAGAGCTTCTGCTTCAACTTCATCTTCCGTTTCGCCATCGGAATTTGAATCAGAGTCGTTCTGCAAATTTATAATTAATGGATCGATAATAATATCAAATCTACTATCGCGATCCCAGTAATTGTTTTCATTTTTTTGGACATGATCATCACATTTCTGCCATTTTTCCGCCGTGAACTCCGAAAACAATGTATTCAATAAGTTTATCTTTTCATCTAGAGAAGAGTTAATATGGTTATGAGCTATATTGTTTTTAATATCAGCCCAGACTAACTCTATGGGATTCAAATCCGGATGGTACGGCGGTAATCGTAGAACAGTATGTCCATTGGCTTTCAGGAGTTCATCAATTCTGTACACGGGCTCTTTTTGTGTATTATCGATAAGAAGTTGCAGTTGAGATTTTGTCATAGCTTCCGAAAATTCAACATTGTGGCGCCGTAACCAGTTCTGCATTTCGGTTTTGAGGCTTGCTATGGTTGGCTTCTTGTCAACCTGAACGCTGTGGTAAGACGCGTTGTCCAAGACAACCACAGAATTCGGAAGCAATTTATCTTTTAACTTTTCATCTACCCACTTATAAAAAGTAGGCCCGTTCATGTCTCCATGATAGTCGCCGGTCTTAGCATCTGATTTGAATATCGTCAATGCACCATCAACCAAGCCATTTCGACATCCAGCGTGAAGAATTACCAAACGCCGTCCTTTTCCAATATCAGCATGAATTCCAGGTTCGGACGATGATTGCCAACATTTGCTTACATGGTGACTGGCGTTAATGTATGTTTCATCAAGGAAATATATGTTGCGGTTTTGCGTTCTGTAATTTCTGATTTGTGTTAAGTATTTTTTCCGCCACACTACAATTTTAGGCTGCTCTATAAGGAGATGTCTCTTCGATTTGCATTTTTTGAAACAGTAACCTATTGTGTGTAAGAGGCTCCTTAGAAATTCTCGTCCACAATTTAATATGCCATCTTGTTTCAAACTTGAAAGTAACTTACGGACACTTGGCACTCTTTTTTCAAATTCATAAAACTGATGAATTTTTCTTCTGATAACTCCTAAATCAAAATCATCAACAACATGTTTTTTCTTTATAGTTTTTGGTTGTTTTGGCGAATTAAATTTCAATCGGCCCAAATTTTCAGTTGATGAATTGCCCTCTTTTATCACATTTCTTGCGGTTTTTTCGCAGTACCCCGTAGCGTCTGCCACGATTTTGGCAATATTTGCATCACTTTTATATTCAAAGCTCTCTCTGTCTGCTTTTCTTTTCTTAAAATATTCGGCCACTTTAAAAATTATGGCCTTGACATCACGAGATAGCGCTCGGCCCATCTTTGGATATTTATCTCATGTGTATCTGACATAGACCGTCCGGTACAAAGGCGACCTACTGCCGTGAGCGTCGACGGCAGACTGATGGATCGGAGCGGCCGATACTTCCCCCCCGTCTCGCCGCGCGCATACCTCAGGAGCGGTACAGCGGTTTCGGTCGAACTATAGCTAATTTTTGTAACGTGTGACACAGGTTTTATAAACCTAACTCAAGCACCATTCCATCACAAAACCGGTCAATAATTTTCATAGATCATAATTATTGTAATATATTGTATTATTTGTCAATTATACTCACACGCCACACTCGTGTATTAGTATTTTATAATAATAATAATATTTATTTATTCAAGTAAAGGTCTTATAAACATAACAAAGTATTTTTACTACTAGTATAAATATTTATTTATTTATTATTTGTGGTAAACTAAAAAAACAACAGATCAAGTGAATTAAAGTCATCTCATAATTCACCAAATAACACTCTATTAGATTATCTATTTTATATAAATGCTGGGTTTCATAATTTTAAATATTTATTTTCATTTGTTTCAGGGAAATCGTTCACCCTAACGATAACCGTCTCAACGACGCCTCCCCAAGTGACGACGTACAACAAGGCTATAAAAGTCACCGTGGACGGGCCCAGAGAACCTAGATCAAAAACCAGTTAGTATAATTTTTTTTGACTTTTTGGCTTAAATCGTCATTAGCAAAATATATTTGTTTTGCTGATGACGACGATTTTTGCCACTTTCCTCTGAATTGAGCCGAAAGACAAATGAATTCTGACAATTCTGCGCTAGAAATAAGTGTTCGAGTTTTCATATGATTTCATAGGAACATTTCTAAATTTCGACTTCGTTAGCTATAAACACTACTTCTATTCACATAAAATATTAATAAGTTAAGTATTCTTCTTTTTATTTATTCTGTATCTTATATATAACTATTTGGAATACTAACAAAACAAGCAACCGTATCATGAAACAAAATCAAACAGACATGAAAGTGTTTAGCAAATTAATTAAAACGAATTGTCCCGGAATTACGTACCCTTACTATTCCATCCTTCAACATAAAAGGTTGTTTTGAAACACTTCAAACAGCCCAGTCCTGACCTCAGAACATTTGGAACATCTCTAATGAAGGTAATTTATTAATTTGGCGAGAAAATTGCCGCGCGGCCTTTTCTTGTTCACGCAGCGGAAACCGGAACGTAGGGCAGAATGCTTTAACGTTTGAAATTACAGATGTTGATGCTTGTACTGGCTTACTGACTCCATAATTTAATTTTATGTAATATAATAAACACCTAAATGTCAAAAACTTTATTATCAGACGACAATGGTACATAGACAAAATAACAAACAAACAAATAGAACAAAAATAAGAATATTAAATCTAGATAATAACTAGTTTTACCTAGAGATGAAGAACGGGACATTCACACTTTTCCGATATTATTTTTAGAATGCTCTTGCTTTCACTTCTTCTGAAAAAAACATATTTTTTATTGAAGTACCATGGTTTATACTGCTCATTCATATCTGGTCCATCCCAAGGTTATGTATATCCCGATTTGGCGTGGAAGAGATCTCTCGTAGCGATAAGGCCGCCCTTTATATTTCTTCAACTGTCAACATGTCTGAGTTGTTCTCTTTCTTTGTGTGGCACAATAATGTATTTTCTATTAAAGTTGTGTGTACACAATGCCTCACAATGCGTATCCCATCCAAAACCCATCAGCATCGTAATTCAACAACAAGTAAACAAACAAAACAGTAATTCGAATAGTTAGTCCCGACAGTAACAAATGACTGGTCGCTCCCGTCGCATCACACCTCGTTCGATCAATCCCTCGCGCAGAAGAAATTAAAATAATTGCGCACCGCGGGATAGTGCCGGCCTTTCAGATCCATGGCTGCTTGAAGGGTTAAAGTAACGATCGCAGAAAACATTTCACAAAATAGAAATTAGATAGAATTTTTTTTGTATCAACCCTGTCATACACCCTTCTGTTTTATTTATATCTATACTAATATTATAAATAGGAAAGATTTTATCGTTTGTTTGAATTGAATAGGCTCCGAAACTGGACCGATTTGAAAAATTATTTCACCATAAAAATCCTATCCTAAGTTTTGCCTGATGAAATAGAATATTTTCAAAAAAGTTAGGGATCTGCATAAAAATTCAATTTTCGTTAATTACCCGTGCGAAGCCGGTGCGTGCCCTTATGTTTGTAAATACATATATATAACATACATGTATTTACAAGTATTTTAAACTATCTCTGCTAGTCCAGACGAAAAATGTCTCTGTCATAAATTTGATGAATAAGTTTATGTTTGAACAAGCCAAATTAATGAATTCAAAAAATTATCTGGTCGAAGCAACGTGTGACAAGAGAACTGGTCAGTATCTGGCACAGCGCATTACCATTGCCATACAGCGAGGCAATGCAACTAGCGTCTTGGGGTGCTTCCTACTTATATTACTATGGATCAGTTGAGCAAACTGTAGATTGTTTACACCTGCCTACAGTTACCTTTATGTTTCAATTGTAAATTTTAGTTCTAATTTGGTTATTTTACCTTAATACCTATTACTATTACATAAACTAAAATAAAGATTAATGAATAAATTTTCATGAAAAATTAGAAATATTTAGGGAACTCGTCGTATGTTTATCATGAATTAGAAATTTTCAAGTTATTATCATAGGCCACGGAGGACTTAAAATCCAAATTCAAACTTTGATAATTTCTTATTTAATACCCATTTTTGCTGACGCTACCTCCTCTCCAGCTTGCTAGACGAATGTGAGGGCACAAAGGAGGCAGGGTAATGAATCGGTTGTTTAATTAATTAGTCAAGAAAGGGCCGGGGCGGGACATGCATGCCCTGCATATTGATTTATTATCCGACATCCGAGATGCTAAATTATTTATCTGAAGCGCTGCGACGTGTTAACATGAGTGTCTATATGGGATATAGCGGGTGTTAATGTAATTGTGTTGCTAGGTTTATGAGTGTTTGATGTAGGAGGAAATATATAGGCCATATATACTACCTACTTATATATTATATAGACTATACAGGTGGCTTTTTGATATGGGATGGATAGACAAATCCGAACCCATGAGAGTTAGCAATGAGTCGCGCAAGGATTCGCTGGTGGGTTCAATTTATATAAAATAAAAATTGTGTAGGTAGTTTGTTTTTTTTATGATTTATTTTTGTGGGAAATGTCAATATTGAAAAGTATTTTAATGTTTGTAAGTTAGCCAAGCTTTTAATATATTCTTACTTTGCCAATAGTAAAAAAAAAAACCTTTGATACCCACTGTGCGAAGGTAGTTTGTTTTTATTATGATATAATTTTGTGGGAAATGTCAATATTTAAAAGTATTTTTTGTTTGTAAATTAGATAAGTTTTAAGACATTTCTTACTTTGCAGATAGGTAAAAAATTTAAAATACCCACTGATGAACGGTTCAGTTCAAAGCATTCACACAATGTGGAATAGGGGGTTTGTAGACAATACCCTACAAAACAATATCGTTAAAACAAAACGGAACAATGCGGATATTATCCAAAGTACAGTCCACGTCAAAAGTTTTAAAAATGATTCCCACCCATAAGTCGTGAAAAAATGCCTATCGCCCTTAGAATTGACAGATGCGAATTATATTTCGGTAAGACATACTCTCCATATGTCAATGTCAAACAACGCAATTGCATACGCCATTTTAATTTGACAGACCAATGCCAAAGTGGGGGGCGCTTTGTCATGGGTTTCAGACTGGTCAAACCATTCTTATGAAACGCCACATTATTGTAATTCTCACAAAACTAGCTTTATTTAAGATCATCCAGCTAAATCAAAGATCAAGGAGATAATTTAACAATAATATGATACCGAGATAATGCCTTCTATGGCGCTCATTAGGGGATGCCTATGTCCAGCAGTGGACTATTATAGGCTGGTGATGTTGATGTTGATGATACCGAGACCCAAGTCCATTCGCCCTTAATTTTATTCCGCCTTTTTGTTATCGTCTGTACATCACAAACCCTTTCCCTATTTTTACTTGCCGGGTGGGTGGTTCATTTTATCGCCAGCGCCGGTAGCCGCCTACAATTTAATATTCGGTGCGTTAACGATGTTTTTCTTAAGGTTATTTTCGGTGCGCCAGCGCAGTTCAGACCACCCAGATGACGTATTGTTTACGTAGCTTCATACGAATTGATTGAGATAGCTGTGAAGTTTGTAGCTATAGTGGCAGTACACTGAAGTTGTATATTTTGATTGTAAACAGCTATCAAAGTGATAGTTAGTTGGTTATTTGTTTAAGTGATTAGAACTTGTAAAGCCGGGTTTTTATTCAGCTTTTATCTTTAGTTTTGTATGTTTACAAAGTAAATAAAGTGGTAAAGAATAAAGTTAACGTACTTAGCGTTTGTTGTAGATTTATCACAAGCAAGATAAAAAGTTCAAGATCAGAGAATTTTCCAGGGAATTTTTTTAAGCCATGTTAGATTACAACATACATAATTGTAATACCTATTCAGTTTCTAAGAATTTACTGACAAACTCTCCTTTGAATTTGACCCTTTATTACTGAGCGAGATTTTACTCCTTGGTCTGAGCGTAATTTTGCAAGCAAAATACGTAAGCAAACAAAATTATTAACAGATTCAAAGCAGCTAAGATTCAATTTACAACAATTAATAATTAATTTACCATCGTCTCGACACGAAAGCGCAGCAAACTATTATAAATACTTCGCATAATAAATCTAAATAGACCTGACTGGACCCCATGTAATCCTTTAATCAGGTCCACGGTAGCCCTTCCACCCTGTTCACCCCCACCCCCCATCCCTCCCTTCACCCCAAACGGTGCAAATGACAGTTTCTAATTCCGACTTGCCATGAAAGTGTGTAATTGTTGCCGTTGATTTATACAGTGGAACCTTTTGCGCGGGAATCGAGCATGTGTGCCGAACAGGGTTGCCAGCTATAGCGCCTCACTAATTTGTAATGAGAGAGTATTTATGAGAGTTTATCTCATTAAATCATTTATCATAAAATGTGTAGATGAAGTGAAATTTGAAAATAATGTATTCTTTTCCTTCTAAGCTAAGACACTTAAGGTTTTTCTATTCAATAAGACTATTGACAGGATGTCACAAATCTCATGAAAATAAGACTTACAAAATAAAATGATTAAAAAGTAGTAGACGAAACCAGATATTAAATCATTTAACAATATCTAGGATATAGGTCCCCGTCGGCTATCGTACACGAATATCGAACTGTGTCCCACTTCACGATTTTTAGCTTTTGTGTTATTTTGCTACGTTCAAACCACTAACATATTAATATGGAAGGCTCTGCGAATCTGGTGGGTAGCTGTGTTGTTAGTTAGCTGTGTAGTATTCTGATTATTTTTCATTCCTTGCTAAGGTCTTGCTAGGGTCCTTTAGAACAAATTATGAAAGGTTCCTTAGGTTAAAACTAAGTTATACATAATTTAAAGTACTCGATGCACGAAACGCGATTAAACTTTTAGGTATTTTTTTCGCCGCAGAGAAAAACGCATGAACTGCGACATATTTGATTGTTTACGCCAAAATGACGACGTACGAAATGCAACTAATCCCTTTTCAAGTGGTAGCCCTCACCGGACACGCATGTCTGTGCGTCGGTGTTTCCAATCGGGAGCGCGTGTGTGCGTGCAGTCTGCATTTGTCAATCGCGCACCCACCGCGGCGGTACTCTGGGTGCGCTAGTGTATGAGTGTATACCATTTTATGATTATCTGCTCGATAACCGAGATGCTGGGCCCTTTAATTGATTGATTAAATGTTATTTTGCATGGACGGATGCCGGGAATAGCTGCGGATTGAAATTTAATTCTATTTAAATTTCGTACACATTTCCGGGTCAGTTCCGGGTCAGGGCTATCCGTATTCCGAGTTGTGTGAACAAGTTCATAAAATTTCCTGACCCCTGACACGGAGCTGTGTGAACAAGTTCATACAATTTGTACGTAACCGATTTTTTCCCCGTCCCTGACGGAACACGGCCGGGACGAGTTCCCGGAAATGTGTGGATAGCGCTTTAGGTAACATTTGATTCAGGAAATATTAGATGTGGATCTCAATAGAAGCTCAAGTATTAACCTTTCGAATTATTAAGTAAATCGAAGGTATGAGCGAATAGATCCAGTACCGGTATTTATGAAACTTTATTGGGTCATAGGTCACTGAGCAAATAGCTGTAAGAAACGGACAGAACTAAATTATTAGTGTTAAACGGTAACTCATAATTGAAACAGTAACAAATTTCAGATTCATGGGAATTTTTCTCATGATGCCTTTTCCGAACTCATCTATGGATGTTCTCTACCAGAAATACCGTTCACGGCCCTCTCTAGTGACGTTATTGAATTACCCGCGTCTCGTGTCGTGTTGTGGGATACAATACGTATTGTCGCTTGAATAATTTGTAGAACATCGAGCAACGGAAGAGTGCAGGAAAGCAAGATGAGAAACAATGATAATCCAGATGAATAAAAATGTGGAAGATTTTGAAATGTATTCTCGGTTCTCAAAACATGATTGTCTTTCTACCCATGAAATCTGAGAATGATTCCTACTGAAATCAAATTGAAGACTGAATTCCGCGGGAAATCAAAAGATAATACATAAACCTCGAAACATGGATTGACCTAACTATCTATGAACTCTGAACTACTCTTAATATTTCTTCGACAGAATAATAGAATAGATTTCACATAAAAATAAATCAAACGAAATCTTCAGCAAAAAATTCCCCGTTTTGGGACTACAAACATAAGATTCAAAAGGTATCAAAATCTAGTTACCCCAAATATTCATAATAATGCACACTAAATAACACAATATCATTATTATAAAAGTTTGTAAAAGGAAAGCATATCATAGAGGCTCTACACATTCATAGCCACGTAGACCTACGAAATCATGTAACATCACGACTGCACAGGATGATTTGAGTTCATATCAACTAGACAGCAACCTTGATTGGGTTCACAGCGCAATTCGGAAGTGTTAGCTTGTAGCCCTGAATAGGGAATCACTAGTGTTAATTTGCTAGCAAATCTACCTATTGACGTAGGTGATTGATAATAATGGAGTGCTTATTGGATTGGTGCTACCTTGTTGCTGTAAGTTAAATTAGAGGTTGATAATTCTAGCTCCGGTTTTTAACATGGTCGACTTTTAAATGATTAATATCACAAAATAATATTAATTGGTATACCGTGGCAACTAGCATTTTGGAGACGCTTCCGACTGGTATTGGTGATGGATCAGTTGAGCTACCTGTAGATTGTTTGCCACAGTCTGCAGTTAGCTCAATTGTCAAAAGTTATTCTAATTTGGGTTTTTAATTGTCTTCTTTGTTAATAAAGGTTTGACCCTAATAAAAGAAAAATAAATAGTAGAATAACCAATTTCAAATTATATTTTTTGCATTGAAGTTGCTGTACCAGACAATCTAAACATCATCAGAAAGTTCTACCCCAAAAATAGCATAAACAGCTTAAAGCAACCCGCGAAAATTAGATATCGACTTTATAATTAAGGCCTTACTTTACCAGACAATCTAAACAGCCTTAATATAAAGATGCTTTAAGACTTTTTTTTATGGATTTTGTATTTTTGGGGGGTGTACGTTTCTGTACACCCCCAAAAATACAAAATCCACAAAAAAAGTCTTAAAGCATCTTAAAGCGTACTTTGAGGCTCCGCGACAGATGAATTTCCCAAATATAAACAAACGTAATACCAAAATGATTTGTAAATTGAGCATATTTTCACCAATATCTGCTATTATTAGTATTAGTATTGTATTTATCTAGGTTCCTACCACAATTTTTTTCAAAATACTTTACTGAATGTAGTTAAACCCTATCGGATTTTTTCAAAGAAAACACGTTTTCTTGTAGTTGTAGTCACGTTTTGTGTAGATACGTAAGTATTTTAAAAAAGCTTGTGGCAGGAAGCTACTTAAATATATGAACCTTGAATATTTTATTTTAATAGCAGTTCATGGTGAAAATTGGCTCAACTTCCAAATCATTATGGTATTTAAATGGGAAATTCACCCGTCGCCGGAGCCTTAAGCAATTTTTTGTGGATTTCCATACCCCCAAAAATATTTAGGGGTATAAGTTTCTGATGTCCCAAAAAGAGGAACCACCCCTCCATGTAACATGAGAGGGTTGGCCAGACACTCGATAATTCATCGCCACTCGTGTGACACTCGGTTCCGTGTACGAATTAGTCTCGCCACACAAGGAGCCCCCTGTGCATCTTTGATTGGCAGCTAAAGGTTCACTTTGAGAGAATGTGTGACGATCGTCCTTTGTTAACTGACCGGTTTATTTGTCAGTATGGTTTTTGTCTAGTTTTGATCGAGTGTGCAATTTTCATAATATCAAAGAAAAAATTATCATTTCCAATTATCATCACACATCCTATTTTTATACATTTTTGAAGTTTATATTCTTTGTTATGGAATTACCAATTCACTTTTTATATTCTGTTAAGTGGGTACCTGTAATCTTTTTTGTTATTAAATGAGTTCTCATTATATTACTTTTGTAAATTCAAACAATTCTTTCCATCCAAAGGTAACCTGGAAGAGATCAGTTTTAAGCGATAAGACCGCCTATTATACTTATGTTATGTAATATATTTTCTTTTTCTTGTGTACAATAAAGCATATTTGTATTGTATTGCAACTGCAACAAACTCCAATTCCCAAACCGCATGGCTATCCTGGTGATTATGGGCAATAACCCCCAAATGATAAATAATGCCATCTATGGGCTCATTAGAGGATCTATATCCAGCAGTGGACATAAGCTGATGATGTGATGTGTGTATTGTATTCAATAATAGTATACTCAAAGGGCAGCTAGTATCGTACTGATGTAGTGTTGTCTCTTCTAGGGCAGCAACAGCAGTTCCACTTCGCGTTTGGACAGCGACCCTTCCCCTTCCCCCCAGATCCGTTGGGGGGATTCCGAATGCCACCTATCACTTCTTGTCAGAGTAAGTATTCATTATAAAAGCCATAAATGCTGGACAATCAACAGCATTATCTAGCTTCAAGCTAAGCAGAGCTTGTGTTATGGATACTAGATGACTGATACAATACCTTATATAGATAAATAGTACCCATAATACAAGCTCTCTTTGGTTGGGGGTAGACGATACTGTGTGGTTTGTCTGGCATTATTTATTTATTTTTATATTATCTATACTACACTCGAGAGCAATGAATCCGGGTCACTCAAAGAATCCAAAAAATCTCGGAAAGTAAGAATGCTAGGTTAATGCAATAAATTGTATTTAATAGACAATTTAATACTCCTTAAATGAAAGTTAAAAAAATATGAGTCACCATAATTTTATTTACACAAAATTACATAAAGAAAAAAAACTGCTGATCTCTCCTTAAAACAAAAATAGGAAACATGAAATTTTTGAACTTTATGACGATTTTCTTGAATTTCAATACTTCGTATTACCTCCTCGTGCTTCCATTACTGCGTTTACGCGGTTTGGCATGCTGTACACCAAGTTCCTTATACGATTTTGGGGAATATTCTCCCATTCCTCTGTGAGAGCAATTTTGAGCTCAGGAAGCGTGATTGGGGGAGGGTTTCGTTGTTTTACGCATCTCCCTAGCTCGTCCTAAGCATGCTCGATCGGGTTGATATCCGGGCTGCGCGCTGGCCACTCCATACAAGTAATGTTCATCTCTTGAAGGTAGTCATTCACAATCCTACCTGTATGAGGTCGGGCATTGTCATGCATAAATATAGCATCCTCACCCAAATTGACCATAAATGGACCAACGTGTTCGTTGAGGATTTCTTCCACATATCTTACGCTAGTTAAAGAGCCGTTTTCTATGATCATCAGCTCTGTGCGACTTTCAGAGGAAATTCCGGCCCACACAAGTACAGACCCACCACCGTAGGCTACTTTTTCTTCGATGCATGCTTGCTTGAATCTTTCCCCTGGTCTTCTATACACTCTGTGTCTTCCATCGTGCTTGTAGAGCATAAATTTTGATTCGTCGGAGAACATAACTTTCGACCAATCTTCAATACTCCAATTTACGTGGTTCTGGGCATATCTTAGTCTTGAAATACGATGGCCACGCTCCAGTTTAGGGCCGTTTGCAGGTCTAAGGGGTTTTAAGTTAGATTCAGCAAGCCGACGTCTTACTGTCCATGCACTTGGGTTACTTCCTCCGAGGCGTCGAAACTGATTTGTGAGTTCAGTTCCTGTGAGAAAGCGATTTCGAAGCATGGTGTTCACCAAGTATCGGTCTTCTCTTGCTGTGGTACACCTAGTTCTGCCCGTTCCTGGTCTGCGTAGGTTAGAACCAGTTTCTTCGTAACGTCGGAGAACTCTTTGTACTGTTGACAGCGACACACCGACAGTCCTGGCTGTATCGCGCTGACTCCGGCCGGTTTCCACCAATGTAAGTATTCTGGTGCATTCTTCAAGTGTAAGCCAGTAAGCGACATGATTTCAGCTTGAATAATGAATATTGAGCACTATCAACCTGGTTTATGTACCAACATAAATGACAGATTACAAACAAAAGCAAAAACAAATCCTGTAATTTCGTAGTTCCATCTTCGACAGTGTTCCCTTTTCAAATTTGATTTTTTTATGATATAACTTTACAATAACTAAGAAGTTTTAATACTTTCATTTAAGGAGTATTAAATTATCTATTAAATACAATTTATTGCATTAACCTAGCATTCTTACTTTCCGAGATTTTTTGGATTCTTTGAGTGACCCGGATTCATTGCTCTCGAGTGTAATATTACAAAGACATCACACACATCTGATAGTTTGTTTGTTTGAATTGAATAATAATTTACCGATTTGAAAAATTCTTTACCCATTAGAATCCTAATGAACATAGAAAAATTCAAAAATGAAACCGTGCGCTATATATTCAGATCCTTTATTTTATTAAGGACCGCGGAAAAAGGTTAGGCTAGGAAAAGCGGAAATCAAACCCGCCAACTTCCTGCGTCGCAAGCTGATTATTTTTCACAACCGCGCCACAGAGCTCGGTTGGCAAATCAAAATAGCTAGGTTTCAGCTTTTTCTGTTTATTTGACAGTTCAAATCGTGCTCGAATCGCACCGCGTCGCGGTTGGGAATGACAAATATGGCCTTCATAAACTTATTTCACCCAAGCTAATATGGCACAGGGAATACAGTTTTGTCTGATTCCACGCCACCGGTGAATTGACCTAGCTGTGTAACGTGTTAGGATTGGCAATAGTGAATATGGCCCCAGCATTGAAGACATGATTAATAAGGTTTCAGAATGATAAAAAATAAATACACAACTAAATAAATAATGCAAGACAATTCACACAGCATTATCTAGCCCCAAGCTAAGCAGAGCTTGTGTTATAATAATAATGTGTGTTTAATTGACGTGTATGGGTATAGATACCCATTTATTATTAGTCGTTAAGGAATACTTATTTTTCGTATTCATGAGCTTCGTACGTAGTCGCGCTAAATTTATAAGATTGTATAAAACATACTTCCATTTTAGGGTCATTGATCTTATATAAGATGCTGAATAATGGCATCCAAAAATGCCAAAGATTGTGCATCCTCTGCTGTCATAGCAGAGCCTTGCTGGCTAAAATTGTTTTTAAGCTAAGTTATTTTGCTACTAATGGAATAGATTAAACTTAAATCAGCAACGAGTTAACTACCATGATAACATCAATAACAAACAGACCACAAACCAAAAACGAATCGGAATCCAGCGGCAAACCTGATAACACGAAACTGCAGGCCAGAGCGAATGAGTCGGCAACCACGCGATACGCTAAACTACGTTCACTAAAGCGCGGATTCAATCAGCCCACGGAAAAAAGAGGATTGAACTGACTGCGGACGCAATCGAACAAGCATGCCCAGTGAAATCCACGGCTACCCCAAAACAACTCATGCGGCCCGAAAAAATAAAAACATCCGCAAATCGGGGCGCGTATCGTATAAAAACCGAGTCCGCCGATCGTCGGCGAAAAACGGAACCGTGATACCGAAAAATAAAAGTAATACTCTGGAAAAAATAGAGTGTGCTGTGTCGCTCCCGGCATCTTTATAAGTGGATGTGCGACGGAATTGTTTCAGTTATGAATGAATGCTTCATGCGATATCAAATTATGCGTTCAAATGAAGTGTGCTCGGCATGTGGACGAAAAACATATTTTGTAAATATATCCGAACCATATTTTTCACGAATAGGTTGTTGTTGAATAGATCAAAGGAACTTATGTATTAAACAGACAAAAAGTCTGTTTAATACATAAGTTCAGATGAACATAATATTATGTAATGTACAAGTAATAAACATAACTAGGGGTAGTTGTATTAGTGAAACAAGCTTTGCCTTTTTGAGACGGAGCAAGCACCTCGTTTGCAAAAATTATTATTAGGTACTTTATTACATAATGACTTTACTTTCGCCTACCAACGGCCTAATTAATACATTTTCTTCGCATAGATATGAGCCAGTTTGGGCTAAGTTCGAGTAACTCTCACTGGGGTTACGGCGGCGCGGCCGCGTACCCGGCCTATCTCCCCTCGTGCGCTGCGCCAGCCGCGTCGCAGTTCAACCCTCCAGCACTTGGCTTTGGCAGCACTGTGCCTGACCAGACACCAACGCAGGACTTCACTGCTAACAACACAGGTGAGTTACGACTACCAGGTGAGACAGTGAAGGCTATGGTGGCGTACCTACCTCCTTTACAGTGACGCAACCTTTGCAGCTTATATGTTGTAAAGTGCCAGACTGGGATTAGCCTGGCACTTTACTACAAAGCATGATTTTACGAAATATAATATATGTCTCAATAATATACATAACTATACATAACATTTGTCAGGAACGGCTGCATGAACTTTTTTATTTACCTCATCTTTCTTGATATCAAATGTCTGACTGAACTATCTAAAAGTACCTTATTCAGAAAGTTAATCATTTCTAATTAATTTTTTTCTTGTGTTTCAAAATGTATTCTTCGTTACTTCTATAATAATATTGTAAAGAGAAAAGATATGATTGTTTGCTTGTCTTAAATATATTGCTTCAAATATATTGTTCTTTATTATGAAAAGTGTGCAAGTGTTGTAAGCGTCCAACCACAAAAATCTTGTAAGAATTATGTTTATGGGTTAAAAATAATGCAATCAAAATTATGAAAGTTGGAATCAGAATCTGTGCAAGTCGACCTACGAGTCGAAAATTCGAGCCCTTATTCCTTCATATAATAGTTGGCTCGCCTTTTACCTAATGGCTAAATTACGTATATACATAAGAAGTATTTACGCCACAATCTGATTAATCCAGAAGAATGTTTGTTGGATATAATTCTGAAGGCTTATATAATTAATTTATTCTAGTTCAAAATGTGCACACACAAGAAATTAATTTCAAATAATTTAAGCATTCGATGACAAAGTGACGTAATTTTTGCCTAATAAACCTTAGACAAGAAACCCCTTGCTTGCCCGGCTGTAGTCCAGTAAAATAGTAGTTCCGGCAATAGAAAACTCATACAGCTATATTGAAACATTGTCCTGTTTACGGTCCCAGACTACAACTCATTAAACAGTACGGTGAAATTAAATTTACCGACAGATTTACGAGTTACATCCTCCTCGATAATGTGGAGTAATGTGGTGACTCTACTGCGAGATCGGCTAAACGTAATTTTCTTCAATAATCTAGTGTTGATAATGATTCACATCAATCAGATATCAACAAAACTAAACTAAAGTGATTTGATAGGACAAAAATTGACTTTCAGAATGATCGAAGAATTCTTAACAGTGACGATGTGCCATGATAGGAATAGGAGTTTCTTATAATCTATACTAATATAAGATTTGATTGTTTGTTTGTTTGAGTTGAATATGCTCCAAAACTACAGGACCGATTTGAAAAATTCTATAACCATTAGTATCCTAAATTTTTCTTGATCAACAAAGGCTAAAGAATATTTCATAAAAATTAGGGATCCGCATGAAAAATATGTTTTTTATTAAATACCCGTGCGAAGCCGGGGCGGACCGCTAGTGTTATCTAATAAAATTGTTTTCTCAATCAAAGTACTCATCTAACAACAGCATGTAAAACAATGTCTCATCAATCATTAAAAAGAATCCAAATCACTGGTAAATTCAACGCATCCATCGCGCCACATCGCTCGTGTAGAGGAGGGTCGCAGACCGGACATTAAACACTCATTATAATTTACACAGACATGCATGTCCGATGCCGATGAATTTATCGCTGTGTGCGTAAAATATGGCCGTATTAAAACAGCACTAAAAACGGTGTATAGATTTTGAATAGCCGACGGAAATAGAACGGGGTAACAATGGGTTTGAAGGGGTTCTGGCATGGCATCTTCAACAATGTACAGTGCGCGTCACATATAAGTACCCCCCTATCTTAATCCATGTGGGACAAAAAGTTGTTATTGTTGGGAATTTCAGACTTTGTTATTGAGAGAGTGGGTGGTTCGATCCTGAGCGGGGCGGCGTGATAAATTTTTGCATCTGAAAATTTGTGATAAGTTACAAGGGAATTCGAAGTAGTCGTAAATGTTATGTAGACAAGGGGGGTACTTCATTCTGACGCGCACTGTACATACCTATATCTTCTTTTACATAATCTGTCTTTTTTTGTCTAGTAAATTATTTTACTGAATGTGAATATTTTTTTTTAGATGAACAAGATTATTCAAAGAATAAAATAAAATTATACAAGATCAAGTCAAATCACCTACAACTCGTCCAGACATTAACCCCCTTGAGTTATACCATTCTGATGAACTCTCGCACTAACGCAACTATTTCTTTTGCACAGTTCTCCCAGACACAACTGGAGTGGACCTCGACCAGCAGCTATCCGGCCTGGTTTCCTCACCGTCCCACCACGGCACGTTACTACCACGGTACAACAACAACACAGACTACAGTCTCTCCACTGGCCCAAGGTCGCTGAGTGACAACAGCTCCCAGCCAGAATCTCCCGTCCAAGACGACCTTCTAACCTCAAACACAACCAACCTCGGTCACAACCACACGAACAGCTCAAACTTCCCATCCCTAATGGGATCACAGAATACCACCTACGGCAGCAGTAATTGCAACAATTCGCTATACCCTGTGCTACCAGCAAGTTTGCTTTATAGCCAGTTGTATACAGCGGCGAATCAGACGCATAATTTCCATCCTTTACACTCCAACTCGATACATTCGACGCAGAATCACCACAACGAGCTACAGACCATGATGGATCAGATCTCGTCGACGACAAACAGTCATAGGCAACATGGAAACCATGGCCAGGAATTGCTGTTGGGAGGCGGGAACTCCTGTGCAGCAGCTGCGAATAGAGGCGAGGATGGGAGGGTGAACAGTCTAGGGCAGAGAGGAAACCCACAGCCTGATAGTAATACGGTGTGGCGGCCGTACTAAATTGTCAAGGAACATTCTCAAGGTCAGAAGGTGATTGGTCTAGCTAGAGCGTAGATCACGCGATAATACCTTACCATGAGTCATAAGAGTTCACAGAGACTACAGACCATAAAGGTCCGACCGTAGAGGTACACTGGTACCTATTTTTGTTTCTTGTTCTCCAAACTATTGAGTAGGATTCAGTTTTGTGCGAGATTATAGTGATACGAGTGTAGTATAGACTTTTTCAAGCAGTGTCAATATTTTGTATAGATCAGTATAGTCTCTTGGATGCAACGAAACGAACCTCAATGATAATGTAAGTGTAAAGTAGTTTTTAATTGGTGGTTATTGGTGTTAACTCCCGTCCTAAAATATACGATTTTTTTCATAAATTTTAGGATAGATTAAGTGTTGCCACAATCCGGAAATCAATACATAATGGCAACTTTTTAAATTCTTTATTGTTTTCATCAAATATTTTCGTAAAATGTAGATAAAACCTTAATTTTGTAAATAACTGTGAATAATTAGTTTGTTGTAAGTAGACGTGCAATCCAGTTGAGTAGGTGTATCTAAGAGGTAAAAATTATCTGTTGAAAATTGTCAAGTCTGTCCATTTTGTAGATATCATAGATATTATCATGATGTAGATTGCAATAAATTAGTTCTTAGACTTTAAGTTTCTTTGGATAAATGTCATAATAACTTTATTTATAACGTTTTTAGGCGCCGCCGTCCGTACAGCGATGAATTTCCCAAATATATAGGTACAAACGTAACACCAAAATGATTTGCAATTTGAGCCTATTTTCACCATGATTGTTTTTATTAAAATTCTAAGTATCTAGGTTCCTTCCACAAAACTTTTTAAAATATTTTAGTTAAATGAAACCAAATCGGATTTTTTCAAAGAAAACACGTTTTCTTATTATTTGTGTATGTATATAGGTAAGTATAAAGCTTGTGACAGGATAGGTTCCTGCCACTAGCTTTATACTTACCTATCCTATATACATAAACTTCTCTAATACAAATAATAGTAGATCATGGTAAAATATTGCTCAAGTTACAAGTCATTTTGGTATTACTTTTGTATGGAAAATTCACCGTCGCCGGAGCGCTGATTGAAAATATCATTGAATACATTGTTTTAAACATAACATCGTAAACTTCTTTTGAGTTATTGCGAATATTTGTGCAATATTATATTAAAATATTTGTGATAATTTTAAGTTCTAAAATGAAAAAAAATGTTATCTAACCTACTTCTTGACCTTGTTATTTTTGTAAAATTGTAATTACAATTAACGAAAATTATTTCAAAATAAAGAAAATTTACAAATAAATCGTGTTAGTGAATAATTTCCAATACTGACTGAATCCTATTTTACATCTAATGTGGGCCTTCCAAGGGTATTCTAATTCACTCTGATTCTGGTAACCGAGCTTCAGAATCTGGAAAAAAAAACTCGCGCGAAATTCAAAAGTTCGAAGTTTTTTTCCAATTGTTATATTTTCTGTCAATGAATAAAACTAGCGAAAATGTAGTTTTCAGCAATGAAATTCGCGCGAATCCTTGTGATAATCTATTATCGACTCCAATCCAATTAGAATAGTCATTCTAAACCATAACCATAACGGTATTCACAAGCAATACAGGGTAAGTTCCTTAAAATCCTTTGTATTAACAGAAAAAATAATTCTCAACAAGCTAAACTTACAATGCCAATTTTTTTTATCTATTGACCATGAAAATGACAATGAAAATTAATAAACAAAATAGAACCAGTAATTACAATTGAGTTATATAATGTAATAAATGTATTGAGTAAGTAGTATTGAGAATTTAACTTCGGACTGTAGCAAACAACCTATGTACAGGTTACTATATTCCAGGATCAGTTGATCTAACTGATCCTGGAATATAGTATTTCAGAAAAGGAATCTCAATCTGAGCTTCTATAATAATTAACCAAATAATTTATAGTCAACGAGACAACACAGCCTTCACAAAACACACACCTAAATGTATAATAACCAGACTGCTATAAGCCATTATGCTGTCGGTACAATATGCGATATGCATGGCTCATCTCATTATACGAGCGAGGTGGGCCGGCGGATGCAACGAAACTGAAATAAATATCCACCCTCATTAATTTGCGTCAATGCGATACCGGCGCCCATTGCTGTACGCTGACCATGATAATTAGTCAAATGAATTTTTATTTTGAGTTTTCAGACCAACTTTATAACATTATGCATCAATTTACTAGAGCCATTCTATTTAATTTGGCTAGCTGATTCTTCTTGCGCAGTCGAGTAAAAAGTAGGTACTTTTGTAGATAAGGTTTCACTTTTTCACTTTTTCTCGAAAGTGCCTCGAAATGCTTCGAGAAAGGGTTCTTACTGGTGGTCGTCTACTCACGTAGATTAGTTGCCCTACGTGACAAGATAATTGGGTAATTACATTTTGATTGACATTTTCCATAGAAGTGTTTATAAATGATACGTCATAGTTAACAGAACTATAAAACTATTAGAAAACTAAAAGGGTTTTCGTTTCCTTCCATGAATTAAAGCGTCTTTTTCATATTAATAGCGATACAATAGTACCCATCGAAGTGAATTGTAGTTTTCGAATGATTTTGAGTGATAAGTTTTTCGAATTTTGTTTTACATATCATTTTAACAAGTCATTTGAGAAGTTTGACTCAGCGGTAGTAAACGAAAACTTGCAAACTCATACTAGCCTCAAGAACCAACATTTAAGTTAAACCACCAGTTATCTCAGATATTTTCCTGTCACTATCCCAACTCCCATTAAGCTTGTCACAATAGCAATGATAATATATGCATCGGCTGAACCGACAGGGAAAAATCGATGCACCAATTTGACTATAATGAGATTTAAAATTGGGAGGTAATTAAAGAGGATTAGCGCTGCTGATCGATGATAATGCAAGAGCAAGTGCAGCCTGCTGTTTTATTGAACTATTGAAAATGATAGGAGAAGGCTATTACTATGATGAAACCTAGCCTAAGACTAAGATTGGAAGAAAAGATAATAATTCATTGGTTCATTACCAGTTTGACAATCACACAAATAAATAGAAAAAGTAAACTGATTCAAATACCTATGGCAATACATTTCCTAGGTAATAATGATTAATTTCGTTCTAGAATAATTAATTTGTTTTGTCATACTTATTTGATATACCTCAAATAAGAACTATGTTCCCGTGAGATACTCCGAGGCAAGATCGTTTGAGCTACGATGACTTTTGACTTGAGATTAATGTTTTATAGAATCGGAAGATATAATAACGTCTAGGTCTATAATGAATACGAACAGTAGAAGCTTATAACTTGGTTTCCAATACATAGTTTCTGGTCCGATAAGAAAGTTTGTGTCGCGAATATTTTGGGTGGTGTAGTAAAATTAAAATTGATTGGTTGAAGTGCAAGAAATTCTGAAAGAACTGATATTCTTTCAGGATTTCTTGCAAAATTTCACTTCGCACGTCGCAAGATTTCTTGCGAAGTGCAAGAAATTCTGATTTCTTGCAAAATTTCACTTCGCACTTCGCAAGATTTCTTGCGAAGTGCAAGAAATTCTGAAAGAACTGATATTCTTTCAGGATTTCTTGCAAAATTTCACTTCGCACTTCGCAAGATTTCTTGCGAAGTGCAAGAAATTCTGAAAGAACTGATATTCTTTCAGGATTTCTTGCACTTCGCTGTAAAAAAAACCGATATCCACTATAAATTAAAGACTACAATAACTATCTTTTATGTAGCTTTTGAGTAGCTTTTACAGTGCATGCCGTGTACACAGCATGCACTGTAATTCTGCTTAAAAGGTATAAAACCAGAAGCTCATAGTTGATACGTATAATAAGCTCATTCTAAAATAATTGAGCGCATTTCATCAAATTGGTATTAATTTTATCAGGGATGTTTGCAATTAATTACTAGAATCAATAATTTCGCGCTTCGTCGAGCGAAAACTACACTCTCTGTGTAGCATGATAAGGTGGTATTATACATTTATAGCATAGTTGCTTTATCTACGAGCATATCTAGGTAGGTTTTATAATGCAAAACAAAACCTGGCAGTTTTCAAGGGATACCTAGTTGGAAGAAAAATTATCGTTCAAGTTAAGTACGTTTTGAGAAGAGCTACTTTAAACATAAAGTGCCTGTCACGCATTCTTTTAACAAATCAGTCTCAAATCTCTTACAAAATCAATACTGTGACAAAAATGAGATCGACTTTATCATGACGCGCATATTTAGAGATATCTCAGTGATCAATAGGCTCGGTACCGGATCTGATAACCGACTCCTCTGGGGATATCTGAATATCAACTTAAAGCTTGAGCGAAACCGTCTGATGAAGTCCACGCTCTGGCCGAACGCAATCCAAATCATGGCGAGCAAGTTTCAGCATCTTCTCGGGTTCTAGATTGGCTGCCTTGGCATACAAAGATTACGCCGACGAGACCCTACACAGCTGTTCAAAACGGGGGTTCAAAACGGGCATCAGGTTTTGCAAAAAGCAGCGTACAGGTGAGAAATCCAAACTCTCGGGTAAGACTCTTGGGCTGATGACAAAAAGACGGGAAACCAACTAATTTAACTACTGATTGCTGCAAACAATCTACAGGTTTCTAAAGTGATCCATATCAATTACCTATTAAATATACCTACTACGTAGATTAGTAGGTATACATGATCTGCGTACGTGACACGGGAGATACGGGAGAAATGTTATTCATATTTGCAGTTATTCAATATTGCGTCATCAAACATTAACATAATTATTTCTTTCGGCCCACTGAACATTCACCGTCCACGTTTAATTTATCTGCAAATAAAATCCTGTCATAGGAAATTATGCTCTACAGACAAGCACTAAAAATCATTATGCAACCACCTGATTAAAGGTACATTTAACAGAAAATTAAAGGAAAATATTTAATTAAAAGTATCGTATCAATGTTTTATTGTAAAGCTTGGATAGTTTTATTTACATGAGAGCTTTTCAGAGGGTTTTAAATATCCTTTCAAATGTGGTAACAATTGAATCAAGAGAAGGTCAATCAACTTTTTGACATCCTAATCAAGGTTTTCCAACCTTCGACCTTCGAGAATATACATACATAAGCATGTCTGTTTGTAATGGTTCTTTATTTGTGTGGTATAATAAAGTATTATCTTTTCTATTCTATTATTTATAGTACGGTAGGTATTATAATTCATGTTATGATATTGAATTATGCATGGGTGCATGCTTTATAGCATTTTTTTAAGAAACTGGCGCGATCGTCTTTTGTTTTTTACCATTAACCATGCTGACGTCACAAATCTGTGTTGTCATTAAAATACCTTCGAGCGGTGACGAATTTACATCAGATTTTTGCGATAACAAATTTACCCGGTGACAAATTTACCCTAACCCCATCGATCAGTTTAATTTCACCAAAAACATTTAGATATGTACTATCTAGTACCGGAATCGTTAATGCCCAGTCAGTGGGATATTTTAGCGCATATAATTTTTATTAGATCGCAGAGCTGGTTGGAGGGCGTCCTACCTTAAGTTTTCCGAGTCGCGGCCTCAACTCTCGAACTCAACAGCTAGGCGGATGTTGGTTCTTCTTGAAATATGGTCGGTCCATCCATTGATGGACCGACCATATTTCAAGAAGTATACCAGTACCAATGTTTGATATACTATACTTGCGTACAGAATCATCACATACAAACATGCAGTTGCCATAAATCCGCCTCTCACATTACTGTCTACCGAAAATGTCCGCGTATTTAATGCTAAAAATCAATAATTAAACGTTGTATGTAATTAATACGAATCCCGTCGCCCGTGCATTATACAGGGTGTGCATTATACAGAGCGTGCATTATGGATATGTCCGATAAGCTGATGTCCCAGCCGCCGTTTATTTATACAGGCTGATTATTAACGTGGAATTATGTGCGAGAGTTGTGACAAAATGGCGACTTCTATGGAAGGAGGCTTCTGGGCCTCTGAACTCTATAAAATCTGTCAACGTAAAACAGTTGCTATACAGGTTTTTCTTACTCTTTTGTCACAGAAGAAAAAAACATCTCATCGCTATTTTTTTAAGCTAAGACAGACTTTTAAGTAAGAGGTGAGCTTTAAGAAGTAAACGAGCATTTTTGTTGAAATGCAGGGGTTAACAATCAGTCCTCTAGTTCCCATAATAGTCTGCTTAGCTTAGGAATGATGATGTGTGGATTGTCCAGCATTATTTATTTATTATTATAAATATGAATATGTCCAATAGCGTGCAACGGGTAAAAGGGTCTACGGATTCGGTACTAAGTGCTACGAAACGTAGACCTTCTACGAGACTTGTTCACACAGATTTTCTGTTTATAAACAAGTACGAAAAGTGCCAGTGTAACTCGCGCGCCGAGGGTTTTGAACTTTTGTCGTTTAGGTAGGTACGTATATGACAACCTCTTGGCGCGGTGGGCTTACAACGCAGGAGGTTGCGGTTTGATTCCTGCCTCGGGACTAATATTTGTAAGATCTTCAGATTATTTGTTCGGGTGTTCTAGTCCTTTTCAGTAGGTACACAAAAATAAATCATCTAAAGTGATACTTATACTTTATTAACTATAACAGCTATCGTAGTAATAACAATAACATGGGTAAATGATACTATGTGGATTATCTAGGATAGGTACATACCTATCTCTTCTCAAAAATTTTGAGAACAACAGTTTTGGTGCGCTGTGGAACTCCTATTACAGTTACTACAGAGATTAGTGGGTAGGTAAGTGGGTTGGTACCTACAATTTTTTTTCGGCTTTTTCAACCTATTTCACTAAGTATGAAACTTAGACGATTTTCAAAACCTGTTTTGAATTGTCGAAATCCATACCTTTGATTTGATATTACTCTCAATGAAATAGCCCCCATTGTATGAAAATTAGTTTTTTGACCATATTTCAAAAAGTATTATATTTACAGACTTCTCTATATTTTTCCTGTAAAATATAGATCTATATCTACAAACGCTTAGTACATTTTACATCAATCACTCTGCAATCTTCGGAGATAGGGGGATGGGAATGGTCAATTTTTCGACCTTTTTCAAAATATTTCGAAAAGTATAAAACTTATCGAAATTTCAAAAACTGTATTGGAATGTACAAACCAATTACCCAACTCGGTGGGGTAGTCACCCCATTAGAAAATTTTCCCGCCCTTTTTTGACCATATTTCAAAAACCATTATTTTTACAGACTTCTCTATATTTTTCCTGTAAAATATAGATCCATATCTACAAACACTTGGTACATATCACGTCGATCGCTCCGCAATCTTCGGAGATAGAGGGGGGGGAACGGTCATTTTTTTGACCTTTTTCAAAATATTTTAAAAAGTATAAAATCTACCAAAATTTCAAAAACTATTTTGAACCTTTCATTTGATACCACTTTTGACTTTGTACGTTCCATTTCAAATTTCGATTTCAAAATTTGTATGGAAAATCTTTTCATTTATTTTTCTATAAATATGTGCGGGCGCACAAAATGTATTATTATTACAAATTTCAAGCCAATAGCTGCAGTAGTTTCTGAGATATTAAGGATTCAAAACACAAAACAGACCCAAAGCGATTTCATAAGGGTTTTGCAACCGATGGCAAAACCCTAAAAAAGGTCCTTTGTGAGTTTTTGACTTGTCATGTCACTCAATTAATATACATACATTTTGTTTAGAAAAATCAATGATCAAATTAATCGATTACTTTACTTTTTTATATATTTTATAAATTTTAATCAATTAATTTCTTTAAAAAATCACTATCATTTTGAATTAAGCAAAGTGAAAAATTTATTTATAGACTAATACAGTAATACTCATTCCCTAATGAGTATTACTGTATTAGTTTTGGTAAAAGGTAAAAGATTCTTATTTGCTTCTTTACTTTGGATACCTTAAAAAAATTGTAGATACCAAAAAATCAAAGTCATAAATTTATTTTCCATTTTGATTATTAAAATTTATTTGTATTTTGTGACGTGCCCATAATAAGTCCTGTTAGGTCTAGAGGAAATAAAGCACTTTGATTTTGATTTCATACAGATAGACAGATAGCGGGAAATGACTTTGTTTTATACTACTAAGTGTACAGCAGACAAATGATTTGGCAAAAGTTTAAACTATAAATATCTAGTCCCATTTTCACGCACCGACTATAAAAACTAAAAGAACAGAACTTGCCCCATAAATCAACTTTAATAGCTATAACAACTGTTTAAATTCTGTTTTTTCGGTTAAATTGTTAATATTTTTACTCTTAGCGACATTATAGCAAGCTGCAAAAACAAATCTATTTTCGGAATGTAGATCACGTATTTCGATAACTATTTTTAGACGTGTATGTTCAATCAAATAAGTAGTATTATTATCAAAGTTAGGATATCTAGGCTTAGGCTATCTTCTAAGTGTCCGCCAAATTCCATCTGGATCTGTTAAATAGTTTTTGAAATCTTAGGTAGCAAAATAAAGTTCGCATTTTACAAAATTTGGGCGTCATAATATTAGAAGAAATAGAAAAATTTAATTGATTTTTTTTTAAATTATACTTCTGAAGTGTATTTAGCGTAGTTAGTGCTTTGTTTTTAGGCTGTAAACTGTTTTTTTTTCAATAAATAAATTAGAAAAATATATGGATTAGAAACAAGCTACAGGCTGTCATAGATTGAAAATACATGACACTGTTTACGCGATGTAAACGTAACGTATGTCTTAGATACATTACTATAATCACGTAAATCAATCTTTGAAAGTTCCCGAATACGGCACCGGGTGTAATTTAAAACCGCACCCCCGCGCCCCCCACCCCCAGACTTCCCAAATTAAGTGCGAGTCGGTCGGCACGTGACACCGGCAAATGCGCTGTGCCTAGTGTGCGCGCGCCTTTATATGAGGCTTCATTTGTAGTGTGTCACCTACTTAGATAGTGCGTGACATTCTTTGTGAAATTAGGAATAGTATGGAATTTTGTAACAATACCTACAATTCCATTCCATAGCATAGAATCGTGCAAAGTACAGGTTGCATCACGACAGGTAAGTGAGGTAATGTGTACTCATTGTGTACTACTTATTAGTCTTCAGTTTATCGGTATTGATTGGATTTAGGAATGATAAATAGGCAACAGCTATATTTAATGTTTGAAAAATTTGACAGACTGGTTAAACATTTGGATGACGGCTCTTAGCTTGATAGATGTAAAATAACTCGCCCGGAGAATACAATGGTAAAGACAAAACCACAACTTCTGGAAAAATTTAAAACATGTTTTCGTTACTGGACTTAGACTGATTATCTTACGAAAATCTTATTTATTATGGTATTCGGAATGTTTAAGTAAAAATATGGCTAAAAAGAAATATTTTTATTATTTTTATTCTTCAACTTTATGAATTCAGTAATATAACTTTATTCTGTTATTGACATGTATTGGTTTTCTAATAAAACAAAAGCATTTTTTCTATTAATATTACTTAAATAGTACCTATTACTAATACTTCGATATTAAAAAAAATTTGCTCCTAAATATCAGCCAATTAAAGTCCAAAATGTAAACTAAAGTAAATAAGGACAAAATTGGTCTACATATTATCTCTAAGATTGTTTGTGTATGTTTGCGTGGGTTGGTCATAAAAAACTTTTCGATAGGCATTCTAAGTATCACCATCAATCACGAACATCAGTAGGCAAACATAAAAGGTGAAGTAAAGAAGGGTTGAATCAAGGCGTAATCAGCCGGCGACCGCGTAATGGCCCCTTGGGGACCGGCCGCCGTCTTAAGGGCAGGGCTGTCACTGGACTGTAAGACAATTAAATTAAATAAACGATTTAATTTAATCCTTCCCACTCGACATTAGATAACCTAACGTACGTGGCAAGTCAGTTTTTTTTTCGTCCTGATGTCCAAAAGTGAATTGACAGAGAAATTGGTAGTTACAATATGCTTTTGCACTTCACTAGACTGCATATATACTAATATAATACAGGGGAAAGATTTGATTGTTTGTTTAGTGGGATTTGAATAGGCTCCGAAATTACTAAACCAATTTGAATTGTTTTTCCCCAATAGAATCCTACATTATCCCTGATGAACTTAGGATATAAATATAATAGTGAAAAGATGTATGTCTGAGTGAAAAATTTGATACATACCCATGCGAAGCCTGGGCGGACCGCTAGTTATTTATAATTTTTCAAAAACTCGAGCGTGGCAACCCTGCGCACCAGTATTTCTTGAGGGGCTTAAGACAATGGCAATGTTTATTCTTTATCGCAGCCGTGGGAAATTTACGCCAGGGCTCGTAATTAAAATATTCCCGCTTATGTTCGTTCGCCCGTTAGAACCGCTTTCATTAATCCCAGAAATCTACATTTTGGGTAGCTCATGATTTTACTCCTATTTATATGATTTTTAGATCCGAAATCAGATTAGTTATTTTCTAATGTTCTAATGAATAATAAATAATATTTGTCAAGTGAAAACTTTATTAACAAAGAAAATTTGAATTAAATAATAAAACTAAATTAGAAGACGTAGTATTTACAATTGATAGAATTGAGCTATCTGCAGACTGTAAGGTAGGAATGTGACGAATCAAGATTATGATGGCATTTCACTTACCAATTAGCAATATACTAAAGGAGATCGCACTTGGCGATAAGACTCCCAAGACTTACTTATCCTACATTCTCTCTTTCCCCAGCTATGGCTCCAAAGATAAATATTTTGTTTTAAAAAACGTTTACAAGATTTTCGCAACAAAAATCAACAGATCATACAGAAATTTGTCCGAGGTAAAAATCGAACCTGAAGGCGAACCTTCCCCCGCCGTGCCACAGAGGTCCTCACATTATAGCTAAAGATTCAACTAAGCATAATTATTTCTGGCTAAAGTACCTAACACACTATACCTACTTCGCTAAAGCTTGGGTTGTCGTCTTTGTTCAACTAATTGCAGATGTAAAGGCACAATTCCATTGTATTGAGTCTTTGGATGTGTGTAATTACTCCTTTCATACGAACCCTTTTAATTTCCACCTCCTTTGTAATAAGGCACTGGGAGACTTTCATGTTTGGGTAGAAGAATTCAAGACTTAAGATATTGGTTTCTATTTTCAAATTACAGTAGTAATTAGCAACCAACCGTTTAGATGAACATCACCGATCTTCTAAATAAAGTTTCTGAAACTAAAAAAAAACAATCATCTTTTAGGCAAGCATTAGTATACTAAGAGTGGTATTGTTGTATACTAATAATTATGTGTTCAGATCGCTTATGTTAAAAAATATTTAGAGGTATTGTTGGGTCCTCTTTTAGGCCTTTAAGAGGATTGATAAGTCCTCTTTTATGCAAAGCATTAGTGAACTAATGATTAGCCTAAAAGAGGATTGTTATTGTTGCATTGTACACTTAATGGTACAAATTCATAAGATATAGTGTTTTTGTGGAACTTAGAGAACCTACTGAGTCCTACAGCAGACGCTGAGTAAAGAAAGGCCACCGTTTTGGTTCCATAACTTGTTATTATTTTTATTCAATCGCATTTAGTTATGTTTTATGTGGAACCAAATAGAGATTTCTTTTTTATTGCTTTCTAAGTAGTTACCTCTCGTTAGAATACCTTAACATGTTCTCCAAAATACATCTGTTGCGTATTTTGGAGAATTATTATATTTGTAAAAATGTGTCAAAAGACGTATTTTAAGGCTTCACTACTGGGTTCCTCGCTCTTGCTAAGTCGAAACTTGTATTAAGAAGCGAGGGCTCCTGCTCCGATTAACTTACTACTAGGTTTTTTTTCACAATGGTGTTCTAACGAATGGTAACTACTGTTTCGTTAAATTTTTTGTGCATTTTAGTACTCTATTTCGGTGTATTAGAGTGTACCAATTGGCCGATACGAACACGAAATTTCGTGATACAGAAATAAAATAAGCCCCCATGTACTATATCAAACTCAATCAGTCCTATAATTTAATACTGCTTTTATCTTATACCTACTAGCGGTCCGCGCCGGTTTCGCACGGGTATTTAACTAATATTGAATTTTCCATACGGAACCCTAACTTTTTTAAAAATATTCTATAATTCTATGTTCATCACGAAAAATGTAGGATTCTAATGGTGAAAGAATTTTTCAAATCGGTCCAGTAGTTTCGGAGCCTATTCAATTCAAACAAACAATCAAATCTTTTCTCTTTATAATATTAGTATAGACAATATTCAGAAATGTAGTTACGTCTAAAGTTGTAACAGTTAAACTCAATATTCCTACCATAGTAAAACAAAAGCAAAGCGACTATACTTAAGAGTTTAATGATAATAACGGTAACCATACTAGTATAACGGCAGAGGGTCGAAGTTTCTACTAGTTTTCAAGGACTATTTAACACTAATGGGTAGCATTACTACACCTTTGCTGAAACAGGAACGAAATTAATTTGTGTAGGTGGGTATCTAATCAAATAATACAAAAGTTTTGTAACCCTTATTTTCATTAAGCTAAGGTATGTTATAATGATACCAAACAGGGCACTGAAGCCTCAAAATAGAAGCATTCAAATTAAACTAAACTACTCCAACTACTTACAAACTGTAATCTTTTGAAAGCATTTTCCGTTCTCCTTTCAAACAGCACGCTCTAGTTTCCAAGACTCGGAATGTACGGCTCGGCGACCGCAAACACCGCCTAACGCCATCTGGCGGCGACTGTACACACACAGGGCACACTAGCGCCACCGAACACACACTTTTTATCCCCCTGTACCCACACTCACCCACACAGAAAGTAGAGAAAAGTGGCAAAAATATCGCGCGAATGTTTTATCGTAAGTCAATGTTTTACTGATCCAAATTATACTCTACTGTACTGAACATAAAGTTAAAGTCTTTTAGCACGAATGAGGATTGTGAATGATTTTCCACTGAAGGGTTATTTTCCTCAGATACGAATCGTCTTAAATAAAACTGAACAAGCGCGACTTACACCGTTTTAAACTTTGACGGTAACGCTATGGGACGGTGCAGTCTAAAACGACGTAGCGACATTTTACCTACCGTTGTCTTACGTCGTTTTGTTACGTAGAAACTCATGTAACTTAGGGGAAAGCTACGTCCATCAATGTGTGCGTGAAACTGGGGTGAACGAACAGCGACTTTCTTAAGGAGTTTGTTTCTTAAGAAGGCGAAGAAAACGGAAAGGTTCGCACTTGAGAGAGTTTTGTGAAAATTTTTACGAGTCGGTTCGGTGCTTGGCTACGAGAGGGCGCTCTACATTTGCAGCGAAAAAAATTGTTGGTTCTTTGAAAATTAATAAACCGCCTAAAGTGTTTGTTTGTTTCCAATAATGTTTTCGTTTTCGATGTGGCGAATTTTTTAGCTCATAGAAGGGTCTGCAAAATACAATTCTACTGCGCTAAGTAAACACAATTTTACTAAGCTTTAGTGCGTAATTTATAAAAAAAAATACTAAATTTTATCCAGTACAGTAGATTTCAACGCGGTTTCCTCATTACATATACAGTAAACTCAGCCCTCTCTTGAAAATCTTTTCTGATTTGTCAACCACTTGTTCAAATTGACTACCCCAAAACCGCAACAGCCAGTGATATCATCGCCCAATCCCGCAACAAATCTCCAATTGAACACGAAACGATTACAATCTTAACGAATAGCAAGTTGCGGTTAACCGCAAACCACATAAACCGACCAATCACAACCCGCGACATATATTTTCCTCTATTTATTTTTCCGAGGGTGAAAATCTTAGAAACCACAGGACTAACCGCAAAGGTCAGGTGATCGACCAATGGGTGATCGTAAATATAACCACAAGCCACGCCCCGCTAACCGCAAACCAACCACAACGCGAGACCGTGACTCGTCATCGATTCTATTAATGACACTCTTTTGCGGGCACCGAAAAATTTATTCAACGGACGCGGGCGTTATGAGAAACGCCCATGTTCGTGTTAGCAATGGCTATTTTCGAACCGTGTTCATTTCAAATCGAAAAATAGAATCAGTTCAAATAAAAAGAAAATATGTAACAGAGATTAGAAAGAGCCTTTGGTAGCGTCCTTCAAAAGATGAGGTATCGATTCGACCGCGTAAAGGCCGCCGCACACACGCATAATACACGTCGAGACGCCGCACGGACATAGCCGCGACCGCATTATATTCATAATGAATACAGCTATCCCACTCACCGCTCGTCTTTGACTTTGTATAAATATATTTTATCCCGCTCACACGGCTCTTGAGCGGGCGATCGCCCTGGGGGGAGAGGGACAGGCTAAGGTTAGGAGGTCGTCTTCGAGGTCGCCAATTTCTAATCATTAAGTGGCACGGCAAAACCGCAGGGGATCGATATGACTTGGGTAACCTGCAAAAATGTGCACACAACAACCATTTTTCTGGCTTAATGTTATTTTATCTGATGCTACTGCACTATTTTAGACAGAGTTCTTACTTATTGCAGGTACTAAACTCTAAAGAAACTCTGAAAAGTAAAAAGCTTTAGTAAAAGTAAAAGTAAAAGTATTACATACTTTGTCAGCAGTGCCTTAAAGCCTCTAAGCTTAAAGCCTATATTAGGTCTTTCTGGCGTATTTACACAGCCATCATCATGTAACTTTTCGTCAAATAAAACCTCTACACACAACCTTTGAAATAGAATTCTTATTGTGATTTGAGTGCGCATTAAGTATTTACCAGAGGACATGTCCATAGGGCGCTCCGCCTATGTAAATACACTTTTCGATGGGTCTTCTATCAAATATTTATGGACAAATGCGTTGCAAGGATATTCAAATCAGTTTTTATTGAATGGAAGCCTATAATATTTTTGAACGTCCTGTGTTAGACGAAAGTAAAGTAAACGGTAACAGTTTTCTGATCAAATTGATGTAGAGCACACAATAACAGTATGCATAATGATATAGTTCAAGTTCAAAGAAAATCAATTCTTGTTAGCAACAAATTGCGTCGTACAAAAGGACGTAAGAACGAAAATTTTGAGGCATCATATTTCTAACCAAATATCCCGCGCTCCAGACATCCCCTTCTCAAAGAGCCCTTATATTAATTAGCACGAATATTTTGGGGGATATTATTTACGTAATAAAGCCTTATTTAGTACCCCCAAATGAAATATGAGCAATTCGGGAGAATAAGTACTAAGTACCCCCGTTAACTTTACCGAGTTAAGAGGTAATCCTGATACGAGCTTGGGGTAAACTTGACTATAGAAAAGAGTTTTGTATCTGCCAGGTGCCAACAGATAATTTCTCCGATTTTAATTAAACTGATAAGGTCATGCGAGAATTGTGAAAATATCTATTTTGTTGTGTTTTTTGACAAATAGTTTTATTATGGGTACTCGATAATTCATTTCAAAGATCATTTGACAATCTCTCACTAGGTAATTAATTCAATTAACGAGCAATTCATACTAATCCTTGAGTCAAAAATATAGGTTGGTACAGTGGACTTATTGTTACCTTACCTCCCTTTTATACATTTGAAGTCAAACGATATGAATACAGAACTAAATTTTTTTAAAAATAGAGTCTTTGGGTAAAAGTTAGCAGACCGTTTTATAATAAAAACAATAATTCTAATTAATAAAACTAATAATGTACTTTGTATGATACTGGACCTGACAGGGGGCATATAATGTACTATATAACATCGCTGATTAAAGCTCATTAGAGACCAATCTACGACTCACTTCCTTAGAACCACTCAAGACTCGCCAAACACTGACAAGCATTTGTCATCACTTCCCATCTCTGGGCCCCACCTAATCCTACCTATTGAAATCATTCGTAATTCGATCACAAAAAGTCAGCACACATTATTTAAATACAATGGTTGTTCGTTAGGCCACTGGCCATGGAGTTGTGAAATAATTTTAAGGTTGCGATGGATAGGGCAAAGTGACGCAATGTTCCAGCCCTGTAACACTGAAAATTGACTTCTGGTAGTAATAGACTAAAGGTATCATTGTGAATTATTTTGTGCAACACTGTATTAAGAGGTCATTAGAACACCAAGTTACGTAAAGGTAAATTAAATTATTGCAATACCTACTCAATTTTTATTAAAGCGTCTATTCTTCGTTCAGGGCTAAAAAAAAACACTTGTTTTATAGAGCTTGGGCTTTAATAAAATAAAACATAACCAAACGCGGATAATCAAACATAACCAAACGCGGATGTTAATTTATTTGGGCGATAAGTTATCTACGGATGATTTTAAGAAATATGACGCTCCTAAATTTCGTAGCTCGCTGTGCGCGGCAGGCCTCAGGAGTTCGATGCAAGATTTAATTAAATCGCCTCCCTAACCCCCGGTCGGATCGTGCCCGCGTCGTCGGCAATTTCCTAGAGGCTTGATTTATCGTCGCTTGCAGGAAGTAAAGGATTGCGGGAAGCCTTTTTGTACATAGGCTGTTTGGTCTTGAGTAATGCGCGCTAGTTTCAAGCAACGGCAAGCGTAAATACTTTTTGCGCTTGCCGTTGCTCGGTGTCTAAACATAGTACCATCTGTTCATCATTCACTTCTTGAAAAGGGACCATACACAGAATAGCCAAATATCATCAAAGCGCTTTATTTCCCTTAGGCTTTACAATACTCTTGGATACGTCACAAATGAAATGAGTAAAACTGGGAAATGATAACTTTGATTATATGTTTACTTTAATTATTTTATGGTAAAGTAAAGAAACGAACAAGAAATCTTTACCTTGTTACGAGTAGGTTGTTAGTTTTCGAGTTGGAGGAAAACTCGTTCTAAACCTTTCTATCGCACTAACGTCTGTACTGATTAAAATCGAATCTTTTTAAGACTTGAACACAATCATCTGGACTAATTACGATAGACAAAGACCTTCTGTCGCACAGACAGACTTTTTTCTATCTTCATTCGCCTGATCGGCTGCTTAGAAGACACTATCGACCGCTCATTCAATCTCTTTTCAGCCTGTTCTTCTTCTTTTTCCCTTATAAAAATAAAACATTTCCTTAAAAGACTTCCATCCTACTAATTCACAATACAGATACAAATTCACTTTTATTTCTTAAACATGTTCCGACATACGGTGTAGCACCAACCCCTCCAAATACGTATAGATATAAGATGTGAATAAGGTCCATCCGTCCTTTCCCTTTTGAAAAACTGCGTGTAGGTAAAGTGTTTTTCAGTGTCCGTTGAGATCGGGTTAGGTACCCTCGCAGTGTATTAAGATGGGATCAGGGGCGACTATGATTTATGGAGTAGCCCCAGGACTGGCTTGCGATACGCATGGCATGTTGCGATTTGTATGTGATTAAGATGCCTCGTTTTTTTATATCAATAAAAAAGTGCTTTTATTTCCTTTAGACCTTGTAGTACATACCTATGAGTCTTCTCTTAGACACGTCAACTAATTTTATAGTCGTGATATTATAAAGAAGAAAGATTTGATTGTTTGTTTATGTTTGTTTGTTAAAATCGAATTTGAAAAAATCTTTCTATATTTCCTTGATGAACAAAGACCATAAAATATTTTGAAATAATTTGTGATGATTTTAAAATTCATAATATTACCCAACGTACACGTAGTTTACATTTGATTTTTAATGTTTAAATTTAAATCAATCTTTGTAAAGATGCGCACATGAAACCTTATGGTTATAAGTTTTTGAGTTGGAGCATAACTCGTCCCAAGCTTTCTTATCATTTAATTACTCTTAAATTTTAAGTAAGGTATTCTAAAAGGAATATCTTTGTTAATTTATTTGAATTGATGATTGATTAAGGCTATCTTATTAGTATTAGCCCATGTTGAGGTAGAGTCAATTTTTTTTACGTAAATTTTGTGAGGTTGCTTTTTTGTTGTGGTATGTTCAATATTTTATTTTGTAAATCTGGTGTCACATAATTTCACAATGTGTAACTATCGTCAGAAACAACAAACCTCATTATTTTGCTTGATTTGACAACTTGTTCAATACAACTTTAATAAACCAAGCACCCCTTGTCTTGTCAAACATGTGTTTTTTTTTTTCAAGATCCTCATAAATTGGGTTAAGTGTTTTTCAGTGTCCTTAGAGATCGGGTTAGATGCTCTCGAAGTATTAAGACGGGATCGGGGGCGACTATGATTTATGTGAGAGTCGCCCTTTGGAGTGCGATACGCATTTAGTTGATGATTTATACATGTTGCGATTTGTTTGTGATATGTTTCTGATTTAGATGCCGATCGGATTTTGTTTGGGACAAAGATGGACACTGACTATTTCTGTGGATATTATTTTCAAGTCGATAGTGTTGTTTGTGTTTACTATAGTCAATAAGCCTAGCCATTTCTTGACCAGAGTAGTGAATAGGCAACAAGAATAAAAATACATTTGTCAAGATTCATTGTATTTTTCTACGCTTTATATAAGTAATTTTATTACAACAAAAGTATTTCATTTAATTTTTATTTAGGATCTTAAATTTTATGAAAAGCGTATCCCTAACTTCATAATTCATCAAAAGTCAGACCCATCAAAGCGGCCAAGTTTCACTCAAAAAGACGTTTTGTTAAACTTTACTTATTAAGGGGCAACTTGGAAAGGTACCGCCATATCAACTAATTAATCAGGATCCGGAATCGAACAACAAAGTATTAAATTACGACTGAAACTCCGATGTGCTAATAGCTTTAATTAATAGAGAACTTTGGGGTTGCAGGTCGCTACATGGGTAGAGTTCTAGCCGGCTTTGTTAATTTATTTTTGGCTACTATAGTTTTATTAAATTTATTTCCATGCTGAGATATCTTCTTTGCAAGTTTTTTTTAGATTTTCTTTTTCAAGATACTCTTCGTCAAGAAAACTTTCATAAAAATACGATAGGCCGTGAAAATTCCAGACGGATCTATTTCGAATTCATTATAATTTTTCGTTTAGAAAGTATGTATAGAATGGAATGGATGTGAAGTAATTTTGAACTAAGTTAGTATTACAATAAAATAATAGTCTGAAATCAGAACTAGTATTTACAATAGGAACTATTAATCTAACTGCAGACTAGCAAATAATATACAGGTAGCGCAACTGAAAAAAAAAACATTATTGAAGGAATAATAATCCTATTGTTTTCACAAAACAATCCACACAAACCCTCTAGGAAAACCTTCACAATAAATCAAAGATATCGCCAAATTAACTCACTACGAAACAGAGCGATAAATAATCCGTTCCTCAGTCTCAAGGGTGGACAAAGAAATGATAAATACACGTGCGTTGAGTTATGTGCGGGCCCAGGCTTGATTTACGACGTGAGGAGTTGGGTTGGGGAAGAAAGCCGTCAATTCTTGGCTATATCTCATAGAACCAGTCGCCACGTGACCACGGTCGCTGCGAATCCATAGAATCATACAAACACGTACGCGATTAAAGAATATCAATTAAAGAACAGAAGCAAATTAGAACTAGTATTTACAGTTGAAACAATTGAGCTAATTACACTGTTTCTAACAGTCTACATGTAGATAAACTGAATCTTACCAATACCAGTCACAAGCGTCCCCAAGACGATGGCTGAACAGCCTCGCTGTATGGAAATGCTGATGCGCTGCGCCAGATACTCACCAGCTCTCGAGTTTCTATTGCTGAAACAAATAATGATGCGGACAACATGGACGTTTTTCCTGCGAAATGATCCTAGATTAAGTCACTTCATCTACAAACTGCGAGTTTGTACGAAGAAGCTCGCAGCGCATTTTTAATAATATGCAACTCATTTATTTTTTTGGAGAGATGCAATAAAAACTTATTTTCTCGTCAAAACAACATCAAATTCGTTGGATATTAAACAAACCTTATAAAAACATGATAATTCCGATTAAAATGGTGAAATTCCACAGCATAACCCCGAGTTCAACCTATAGAATTTTTAAAGTTTATATTTATTTAGTCTATAGATTTCTTGTGGGTTGGATTGGAATGAAAGATGGTTTTTCACTATAATTGCGTCTATTCAATAAGAGACGAGTACATTATAACAATTATTATTACAATGTTCTATAATCCTCATTAAGGATTATGTGTGTTCGCAGCGCAGGCTTGATGCTTAATGGTTGCACTGCTTTACGAATTAATTCTCTTAACTGTAGAACGCAAAAGTCACGACTACTTTACCATAAACTGTACTAGAATATCTAGGTTTATAAAGGTTAAATGTAGTACGTTGATAACTATCCCTTTTACCACAATATCTAGGTGTATAAAGTATAATGTAATACGATGATAACTCTCCCCTCCATGAGAAATGCGGCGCACGTAACACCAACACCGTGCGCGACATATTTGCCTATCACCTGTCAATAGACTGTAGGTACTTTGGCTTTGTAACATGGCGGTGTAATGTTTATTGAGCTGTTACTTGTTAGGAAGTTTTATTTGGGTTTTGTGTTCACTCTGACTGGTTTTAGACATTGTTTTTGATTTGAATATGGTTGTATCAGTTATTCTAGTGTTACCTGATTCTTGGACGGTGTGTTTTGTGCTGTTACTCGACTTGTTATATTTACTATTTAATATTAGTAGTAAATAAAAAAAACACGTAAAACGTTGTAAAATACTTTGCCCACAAACATGAGATTGAATCAATGATTGAGATATATCCTTTAATCCTTTAATAATTCTCTAAAATACACAATCAATTGTTCAGTTTTTTTTTTTTAAATTAGTACTCTAATACGCTGTATTAGAGTACGCCAATTGCTGGAAACGAAACATGAAATTTGAAATTTTCCAAACCTTTCCTACTGCTACGAGACTACGCTCGTAGCACCTCTACGAACCTACACATACTGTGATTTCAAGTTCCAAGTTCAAAATAACCATAGAGAATTTAGAAATAGGTATAGAGGCACGTTTGTCCGGATGTCTTTGGGGCTAGACAGACGTCGGCAAAGTTGCCCGGCTGTCCCGCGTGTCAACCGAGTGATCACGCCAATATAGCCTGCAAGTTTACCTCTGACCTCTCACGTTGAAAAACAAACTTTATTACCGGTAAATAGAGTGCTTGGAGGCGAAAGCAGTTTTTCGGCTTGGAAATAATGCAGCGTATATTTTCTCTTCGCTTTTCGTGGATAGACGTTGGACAGTTGAGAAATTAAAACTTGATAGTTTTGGATTTAGAATCAGAATCCTGTATTGGTAGATCTTAAATTTTATAGAACTTATCGCCCAGATATTAAATATATAATAAAAATCACCTTGTTTCTTCATGGTAAAATAAGACACTCAAAAATAAAAGTCGGCTTTTGTAAGCCGACTCTTATATACATACGCACATAGACATACTTGCCGAAGTGCATATTTTGCAAGACTACAGAAACAAAAATATTGAAATCTGGAATCGATTGTTAAAATAACCCACAAATACAGAAAGTTTTATGTATTTTTAGTACTTTAGTGGCAACCGAAACTTAGATGCTCCGCGGATGGCCAAATCAATGGTAGGCCATGCTCATCGTGGCCTAATTGCATAGAAGAAGTCCTATTCGGGTGAATTTGTAAAAAACCAGTTGTCATTATTCGTTAGTAGTAGGAACAACTTATCCTTTACAAGTTCACCCAAATATGACTCATGCTGTGCAATTACGCTATGCCCATTCCCATTGAATACGTCACTACAAACTTGCCACGTACAATGTCACCAGTTTGTTATCTAAATCAAGAGATTCCCGATGAATGACGTCATAATTACGTCTCCGGTATGCGATAATCGCGGAGCCGTCGCCGAGACGAATACCGTGCGTGCCGCTACCTGCTATGCCAGATATGCCGATACGGGAATTCTAGATATGGTAGAGGATTATGTGATAGGCTAAGGTATTGGCTTGCGTTTAGCTTGCGTTCTTGATTACCGTAACGATACAATACATTAAGGCGGTACCTCGACCCAAAATTGCGCTGCCTGTATTGTTTATAATAATGGAATTACAAAATTTTCTTTCGGGAGTAAGTGATACGTATTATAAGCTTTTTTAATGCTACTGAGAAAGTTTGATTTTGTAAATAAACATGTTTGAAGTTTCCATTGCTCAACATAATAAGAAAAATAGGTAGCGGCGGTAGTTTGGTCTGGGGTAGCGCCTCAGAGGAATGATATAATTTACATCAATACAAAATAATTACAATGAGACTTGACAAAAAATACAGCGAATTATTAATAAAGTTACCGTTTTGTATACTTTTAAAATTTTATTAAAAGTATTACTTTATTAAGTGAATTTAGTAACGATAAAATTTTTCGCTTTGGATCTATCTCTTCCACGGAACCTTTGCGTAGATAACATCGTTATCTTATTTTAATCCACTGCTAGACTAAGGCCACCCCTAATGAGCGCCATAACGCCCTGTCTTCAGCTTGCCGCATCCAACATCGCGTCAACAAGCGTCCCCAAGACGATGGCTGAACAGCCTCGCTGTATGGAAATGCTGATGCGCTGCGCCAGATACTCACCAGCTCTCGAGTTTCTATTGCTGAAACAAATAATGATGCGGACAACATGGACGTTTTTCCTGCGAAATGATCCTAGATTAAGTCACTTCATCTACAAACTGCGAGTTTGTACGAAGAAGCTCGCAGCGCATTTTTAATAATATGCAACTCATTTATTTTTTTGGAGAGATGCAATAAAAACTTATTTTCTCGTCAAAACAACATCAAATTCGTTGGATATTAAACAAACCTTATAAAAACATGATAATTCCGATTAAAATGGTGAAATTCCACAGCATAACCCCGAGTTCAACCTATAGAATTTTTAAAGTTTATATTTATTTAGTCTATAGATTTCTTGTGGGTTGGATTGGAATGAAAGATGGTTTTTCACTATAATTGCGTCTATTCAATAAGAGACGAGTACATTATAACAATTATTATTACAATGTTCTATAATCCTCATTAAGGATTATGTGTGTTCGCAGCGCAGGCTTGATGCTTAATGGTTGCACTGCTTTACGAATTAATTCTCTTAACTGTAGAACGCAAAAGTCACGACTACTTTACCATAAACTGTACTAGAATATCTAGGTTTATAAAGGTTAAATGTAGTACGTTGATAACTATCCCTTTTACCACAATATCTAGGTGTATAAAGTATAATGTAATACGATGATAACTCTCCCCTCCATGAGAAATGCGGCGCACGTAACACCAACACCGTGCGCGACATATTTGCCTATCACCTGTCAATAGACTGTAGGTACTTTGGCTTTGTAACATGGCGGTGTAATGTTTATTGAGCTGTTACTTGTTAGGAAGTTTTATTTGGGTTTTGTGTTCACTCTGACTGGTTTTAGACATTGTTTTTGATTTGAATATGGTTGTATCAGTTATTCTAGTGTTACCTGATTCTTGGACGGTGTGTTTTGTGCTGTTACTCGACTTGTTATATTTACTATTTAATATTAGTAGTAAATAAAAAAAACACGTAAAACGTTGTAAAATACTTTGCCCACAAACATGAGATTGAATCAATGATTGAGATATATCCTTTAATCCTTTAATAATTCTCTAAAATACACAATCAATTGTTCAGTTTTTTTTTTTTAAATTAGTACTCTAATACGCTGTATTAGAGTACGCCAATTGCTGGAAACGAAACATGAAATTTGAAATTTTCCAAACCTTTCCTACTGCTACGAGACTACGCTCGTAGCACCTCTACGAACCTACACATACTGTGATTTCAAGTTCCAAGTTCAAAATAACCATAGAGAATTTAGAAATAGGTATAGAGGCACGTTTGTCCGGATGTCTTTGGGGCTAGACAGACGTCGGCAAAGTTGCCCGGCTGTCCCGCGTGTCAACCGAGTGATCACGCCAATATAGCCTGCAAGTTTACCTCTGACCTCTCACGTTGAAAAACAAACTTTATTACCGGTAAATAGAGTGCTTGGAGGCGAAAGCAGTTTTTCGGCTTGGAAATAATGCAGCGTATATTTTCTCTTCGCTTTTCGTGGATAGACGTTGGACAGTTGAGAAATTAAAACTTGATAGTTTTGGATTTAGAATCAGAATCCTGTATTGGTAGATCTTAAATTTTATAGAACTTATCGCCCAGATATTAAATATATAATAAAAATCACCTTGTTTCTTCATGGTAAAATAAGACACTCAAAAATAAAAGTCGGCTTTTGTAAGCCGACTCTTATATACATACGCACATAGACATACTTGCCGAAGTGCATATTTTGCAAGACTACAGAAACAAAAATATTGAAATCTGGAATCGATTGTTAAAATAACCCACAAATACAGAAAGTTTTATGTATTTTTAGTACTTTAGTGGCAACCGAAACTTAGATGCTCCGCGGATGGCCAAATCAATGGTAGGCCATGCTCATCGTGGCCTAATTGCATAGAAGAAGTCCTATTCGGGTGAATTTGTAAAAAACCAGTTGTCATTATTCGTTAGTAGTAGGAACAACTTATCCTTTACAAGTTCACCCAAATATGACTCATGCTGTGCAATTACGCTATGCCCATTCCCATTGAATACGTCACTACAAACTTGCCACGTACAATGTCACCAGTTTGTTATCTAAATCAAGAGATTCCCGATGAATGACGTCATAATTACGTCTCCGGTATGCGATAATCGCGGAGCCGTCGCCGAGACGAATACCGTGCGTGCCGCTACCTGCTATGCCAGATATGCCGATACGGGAATTCTAGATATGGTAGAGGATTATGTGATAGGCTAAGGTATTGGCTTGCGTTTAGCTTGCGTTCTTGATTACCGTAACGATACAATACATTAAGGCGGTACCTCGACCCAAAATTGCGCTGCCTGTATTGTTTATAATAATGGAATTACAAAATTTTCTTTCGGGAGTAAGTGATACGTATTATAAGCTTTTTTAATGCTACTGAGAAAGTTTGATTTTGTAAATAAACATGTTTGAAGTTTCCATTGCTCAACATAATAAGAAAAATAGGTAGCGGCGGTAGTTTGGTCTGGGGTAGCGCCTCAGAGGAATGATATAATTTACATCAATACAAAATAATTACAATGAGACTTGACAAAAAATACAGCGAATTATTAATAAAGTTACCGTTTTGTATACTTTTAAAATTTTATTAAAAGTATTACTTTATTAAGTGAATTTAGTAACGATAAAATTTTTCGCTTTGGATCTATCTCTTCCACGGAACCTTTGCGTAGATAACATCGTTATCTTATTTTAATCCACTGCTAGACTAAGGCCACCCCTAATGAGCGCCATAACGCCCTGTCTTCAGCTTGCCGCATCCAACATCTGCCTGCCTGCAGTCTTTCGTAAATATAATTTATGTCAATTTATTACATTTGAACATAGCCCAAAATCTTATTCTATAAGTAAAGGTCAATGAAAAACTTAACCGTAAAAGAAACATTAACAAAAAAAATATTACATTCTTTGTTTCAAATACCTAATGAATATTATTATAGACGTATCTCAGTATATTAAATTCCCCAACACACGATAAACAAAACCCAACAGAAAAGCTTTCTTCCTTTATCCTTTAAGAACTAAGTGAAAACGAAAAAAAAACCTAAGCCCGTTCTAAAGCTATGCAAATGTAGGAAGGTCTTGAGGGTCGAAGGGAGAAGGGGGGTGGGGGAAGACCGGACAAGGGGCAAGGAACAAAATGCCAGCGCTTTGTTCTGCCGGTAATCCTTTAATAGCAATCGAGATGCAAGCCGAGCTTTCAAGCTGAAATAGGTTTCCTTATTTTAGGGGCTATTTATTACCGTTTGGGTTTTGGTTTATTGCAAGATATAATTTGAACAATATAGTAATATAGTGGACTAATATAGGCTGATGATGATGATGATAATTTGAACCGAAATTTGATGCACCACATTCAAGTCGCGTTTTTAGATTCTCGTTAGTAAATTTTGTATTCTGTACGAGTATGATACAGGGGGGAAATTATTCTCTTACATAGGTACTTATACTATAGAATAACTATATAGTATATAAATTTTTATATCATAGTTGAATTGGTAATGAAAAGTATACTTTGTTGTATAGATTAGTAGATAAATCTTTGCTATTGCAATAGACAGTACAAATGCTAAAAATTTAAGGGGCATCCGTTCTGTGTAGCACACTAAAAAATAATAAGTTATAATTTTCTGGGTAACAAAAAACTAAATTACTACAAAATCTTTAAAAGATTTTATTACGAATTCATTATGAATTTCGAAGGGTTTATTACGAATCAGGCTTGGGTTGAAAGAATACCAACGTTTCGGAACTTCATCAGGTGTTTCACGCCCGTGTCGCTTCTATGTATCTATGGTTTTCATTCAACAGAAAAAGTTCGTAATAAACCCGCTAACATTCATAATGAGCAACAAATATAATTTAACAGCTACGCATATAATGAGAAAGCAAAACTACTTATTTTTTAACACCTATAAAAACGACGATAATTCACACAGCATTCATTATCTAGCCCCAAGCTAAGCAGAGCTTGTGTTATGAGTACTAGTCAACTGATATACAAGTAAATAGATAGATATTTTAATCAGCGCTGCTATTCTACGGTGACCTACCGAAAACGATTCGTAGGTTAAACAGTATCAAGACACGTAAAGCTTGTCCACATGAATATGCAGTGGAGCTTGAATTAATAATTAAGGACAAAGCGGGCTTAAGACCTCGCCCGGTGCTTTCGGCGTCGTCTCTGCAGAGCTATATTTACTGTCCGATCGAAATAAGCGTAGGTAGCCATCTTGGATTGGAAGATTAGTCATACGTCAAATTTATTTATGTTTCTTTAATGTCGTAGAGTACATGTTTTGATCATTAAGCTTAAAATTTTTAGCGGGCTTATCACTTTCAGTGACTTGTCCAACCATATAGATATTATGTCGAATATAAATAACTAGCGGTCCGCCCAGGCTTCGCACGGGTATTAAACAAAAATTTCAGACATTATACACACTAACACGATGGATTTCACAGTTTTCATACGGATCCCCGACATTTTTAACAGCATTGGGGTTTTTGACATTGAGTCGACACTCCATAACTGACACTGGCCGTAGAGAAAAAGCATTCAACCTCTTTATCTATTATGACGCGCCATAATAGAAAAAGAGTAAATATACAGCGCACGGTTCAATTATTGAATTTTTCATGCGGATCTCTAACTTTTTTGAAAATATTATATAGCCTATGTTCATCACGGAAAATTTAGGATTCTTATGGTGAAAGATTTTTTCAAATTAATCCAGTAGTTTCGGAGCCTATTCAATTCAAACAAACAAACAAACAAACAAACAAACAAACAAACAAACAAACAAACAAACAAACAAACAAACAAACAAACAAACAAACAAACAAACAAACAAACAAACAAACAAACAAACAAACAAACAAACAAACAAACAAACAAACAAACAAACAAACAAACAAACAAACATACAAACAATCAAATCTTTCCTCTTTATAATATTAGTATAGAAGTATAGATAATAATGGTTTGATAAAGAATTAATCTCCTGCTTTTGCAGAGTAGGTAATTATTATTGGTGGCGTTTTTATGGATTTTGTATGCGAGAAAGTTGGGTAATTATAGGTAGATACTTAATTTTGGTATTAATTATTATATTCATAGGCTTCAAAACCGTATGATGATCAGCTAAATTCTAAAAGTTCTTCACTGGCTTAAATCTAGTTTTTGCAATAATCTGCATTTAGCTCAATCGTTTCAATTATACATTTCCTTGTTATATCTATTCACAATTTAATCTTCTATTCATGTATTAAACCCAAAATTGACAAAGCACTTGCATCTACACACATGTACATATCTATGTATGACGACAGTAATTTGCTGAATTTGCACCCGCGTGTTGTGTTACTTGTAATTGCCCCTCGTCATTTAATGCTATGTAAATAGGGCATTAATTAGTTAAGCAAAGTCATTTGTCTCCCTATCAGGCATTGTTTGGACTAGGCGTTAGATGAGATGAACAATCGGTACATCTAACTAGGCTACTATTTGATATTTACAGTATAATCTAATGTGTAATTATCCTGAGCGAGATGAGAAAGGATCGGAAGCTTGTCAAAGTAAAGGGGGCATTTTGACAGCATTTTGACAGTTGACAATGGCCATATTGTTGAAGCTATCGTTAAAACCGATCATATTATTAGGAAGTTTATGATACTCCATAACAGACACTGGCAGAGTCGCAGCGAAAAGCAAGCGGTGCCAAAAAAAAAAGAAGTTTAAGTTGAAACAAACATGTTTATTTTATTTGCCAGTTTTTGTACAATACCCGTATTGTCAAATTATGTGACCTTACGAAGAATATCCACCGTCGGCCATATCTTCACATTCCATAAGGCACCATAAGGTGAGATCATGCTTAAACAAAAGTAAAAAAGAATATGTTGAGCAGTTCGCGATTATAGGCTGATGATTATTATGTTAAGTTCACATACCTATAGATAACTTAGCGCCATCGATCAAAGTATCCACCGAAGTACATATCAATATTTTTGTCGCTACCAATTTGTCCTAAAACATAAAATCAGAGAGTAATCTCATTTCGGGCCATTGCATATTGTAGTGACGGAAATTAATTCGCCTTCAGTTTTGCCATTTACGTCGGGAGACCAGACACACATTTAATTCAATAAGTGTCAAGGAGTAGCGAAGATGTACAGATTTTTGGATGGGCTTTCTTCGGAGGCAGCGAAAGATCACAAGTATTTCATAACATTATCGTCTCTCGGTCATTGGTTAGGTACTTGCTTTTTTAAACCGTTTTTAGTATTTACTAAAATATATTTGAACCGGTAGTTTTAAGAAGGGAAACACAGAGAAACAGTGAAATATCACCAAATTTTGGTGATATTTCTCTTGTTTTTAAGTCGTTAACCGTTTTATTATACTAATAGGAAGCTAGTTTTAGTTATTCTTTAGATGTATGGTATATTGTTGTGTCGTGTCAAATAACTTCTATCATTTCATTTGTATATTTACTTCTAATCCAAATTTCTTGAAATCGAGGATAGGCAAGGAAAGTCTTTGATTAGACGACCGAAAACTTTTTGCGTTGACTTCCTCATCAAAACAAGAGTATCAATGAGTCCTTAAGATCTTCGTGATACATCGAAGATATGGCCGACCACATCTTCACTTTCCATCAGGTGAGGTTGTGGTCGAAAGAAATTCTACTAAAGATAAAAGACTATTAAAGACCATAGAATCATTAAATTTGACTTTTTAAATTTTCGTGATTTAGACAAATTTCTTTAGTTCTTAGAATTGTGGCGTTGATTCTTGACTCCAGTTGTTTTTTTTTTTTTTAAATAAACTTCTGAAGATAAAACCAAAACATCCTAAAGTGGCGTATCCATTCACATGTTCACATCAGCACCGGAATTCGGGGTCCGGTCGAAAACAGCTACTTACGCTGATTGAACAAGTTTTTCCATAAGTCGAGTTAGGGAGAGAAGTCCACTCTTCTGTGAAATTAGCCAAGAATCCGAGACGTCCACTCCGATCGTTCATAACAAGTCTTAGCGCAGAATTAAAAGGTTCTGTAACGAATGGGGACGTAAGATATTTTGGGATTGGGATATTTCTTGCTTACGTAATGCGTAAATATCGTACTGTCACTATGTATTATGCACCATCGAGTAAGTATTTTTTATATTGGGCGTATAATAAAATTGCCGAAATATAATGAAGAATAATGAATATGACTATTTTTTTGTTGTAAAGATATGAACTGTGAATCTTTAGAGAAAAGAATTATGGTTGCATATACGAGTATAAAGGTCAAGAGCGTATAATACGCTTTTCACTTATCCATTTAGAATTTTTTCCAGTATTGTGTCTATAGAAACCTTGCCCACTTTTCTTGGAACTTTTAACTAACCTTGCCCCCTTTTCATACCTTGCAAACTACTCTTCAATTTCGCCTCTAACAATTTCTCAAAAGTACAAAACGATAAACTTGACATATTCTAGCCATACACCGATTCCCACGGGCCATTCAAGTTACCCAAAACACACGTTTCCATACTCGTACCCTAAAGGGTCGACAGGATGTCTTAAGTGGCAGTGAAAGGGCTGCCCCGGATATTTATATTCACGTAGAGAGCAAAGTTGCTGACAAGTTACGCTGAAGGAGTTTGACTGATGTTTTGGCCACTTTGAATCAAGAATATTTGAGTTGTAGTTTGTTAAGGGTAAAATAAAAAAGTAAAATATAGTAGATACTTATTTGCAATAAATAAGTATCTACTATATTTTACTCCACGATTACAAGTCTCAACTTTGGGGAGAGTAGAATAACTGCGTGTTAAAATCAGCCAAATGGTCCAGCGATCTTATTAATTAAAAATTTATGGCAAAAATAATCTTCATTGCAGTTAGCTTAATTCTATCAATTGTAAATACCTGTTATTTAATCGTCTTTTTTGTTATTAATAAAGGTTTTACTCTTCATGATTGCATCATATTAGCATCTAGAAAATGTGATATAAGTGGCTTTAGTTTGGATGAGAATCAACTGCCATACAAGGGTATCGAATTCAATCAACAAAAGTTATTTTAATCGCTAAAAATCCAAGTCATCCATCTAAACGACGATAGCGACTCATTTCATTAAATATCACCGGTTACACACAGTTCCCTTGATAAAAAATCCAAGTCACCGAGCCACTTCCACCAACAATGCACGCGCTTAAACATCGCATCTAGCGACAGAGGTACAAAGCTGGTTGATCGACGGTGATCGAACGCCCCTTGGGCCTGTAACGGATGAGAAAATGTTATGTACTCGTTAATAGGCGTCCTGCCCTCGAAAGCTTATTTAGATATTTAAAGATAAGAAAACGGACTATTAAATGACTCAGGGTAAATTAAATCTAGTCAAAGCAGCTATTTGATAATACTATCGTAAACACTCGTCATTCATTAGTTGTTTCTTCAAATCAACATAGATTTTTTTAATTGGTGCAAAAATCAAATCAACTTTCAAGGTGTCTACACCGCAACCATAACAGTTGTGTGAGTAAGATACTAAGGATTAACGAAATTAAAAACAGACTGATATAAACATCACACTTTTTAAACTTGAGTCAAAAAAGAAATCCAATTTCAGACCGAAGAAGTTACTCCAAAAACGTCGGCACAGATATTCCAAAAATAAAGATATCTTTTGAAGTCCTGTAACCGTGCCTTTTAAATAAAATAATAGGATTGCAGTGGGCATTAGGAGCGAGGACCTTCCGGTCCGGATTTGAATATTTGTCCGCAGGTCTCCTTGTTGACTCAGCTCAGCTCTCATTTACGAAGTTAGACGTCGCGTACCCGCCTCGTCTCATTTGGATAATACTAAGCAAATACGGTAAAGTCCCTACGTTTTGGGGATGAAATAATTGTTTTATTGGATAATGGCTGGATGTTTAAGAGACTAGTTTCCAAAATCTTGTTATCTAATTTTATTATGATGATTTATTATGATTTGAAAAATCTTTATCGTGAAAATCCTACAAAATCCCTAATGAACATAGGTAGGAATATTTTCATAAAATTTAGGGATTCTTTTGAAAACACCGCCAGCTAGTAGTAGGTATTAACGTAAGGGTTTATTTTGAAATGTATGTTTGGGTTTGGAGTACTGTCTTCTGTGGTAGCTAGAATGTAGCTGTGATAAATTAAGATTCTTCCCATAAGAACTTGAGTTATTGATCTAAATATTATCTTAAGTATTATTTGTAGAGTAAGTAGATAGATAATGGTTTATTTCATAGCCGTATAAAGAGAAAACTTTCATTCAACAACATAGTTACTTATTATGTTTAAGGCCACTGCACTTATCTATACTTATTTGTAATAATATTTAATAATCATCAAGAATCTATAGCTGGAATCTAGTTCAATTGAAACAAATATCGGTGTCGGAATATGAATTATTGTCTCCTTGCTTAAGATTGGAGCCTAAAAAGATTATGGTGATTCGAGAGTATCTTGATGAAAAACAAAGCTGAACATACCAATCCCGTTTAATGCTGTTTTCCTCTTCATTACAATACAACAATCCCTGTTACAAAAACAGCCATCGCCGGCGCGCCAACATCGCATCCGCGACTATAAAATTTCACGCGGCATAAAACAAAAACACACCCCAACGCATCACCACTGTTATATCTAACGGCCATAATACTACGACCTCTCGGAATACCAGGATTGACCCTCCGAACTTCCTGATTTGCTGACTAAGAACGGGGAAGGGAAGCTCTTGTTGTGTGGTTCATAAAACACATCTTGTTACGTAACGGATAGGCGCCGGAATAGAACTATGAAAAGTTTAACTATATAGTTATCTAATGGGATCAAGTTGAGATGTGGGGTCGAGATACTGGACTTGATAAGTGGGTGGATTAACTAGGGACTGTAGCGTTATTGTGCAACGTTAGACGAAATATAAGACTATTTAGTAGCACCAAAAGGCACACTCTTTATACCACTTGATAAAATAATTAAACAATTTATTTTACGTACAGTAAATACTCGTAATAGCCACGTTTTAAGGGCACGATTGTAAAAAAGGGTGTTGATTGAATAAAGAATAAACATTATCCTCAGCTCAGACTAGATATGTTTTATTATGCATAGGTCAGAACACCCAAACCAATATTTGCAGATCGTACAAACAAATGTCTAAGGCGGTAATCAAACCCGCAATCTCCTGCTTCACAGGCGGACTTTTGCCCGCCGCGCCACATCGGTCGTCAAACACGTTCGAATTATTAATAAAAATATTATTTGCTTTATGAAAATCCATCGTAAAATGAGCCAATCAGTATTTCGCCCTCTTGGGTTGCTTCTCGACCACTTGCAGAATATAATGACTGAACGGTTTTGATACTTTATTAATAAATAAATTATGCCGGAAAATCCATATACCTATATCATCTGACACCTATATAATAGTGTCTGTATAATGTGGCGCAGAGGGCGAAGGTCCGCCTGCGACACACTAGGTTGTGGGTTCGATTCCCGCCTCGGGACAAATATTTGTACGATCTGCAGGTATTTGTTCAGGGTATGGTCGTTGTCTATGCATAGTAAAAATATATATACATATATGTAATAATACTGTATTTTGTATAGCAGTCATCTACTATAACACAAGCTCTGCTTAGCTTGGGGCTAGGTGATGTGGATTGTCCGGCATTATTCATTTATTTATACGTACAATTATCGTTAAATTTCAAAGAATATCTAAGTATCAAAACCACTCAGTCCAAGTAAATCTTGGTGAATTTTAATGTTTGCCCTCGTTAGTCAGTAATAAGGCATGAGTTGTATCAGTCAAATATTGATGTTGGAGCGTATTGATTAGTCTGTACCACGCTTTACGAACTCATATCGTAATCCGTAGCTGATTTCGTACTTTTTATTAAATTGAAAATGTTTGAATAAATTCTACGTGAAGTTTAAACTTTACCTTTCTATATATAGTAATTATTTTGCTGCTAATGGCTAATTCATGCTTTTTTATTGGCACCTTAAAAAAAATTAGTTTTTTAAGGGTGTTTTCTTACATTGAAGTACTATTACTGTTTTTTTATTCTCATTTAGGGTACAAAAAACGCTTAGCTATAGCATAGCATACTGGAAATTACAAGGTTTATAAGCGCACAATTACTGATTTTCAAGCTAGCGTATTTTAAGATACCTGTCGAGGAATTGAAGAAAGGAATCGAAGACATCGTTTCTTGAAATATTATATCTAAAAAAAAACAGAGCACCTTTGCTACATTTGGTGACTTGGCCAGCATAATTAATCGGCAGAATATATTTATAATTCTACCTATACATTCGTATGATTAATGAAATGTGTTTACGAGGAATTGAAGAAAGGAACCGAAGACATCCTTATTTGAAATATCTAAAAAAACAGAGCATCTTTGCTACCTTTGGTGACTTGGCCGGCATAATTAATCGGCAGTATATATTTATAACTCTACCTTAACATTCGTATAATTAATGAAATGTACTCTTGCACGATAAAATATACAAAAAAAAACATTGAAATATAAAAGAAATGGCAAAGGCGAGCTTACCCTAAAAATAGTTCTCTTCCAGCAAACCTTATTGGGAGAGAGAGATAAAGTTGCGTTTAATGCTATATGTTAAATACATTTTATACGTTTGTAACGTATAAAATGTATTTACGTTTGTAACGTATAAAATGTATCTACGAGGAATTGAAGAAAGGAACCGAAGACATCGTTGTTTGAATATTATAACTTAAAAACCTTTGTCGACTTCGCCGGCATAATTATAATCGGCAGAATATATTTATAACTCTACCTATACATTCGTATTAGTAACTCTATGTGTTTTTTTTCTTTTAAGCACATTTAGTTTTACTATAATCATAATATATCTTATTTATAGGAGCATACGTCCCAATTAATTTTGTTTGCTCCAAAATTCAGTGGGCCATTAAATGAGAATATTACGCTAATTATCCCAGGTAATGTGCCATTCCCTGTGGTCATTAGTGCTTCCATTAATTTGCAGGATTTTAATTTTAAAATATATAAAACTAGCGGTCCTTCCCGGCTTCGCACGGTTTTTGAACAAACTGAATTTATCAAGCGGATCCCTAACTTTATTGAAAATATTCTATAGCCTATGTTTTGGAAAATTAAGGATTCTAATGGTGAAAGATTTTTTCAAATCGGTCCAGTAGTTTCGGAGCCTATTCAATTCAAACAAACAAACAAACATACAAATCTTTCCTCTTTATAATATTAGTATAGAAGTATAGATATAGATAAGAAACAAATGATTGTTTCATTTTGTATCACATTTAAGTAAACCATTGTGTTTGTATGAGAAATAAAGTTCTTTAAAGCTATATTAATGTGAATTTTTATTGTGTATTACAAACAAATAAAATTTGAAATCCTCTAACACATCTAGGTATGTCGGCCTCTAATTATGGAAGCCAATCAGTGAGAGTTCACACCCGATGCATACCGATATCTTGATACAGTCGCACTAACAATGTCACTGGTGTTGTAGGCATGAATGATTCTAGGTAAGGTTAGTTAACGGGCCTGAGTAAATAATGTATCTATCTATTAAACTACGTGTTATATGCTATTAAAAGAGCACTGTAGCAGAAAAGCGTTGCTGGTGTCGTTCCTAAAATTTATGACAAATTAAATGTAGGTACTGTATGGAGATTTGAATAATGAATAATATTACGTAGTTAATTCGCCGCCTCCACCGAATAATATGGTTACCGACTATTACGATAGAAGTGTTTTTATTTGAAATAATTGTTCCTGAGGTGCGATTACACCTTGTGAATTTTTTTCAGGCAAATCGTACGAGTAGTTCTTGAGATAGGCTTTTTGTAATGGATTTTACTTTATTATTAAACGAAAAATAAAAACAACATTTTGATCCGAACAACATTGCAACAGGTTAATACTCACTCCTCGGTTTCTCGCTTTTTGTTGTAAGATGCGTTTGCGATTTTATTCGGGAAAGAAGTATAAAACTTAGTTTTCGTAAAGTAGAAAACCCTCTTATTCAGGTTTTCTTTGAAGTTCTTTATTACAGTATAGTTTATTACTATATTTAATTCAAAATATCTGCAATGGTTACATCTATTAATGTATGTTTAATATAAAAAAAGCCATCGTAATCTATGTAGAGATAGTAGGTTGCAATGATTTACTCACTTAATGACAGATTATGAAATCCCGAGATGTGGCTTTGGCAAGCTTATAGTAGCCAAATCAACGTCTTTTAACATCGCTCTCATTTCGTCTTAGGTAAAAAAAAGTGATAGCACATGACCCTCACCCAGCATGAGCTAACGTCCAACGACGATAATATTGTGCTCTAATTTAGAAGCCCCCATTGTTTTCTACTCTTTGCCAAGATTTCGAGTGCTTGATATTAAAATCCTAACCACCAAAAAGTATGAATACCGCAGATCAAAAACAAAAGCGGATACTGCATAACAAAACGACCAAACACACTCGCAAGGGCTACAGAATCCTACCGAGATCTGTACACGAGCCAAAGACAAAGCCAGAGACAAAGCTGCTGAAAGCTGATGAAGATAAGGTATCGACAATATTTCCAAGAGAGGTAGGAGTAAGGTAGGATCTAAGTTTTTTTAAACAAACCACCCGGACCCTTCTACACAAATGAATTCTTTATAGCTACCAGAGAAGCAATCATCACAGTTCTCACAATGATATTCAATGAAATAATAAATCTGAAAAAAAAAACTGAATCATTATCTTATCCATACAAAGAGGATTAAAATTCCACAAGTAATTATTGGGCAATCAGCTTGATGACAAGCATATACATTATAAAATATTTTCCAAAACAATTGTTGACCGGATACCAAGCCTTTAAAACCCTAGAACACAAAAAAAAAGTATGGCATGGTGGTTGCTAAGGCAACTAAAACATTTAAAATACAAGGATCATTAGAAACATTTACAAATTTAGCTCTACAACCGTCAAATTGGAAAAGAACGAAAGCAGATCTTGAGAAAATATTTCAAAACCTCAATTGGTAGAATTATGGCCTAAAAATTAATGTAGATTATACTAACATTATTTAAGGTTTGCCGATGATCTGATAATTCGGTCCAATAAGCCTGAAGAACTTGCTAATATGATACAAAGAAAGTGGAAAAGTAGGGCATCTACATATTAATAGTCTGAAAATTAAGTTTAACCAATAACACTCAGCACAATAGAGTCGGTATGTTAAGGAATATACTTATCTCGGAAAAATCCTTATCTGCTATAACTTTACCTCACCAAATTATCTAACAACAAAATAAATAGAAACAAGAATAGATAATGCTTGAAAGAGATACTGGTCATTTAATAAATCATAAAAATCAAAGAGAGAGCTTTGTCTGAAAATTTAAAGGAAACTTTAAAATAAATGTATTCTTCCAATGTTTTAATTTAAGAAACCAAACATGGGACCTGAGGAAAGCGCATAATAGAAAGTTGGATGTTCGTCAGATTGGTCGGTGATAGGTCTTTGGAGAGAAGTTTGCTATGAATACAATCAGGCAGAGTATAATCTTTCTTTCTTTCTTTCTTTCTCTTCTATACTATGTTATTTTTATAGAAAAATAACTGTAGATCGGTCAAACTTTAAGAAGAACTGAAAAGTCGAATAAAACTATTACCTACATTTACGATTACATTACCCAGGAATCAAAATAGAAAATTTGGACGACCTTTCAAAAGGTGGAAATAAGACATAAATAAAATCACTGGAAAGACAAGAATTGCCAAGGAAAGAAACGAATGGAAGAAGCTAGAAGAGGCATGTGTAAACTAGGGCAAACAGATAACATGTCCTAGTATATAAGACTTAAGAAATCATTGTACGTTATCTGCATAAAGGTTTTTCATTATTTTATCTCATTTCCACGATCACGGGCCGAGGGAGGCATGCGTGGGGCCGTAGCCAACAGGACAGAGGCCCTTTATGAGAGATAATTTTAAAGGCTGGGCTACATAGAACGGGTAAAATCCTCGTTTGCACAATATGATATACTCGAAAATGATATCCATGATATCCATGATATCTTTCAGGTGTAGAGACTATAAGCATAAAGAAATAAAATGAAAAAAATAATTTTTGGGTCTGGGAGACAGTGCGGACGCCTGACATAATTGAAAACTGTTAAAAGTGGCAGACTGTGGCTTGTCGAATGTCGGATGGATTACTCAAAATATAGGCTTAAATGCCGGATATAAACAATTCCTGCGCAAACGTCTTTGGCGTTATAACGAGGGTTTTTCTCGTTATAACGCCATTAGGAACCTCCACCGCCGAGTCTACACCTTAAGATGCATCTCTTGCGACTCCATTCAGAACGGCCAACCAATGAAGCGCAACTAATAAGTGTGGTTCTGGTTCTTTTAGAATACCACAGCTTAAGGTTCACGTCCAGATTTACGTCTCCGCAAGCGGAGACGAGCACTAGAACTTCCCTGGGAGCACTCGGTATCGGTGGTTATCACAAAAATCTTTTAAATATCTGTAATAATAGGATAACTTTTGTATTTCCTTCGATTTTCTTTTAATACCGATTCCCAAAATGCAAATAATTTTACAGTAACCTATTTTCACATTCACTAAACTTATTATCTTCTCCAAGGAATATAAACGTATTGCAAATTTACGTTATTCATTTAAGGCTAATTGATTACCGAACAAAATGGTAACATTGCATTACCGATACAACCAACATCACTATTTTGAGTTCAATAAGATCGCGAAGACCTATTACTGTACAGGCTATTATCGACAATTTCCGCGAATAAAATTGTAATGTTACTTTACGGTGTAAAATTATGGTCTTGATTCTGGTAAAACATATTTTTATTTATTACTCTGCATTCGTAAACACAGTTATAATTTAAATTATATTGCATATACAAAAAAAATATTGCTATCTTTTGGTATTAAAATGAACCCGATAAGTAAAGTATTTTAGGAGTTATTTAAAAAAAACGGTTTTTTATTTTTCCTGTAAAATTTTGTTTTTTTGATTACGATTTTATTCGGTGGGGGCGGCGAATTAATAATTTAACGTACTTAATTATCTTAAAGTACCTAATGTTATATTTTAAGGGGCAATTTTTAACTGATAAATTGTAGTTCGTTTCTTATGTGGCATTCGTTCCATCTATCTTCTTATTTTACATACCCTAACCGCTAAAGTTGTTTCAGATATATTATTGTTTACATGGAAAATTATATAGGAACATAAAACAAATAATACTACTAATAATGATACACGTGAAAGTTTGTAAGTATGGATGGATGTTTGTTACTCGTTCACGCAAAAACTTCTAAACGGATTTTGATGAAACTTGCTACACAGATAGTTTATACCTGGAATAACATATAGACCACTTTTTACTATCCCGAAAATCCCACGGGATCCAGAGTTACGCGGGTGAAACCCAGCTAGCATAATAATATACCTACACATGTAGTGCCAGTTTTTTTTGTTTAATTTTTTATATCCCAATCTCTCCAAACCAAACTAAATTCATCTTTATCCAGAGATATGATTTCACATACAGTCACCATAGGCCGTAACTAATTTGTGCCATCGCATCGCCGTAGCAACGGAGATTGCGTGGCGACGCGCAAAGCGTGAACGACACCTGCCTTCACTGTCTCACCCTTGATAGGTATACCTATCTACGAGGTGCCCTTCCCTACGGTATCCATTCTACATCCATAGACTTGTATTTGGTCTATGGTTCTGCAAGTAAGTCTTAGCTTGTAAAATGTTTATGGTTCCGGCTCCGCCAGCCATGATGCCAGCCAGATCTCTCTCTCTCTGTGAAAATCCATTGTCATGTATTTGTGTAACAAAATATAAAGTAATTTAAGTCGTTTCTCTATATAAGTCTTTAATTAAGTATATAATGTATATCACACCTACGAACCCAGTAATATGTATGTAAGAGTTGAGGAATATGTGTTTTAAGCCGTGTGGTGCCGGCATAGAATTTCACCACCCCAACTCTTCCCGTGGGTGTCGCAAGAGGCGACTAAGGGAAACACACCGGGGGGCGGGCAGCAGCGCCCTCTGTAGAACAACTCCACCGAACTGCGATCCCGAACCCGCATGCCCAGCGTGGGGATTATGGGCAATAACCCCCAAATGGTAACGCCGTCTATGGCGCTCATTAGGGGAGGCCTATGTCCAGCAGTGGACTGTTATAGGCTGGTGATGATGTGTTTTAAACGATATCCAAAATTATAAAATAACGAGACGTTAGCAAATCTAGACATTTCAGTTTTTTTTGGTCGGGTTTATTAGAAGCACTATGTTTTTCTAAACTTTGTAGCCTTGAGAACTTGATAATTTTTGATTGGCTAGCTTAATTAAAACATTGTACATTTACAGTCGGTGAGATATTTCTAAACATTTACATTTCTTCATCATTTATTATCGTAATATCTCGGATATACTCGTAAATATCTCGGAATATCAACCCCTGAAATCCCTCTTAAAAGTATCTCAAATGTTAGAAAGGACACCATGTCATCAACCGGAAGGATTGCCTTCAACAAAGAAAGGACCCGGAAGGGCTCAAGGGATACCTGAGCGGAAAGAAAAGAAAGGAAAGAGGTTCAACAATTTTTTAAAATGTATAGTTACTTTGTATTTTACTAGGTCTTTTAGACGTATATTATTCATGAAATATATTCATAGTAAGAATGACAACATTGATCGTGATAAAGAATATAGGGGCGACCTAATGTATGATGAGCCATCCTACATAGGCTGCAGGTGTCATCATTGATGACACCTGCAGCGTTACGCGTCGGAAGAGTTGAGTTTGAGTTTATGAGTTTAAGTTTGAAGTTCTTGTATACTTATATTATAAAGAGGAGATATTTGATTGAATCTACTGTATGTAAACTTAAATAATGTAACCAAACGTGTGAGTGTGTGAGTGTAAAATATTATGATTTTTGTTAAATACCTGTGCGAACCCGGTACCTGTGCGGACGGACCGCTAGTTACATTATATCATACACATTTAAAATGATCAGAACATTTCTAATCATTAGTATGAAACCGATACTATACACATACCGATTCTATTTCTATTAGAAGTACATAAGTCTACGTCTTTCGTTATATTACAAGAAACTACAAAAGTGTGGTTCTTTCTTTACAGACAGACACACTATTTATCAGATACATGTACCTTAATACACTTCAATCCACCCACTACTTCTAAACTCAACGCTTCCCGAAACTGATATTCTCACTTCAATTTCCGATAAAGTGTCGATTCGGACACCTTCCCCTGTACCCCTGATACCCTGTCTCGGACACGTCTCAGCCGGCCTGTAATTCGAACAAATGAGCGACGGCAACAGAGCCAAATTAGATTTACACTGTCGGACCCACGGTCACCCTGGTTTGGGTTACAGACTTGGCTGTACATTTGTATCCAATACACTTATGCTGAAAGAGGGAGGTGTTTTGGAGTTTTCCAGTGAAAAAAATATGTTAACAGCTTTTAGTTACACTGCTAATATAAACGAAGGTCCATAAAAGTAATCAAAACTTTATTTTATTTCACTTTTTGTATTAATAAAGTCGGTCTCTGTTTTGCAGTGCCCTTCCAAAGTGCATGTACCTAGTGAAAACTATATACTAACCATTTACTTAGACCAGAACTAAGAATATGCAAGAAAATATAATTGAAATATGAAAATCATTATTCATTTATTGATCAGCAACATGACACGATTTTTACTTGATCTTATTATTACTAAGGGAAAGAAAGAAAGTTTGTATGTAAAAGTTTTAGTAAATACCTAAGGTCTGTATAATTATAAGTGAAGACAGAAAGAATTGCAAGCAATTTAGTAGATCCAAACCTCAAAAGCTTTAACATCAAACTTCGGAAATGAATCAAACCTATATTGGACGAAAAAATAAATACCCTGTTATCCGGTGTTTAAGCAGAAGGCGAGGGCATCGCCCCGCTCCTAATCAAAAAATTGAACTTTCAATAAAGGGAATCATTAATTCTGCTTAGGGAGGGAACCTAACGAACTCCCGCAAGAATCTTGGGATGTTTTTGTCGGATAATTATTTGAAAGAAATACCCGGGCTGGACCACTCGGGAAATTGTTTTTGAACGCGGCTTAAAAATGTTCTTAAATGAGATTGGTATGCTACGTAACTAGACGAGATCAATTTGTAGGCTTGCTGTGGGATTCGTGTTTTATGGGGTTCGTTGGGTATGCACGAAATATTGTATGGTGTTTTAGAAGGCAAGTTATAAAAGTAATTTTCTTTTGAATTTTTTAGAGATTTGGGGAAATGGTTATGATTATACAACAAATCTCTTAATAAGAACTCTCATACACTCACTATTACCGTAACTAGGCAACCTCTCTAGACTTGGTACACAAGGATATAAGCGAGAATGGAGTATTTAAGGATATCATCGTCAGTAAAAACACCACCACCAATTTTCATAATACAGATAAACCACAACAAACCTAAGTATTTCCCGGTTATTGATCGGTTTTCTCCCAGTAGCAATCCCGTCATTGTGGAGCGAGAATTAATGATCTCCTTTATTGGAGACAATTTTTTGATTCTACCCTCGCATAGATTAGATAGGAGTTTCCACGCCTCGGGCGTTGGAAGCCAAACTCTTGTTTACATGAACTGGGGTCAAAAAGACCCCGCTTAGAGGCATTATATGGATCTGAAGGCTTAGAGTGACGAAAGGTTTTATGATGAAGCTTAACTGGATAAAAATAAACGTTCTTTTTGTTTTATTTATCCATCATTTGGGGTGAAATTATATGTCAACATTACTTCATTGTTCGAGGAAATTTTAACAGAGCTTTGAGCTTTTTTTATGTTATCTGGAACAGATAAATTATTACCAAATATTTATTTCCTATGAAGGTATATGAGTTATTGCTTAAGTATGTAGGTAAGAGGTATATTTTTAAAGAACAATATTTACCAAAAAACTGTGAACCCTAAAATTTCTGTGTTTCTCTCCAATGATACCAGTGTGGTAAAATATTTTCCATATATATTTTGTTTGGTTGTTACACACTTGCGGGAGTTCGTTAGCACAAATGTGCTTGTAACTCGAGGAATAAATATTCTAGAACTGAATGTAGTCCGTATCGAGCGTGATAAGTGACCAAAGCCTAGACAAGCGAAGGAGTTACGCAAACAACCTCAAAACGGCCAGTAGCGTGGAATTGATGAAGGAAGACAAAGGCATCCGGCTCTATGAGGTCCACAATCCAACGTGCACAAAGTGCAAGTGAGATAGATTCATAAGTTCAGTTTGTTGTATGAGAGGGACAAAATCGTACATAATCTCAATCATTACAGTGTAGCGGGTAAACATCCGAATAAATTCATCAAGCTAAGTATGATACTTATAGCAAAAGTTGGTAAACTAGATACCTCTTAGATACTTTGAATTGCCAATTGCTAAACTGACTATTGCGTTGCCCTAGATACTTCGTTTAATAAAATATCTAGTAGTGAGGTACTGACATGTTTTTAATTTTGAAGAAACCCATATAGAAATACGTGAAATTTGATTAGCATTTGACAGAAATCCATTGAATAACATAATAATGTTACTAGGTACTTTTAATATACTTAATGCAGCTATATTATTCACCTCTTAAACAGTATGTAATACGAATAAGAACATAAAGTTGATACACAGGATTCTATACACCATTAGAAAGAAAAAAAATAAACAAAAGTTACAAAAATTAATATAGATTTTTCAGATAAAAAATCATCATTCACTATTGTGAATAATTTACATTGAAACAACATTTCATGCAGTTGGCTTCATCAGTAGAATCAAAATGCTCATGGCATCAAATAATTATCATTAATCATCATCATCATCATCATCATCAGCCTATGTTAGTCCACTGTTGGACATAGGCCTCCCCTAATGAGCGCCATAGCGCCCTGTCTTCGGCTTGTCGCATCCAGCATCTGCCAGCAGTCTTTCGCAGATCGTCATCCCACCTGGTCGGAGGGCGTCCTACACTACGTTTACCGAGTCGCGGTCTCCACTCAAGAACACGTTTACCCCAGCGGTTATCGGTTCTTCGCGAAATATGGCCGGCCCACTGCCACTTCAGTTGGCTAATTCTCTGAGCTATGTCGATGACTTTAGTTCTCTGTCGGATGTATTCGTTACGAATCCTATCCTTCAGAGAAACTCCGAGCATAGCTCTTTCCATAGCGCGCTGAGCGACTTTGAACTGGTGGACCAACCCTATCGTGAGTGTCCACGTCTCAGCTCCGTAGGTCATGACTGGTAGGACGCACTGATTAAAAACTTTCGTTTTCAAACATTGCGGTATGGATGACGAGAAGACTCGACGTAGTTTTCCGAACGCTGCCCAGCCTAGCTGGATCCTCCTCTTGGCTTCCTTCTCGAAATTGTTTTTACCCAACTGCAAAATCTGCCCGAGGTAAGTGTACTCAGAAACAATTTCGAGAAGGTGGCCATGTACGATCACCGGTCTTGGATCAATGTGGGCATTGATCATGACTTTGGTTTTATCCAAATTCATGCCAAGACCGATACATCGGGAGGCTGAAGCTAGACTGTCCAGCATCCGGTTCAGCTCCTCTAGCGACTCCGCCATTAAGACTATGTCATCAGCGAATCGCAGGTGTGAGATGTAGTCGCCGTTTATGTTGATGCCCTTGTCTTTCCAGTCCAGCGTCTTAAACATATCTTCCAACGCGCTCGTGAACAGTTTCGGGGATATGACATCCCCCTGCCTCACTCCTCTGCGCAGTTGGATCGGTTTAGTCTGCTGGTCCTGTACTCGGACACTCATCGTAGCGGCTTCGTAGAGACATCTCAGCACCTCGATATAACGATAGTCTACTTGGCATCGCTGTAAGGATTGTAGAACAGCCCAGGTTTCAACGGAGTCAAAAGCCTTCTCATAGTCCACAAAAGCCAGACACAGGGGCTGATTATACTCTTCGGACTTCTGTATAATCTGCCTCACTGTGTGAATGTGGTCTATGGTACCATATCCTCCGCGAAACCCAGCCTGCTCCGGTGGCTGAAACTCGTCGAGTCTCCTGGCGAGACGGTTCGATATAACTCGTGAGAAAAGCTTATAGACGTGACTTAGGAGCGAGATGGGTCTATAATTTTTAAGAAGGGTTTTATCTCCCTTCTTAAAAAAGAGCACCACCAAACTCCCACTCCACGCCTTTGGAGTTCTCCCACTGTGAAGGACGGCGTTGAAGAGGCTCTGTAACTCCTGTATAACAGGGTATCCTCCAGCTTTCAAAAGCTCTGATGTTATTCCGTCCTCACCGGGGGCTTTTCCATTTTTAAGCTGCCTCAGAGCTAACACGATCTCGTCTTGACTGATGTCTGGCAGTTCGTCGGTATAGTGGCGTATCAAGGTGGCTCTAGAATCGTGGTCGTCTCGTTGGGAACGGGGAGCATGTGCAGCGTATAAACGGCCATAAAAGTCCTCTATCTCGGCCGATATCTCCGGCTTCGACAAAACGGTCCTTCCGTCGTGCGTTGAAAGCTTCGTCAGGTGGCTCCTTCCAAGCTGCTGAGTGAATACTTTGGACCCTCGGTTTCGCTCTATCGCCTCTTCAATGAGGCGTGTATTAGAGCTCCGAAGGTCGCGTCGTACCATCTTCGCAATTCGCTTGTTCAGGTCTGACCTCTCTGACGAAGTCGCTTGGGTGGTTTCCCGTCTCTTTGTCATCAGCCCAAGAGTCTCATCCGAGAGTTTGGACTTCTTACCAGTACGCTGCTTTTTGCAAAACTTGATGCCCTCGTCCCTCAGCGTTTCTACCAGATTGTGTAGGGTCTCGTCAGCGTCATCAGTGGGTTCCAAGGCAGCGAATCTATCCCCGAGAAGCTGCTGAAACTTCTCGGTGCCCGCCATGATTTGGATTGGGTTCGGTCGGAGCGTGGACTTCACCAGACGGTTTCTTTCAAGCTTCAAATTTATATTCAGAGAGCCTCGAAGGAGTCGGTGATCAGATCCGGTATTGAACCTGTTGATCACTGAGACATCTCTGAATATATGCTTGCTATCCGTCATGATGAAGTCGATCTCATTTTTAGTCACAGAATCGGGACTCCGCCATGTCCACTTCCTTTGGGGCTGTTTCTTAAAGAAAGAGTTCATTAAGAACAGCCCCTCTTTCTCAAGGAAGTTGACGAGCATTTGTCCCCTGTGATTTCGAACACCAAAACCATGCGGGCCTATTCGGGATTCGTTGCCAGTCTGGGTTCCCACCTTGCCGTTAAAGTCCCCCATAACAACGTCGAAGTGAGCCTTGGTGGTGTGATGTAAGGCTTTGGATATGTCTTCGTACATATCCTCCACTTCATCATCCGAGTGTGTCGAGGTCGGTGCGTAAACCTGAATGACCTTCAAGCTGTAGCGCTTAGACAGCCGAAGGATCAGGTACGCTACCCTGGTCGACACACTGGAGATTTCTTCGACGTTGTTAGAGAGGGCCTTATTGACGAGGAAACCTACGCCACCCTGGGATGTTTTATCACCCTCACGAAAGTAGAGAAGATGGCCCGAGTCTAGGGTTACGGTGTCCTCCCCCTCTCTACGGACTTCACATAACCCTAGAACATGCCATTTAATGTTCTCTAACTCCACTTCCAACTGCGCTAGATGGTGATCAAGCCTCAGAGTGCGTCCGTTAAACGTTGCCAGGGTCAGTGTGTGTGGGGTGTGGTAGCCTAATGTAGCCCGGTGATTCCTAGCACCCCCTGCCCCGCCGTTACCGTGGCCGCTACCATGGCCAGGAATAGCGAGGCGGCCGGGAACTGGGGGCCATTTTGTGGCGGTTCTTGTCATTTGGGGGTATTGCCCATAATCCCCACGCTGGGCATGCGGGTTGGGGATCGCAGTTTAGTGGAGTAGTTCTGCAGAGGGCGCTGCTGCCCGCCCCCCGGTGTGTTTCCCTTAGTCGCCTCTTACGACACCCACGGGATGAGTTGGGGTGGTGAAATTCTTTATTATGCCGTCACCACACGGCAATGCCGTCACCACACGGCAATTATCATTAATCATTAATTATTATTTATAATTACATATGTCAACAACTCTATCTACAATAAAAGATACGGCAATATCTTTTACTAGACTTACATACATTGGCTTCTCGAATTAAACAAACTTTGGATTGCTGAATTTCCCTTTTTTACTCACCTGTTTTATAAACACAAATACTAGTTGAAATTGATACAGTTCGTATGTCGCGCACAGAGCAGAGTTCAGGCATAAAAGTTGGCAGGCGTATTCTGATACCATATTACTGAGAACGTGTACCAACTGGCTTGACGAAAAATTTCCGTTGAAATCCTCGACGGTAATTTTACTTTGTTTGATAATATTTCACCATTATGTTGAATGCATGCAATTATTCATACGCAATGTCGTTAGCCCATCTCACCGATTAAAAGAGCCTATAAATAATAAAGAGGTGAACCCGAAGTCACTTTTGCGGCCTGACACATATTTTATTCATTGTGTACCCACTAAGCACACACATAAAATGAGGTGTGTAATGTAGGTGACCTGAATAGAGTTAACTCTAACAAAAATATTAAAGTACAGTGTTACTTGTAAAGCTTATGGAAGTACCAAAGCAATATGTGCTTACTAATACCATTATACGTTTATGGTGGATATACTCGTAAAATCTTGATCCAAAAGCTTTGTTCCCATAGTAAGTAGGCGCGGATCAACATCGGCGCGTGATTGGCTGCCCGCCACAGTGCGGTGACGAGCGGACATCCAGTTCATCCCGTGGTTTTCTAATCCGAGCCTCGTTTTCGACACTGCTGGAATATTTTATAGCAGTCCAACTTTCAGATGGATGCAGCCAGTTTCGGTTTTATTTGCACAGTTAAAGTAGATACTTTTTGTTGCATCATTTTGGAGTTCGTTGAACTGTGGTATGATTTTTGGTCTTAGTGTCTGAGGGTTGTGTGGTGAAATTATGCTGACGATATGCTACTTGGATCTTTCGGCTATAAAAGCCAAAGAAGTAAGAAATCCTTCGGATAAAAAGAGGATAAAAACAAACCATGCACTAATCACTCATCATCACTATCTCTCGCTTCTTGACCTCAAAGAGTTATTACATACAAGGAGGAATAATGGGGTATATACCTAGCACAGAGCATATAATCACTACAGGTCAACTACAGGTACTAAATAATATTCTATATTACTTGTTGTCATGACAGCATCAAGTTAACAAACCAAAGTTCTCTCTGTATAGCTCTGAATCTATTGTTTTACTGTCAAATTAGCAACTGTCAATCATTGACCTAATACAACAACCCAACATTAGATTTATTGACTATCAAATTTCAGTACACGAACTTCGTATCTTTTTCTCAATTAATTTCATAACAAATTATTGTGTTTTTATATATTCGTGAGTAATTTACAAGAATCATTGTGATGATAGGTATTTTTCAGTCAACAAAAGAGTTATAAAATATGAGTTTTACAACACAACGGCCGCGTACCAGTTTCACAAATTCAATAAAGTCCAAGAACAGTTTCACCTCTAGATATTTTCTAAGTGACAACGACGAACCCAGAGAACCATCGGAAAAGGCTGAGAATGGAACACAGACTCATACTGAAGCTTTAAATGGTAGGATTTTTTTTTAATAATGCCCTTCTATCCTCATTATCATCATCATCATCATCATCATCTAGTCCCAAGCAAAGCAGAGATTGTGTTATGGGTACTAGATGACTGATATACATAATACAATATTATTACATTTATACATATTTTTTACTATACATAGAAAACAACCAGAACGCCCTGAACAAATATCTACAAAAAGTTTTTTTTAATAATGCCGATCTATCCTCATCATCATCATCATCATCTAGTCCCAAGCTAAGCAGAGCTTGTGTTATGGGTACTAGATGACTGATATACATAATGCAATATTATTACATAGATAGATATTTTTTATTATACAAAGTATCTCCAACCTTTTCATTTGTGACACAAGAGTATCCTTTCAAATTCACAGGATTCGAGGTTGAGATAATTTTACAGACATAATTATAGGTTTAAATAAGTAATCAACAATCAAACAGTTATTGTTATATATATCTTATTCTGTTTGCCGAATTTAAATAAGGGCGGATGATAATGTGCCTAGTATTCTTATTTAATTTTTCAATAAGCTTTAATGCATACATATGTACTAATGCTGAACTTCGCCTTCAACAGACAATATTTCCTAATTCCCAAACTATATTTTCTTAACCTGGTTTTTATTCACCTTAACCTTTTTTATCTTCACAGCTAAAAAATGCACAAAAACTCACGTAATCCCTGCCACAAAAAATATTATTACGCCAAATGTAAAACCGAAAAAACGGAAAGGTACATAATTTATTTATTCCTTAAATTTTATTGTTATTTAAAACACAAGGTAATTAAAAAACTAAATGTTAAAATTCCAAAATCTTATTAAGAGACTCACGCGTAGCTCAAATTAGTGGTGTGATAGAAGCCATGATTGAGAGGCTTCTATGACAAAATTTAGATGAATGAGGAATGTATAAATCAAAACACATTAAATTAAAGTTTAACTAAAAGCAATATTGTACGTAAATATTTTTTTTTCAGTTCGATTAATGACATGGAAAAAGTACCATCGACTGACAGTAATTTATAGGTTCCTGGATGAATTAGAACGGGACTACCCGGCGATATGTACTGTCTCGGTGATCGGATATTCTGTCGAAGGGAGACCAATAAAGGTTAATTAATAGCATATTACATGAGTACAAAATCGGTGATAAACCGTTCAAACGAAAATAGGTGAAATTCAGCAATGCGAAGATGCATTGCATTGGTCTTTACAGCTACGAAGTGCTGCCACGATGCTGCTTATGGAGTCAGATATGTAAAGACTTGTCATATATGTATACTCCTCCATCGTAATTTACTAACATCTTTGCAGTCAGATATCTATGGGTAAAGTTGAGATTAATTTTAACCAGAGCGTTACAGTGCTTCGACTTCTCAATTAATCAGGTCTTACAAAAAGTTGCTAAAAGTTAGTACATCAGACCAAAATTGAAACTTTGTTTGATTGAAGATGCTAAAGATATCAAACAGCGACGCTAGAAACGTCGCAGTATGGATCGACGGCCTCATCCACTCGCGGGAATGGATCAGCACCGCTGTGGTCACCTACATCGCTGACCAGCTCGCCAAGAACTTCCAGAGACTCTCCAATTGTTTCACCAATAAAGACTGGTGAGATCATTGCAATTTTTGTACCTTGCTCTAATCCATTGGCCTTACATATAACTTTGGAGAGGTAACAACATACCGGAAAAAGCATTGTGGACAGACCCCCAAAAAGATTACACGACGATCTTGTAAAGATCACCGCTGGATACAAGCAGCGCAAGAACGGTGACAGTGATGACCTTGAAGGAGGCCTACGACTTCGAACTGATTTTATTCCCTGTCCCTTACTTATACATCTTGATAAATCATTTAAAACCGAAGAATATTTAGGATGAAGTTTGATGAAGAACATTTTTCAGGTACATAGTTCCAGTACTAAACCCTGACGGGTATGAGTACACACATACAACAGATCGAATGTGGAGAAAGAACAGAGCAATTTATAACGGTGAATGTGTGGGCGTGGATCTCAATAGGAATTTCAGGTAGTATTATAATTTTTACCCATACATACCTATAATTACTAGGCTAAAATTAAAATTCAGTTTTGTTTAAGTTAATTTATAATTTTTTTACCACTTTGTATAGTTATGATTTTCTTTTAAAGGTAATTACCTAAAATTACCTAAAATTCTAAGAGCAATAAAGACTTGTTTATGCTATTTATTATTTACTTGAGGTTAAACCTAGACTAGCTACCATTTTTTGCAGTTGTGGTTGGGGTAAGAGTGGAGAATATGGCTCATCTGAGGAACCAAGTAGCGTGTTTTTCAGAGGTTCTGCTCCATTCTCTGAACCAGAGACAGCGGCTGTAAGAGTGAGTACACAGTCGATACATAATATACTTCATAGTATAACTTATCAACTCAAGCTCTTGATTTGGCTTAAAGCTAAATGATGACGTGTGAATTCTTGAGCATTACATATTTTATTACAGTAAAGCAAAACAGGATGCATTCACCACACAAAGTGGTACACCTTAGATAGCAAATAAGAAAGTTTAAGTTATTATGTGTAAGAGAAATAAAGCTCATTTTTATTTTTTATAGCAAAATTAAAATTACTTTTTCATTCCAGGATACAATTTTAGGAGCGTCAAGCACCTTCAAGGTGTACCTGTCATTTCACAGTTACTTTGAGCTGATAATATTCCCGTGGGGGTACAAGAGCGAACCCTGTCCGGATTATCTGAACTTGCTGCAGGCAGCTACTATAATGGCCAGGGTAACTAGACGGTACACGTAAGCAGTGTCGTCAATTTTTCTTAAATTACTTAATGGAAACGAAGCTAAAATGGTTTAAGGTATAGGGAGGAAGTCTTCATAATTCCTAAAAAGAATAATTTTCCTTTTGTATTAGATCCCTTTAGGATTTTATTTTATTTTTTATTATAGTGTTCCTCTCAATAGAAAGATTATATGCAGTTGGGAACAAAAATCAACACGATGAGAGAAACTACGTTAACAGTAAACAAAGTTCTTTTAACCTCAGGCTATCTTCGAATGCACTGGGAAAATCTACAAAGTTGGCAGCACTAAAGACATGACGTATAACGCCTGCGGGACCAGCACTGACTGGAGCTACAACACTGCCAAGATACCGTACTCATTCATGGTGGAACTGAGGAGCAGGAGATATAGATTCCGGCTGCCAAGAGACCAGATCTTGGATACCTGTCATGAAGTATGGGACGCAGTGCAAAGTCTAATGGACTATGTCGATTCGCATTAGTCACTCCAAGCCAAGCCGATCAGTTGGAAGAAATTTGTTCGTTTTTATCTAAGATTAAACAGGAATCTCCACTAAAATAATCTTTAAAATGTTTTTAATCCTATCTATTAAAAGGTATTCCTTACCCTCAATGATAAAACAAGAGTGTGAAAAGTAGTTCATAGAATGGTTTTTGTAATAAATACGAATTTATCCGATTACTTTTTATTAGTTTACAAACACTTCAAATACTTCACCATCGTCGATTTTTTTTGTCAAACATTACACAATTTAAGCACTTTTTACTATCTACGAAACTTGCTAAAGCTTTGACCGCACTTAGAGTTTCTTGGCAACATTCTATGATTTCTCCTTTGGGTGTGCAGAACTTGTCAGTTTTGCTTCGTAGCTCGAAGAGGTAGGAAAAGGGAATCCGAGCTGTTCCGTAACTCCAGTCAATACTGGTGCCACAAGCGTAGTACATGATATCCTTGAAATTACCTACTTTGTACAAGCGTCCAGAGGTTTCATAGATTGCCTGAAAGTATAAATTATATTTGATAGACTGTTGCTTCGGTAAATTTAAATTGGTCGTAGCCACCACTACTCACACACTGTCACTCTTATTGACTTCTGTGCATTTCGCCTTAGAATCTAAACTTAGGTGCTTTCTTCTGTCGTATAGATACAAATATAAAAGCTCGCGCGTTGGTCACATTTTACAAACAATTATCCACTCTGACATTAAAATTCGTGGCCTCCAATATAGGAAAAAGTAAATGAGTTAAAATAAACTATTTATAGTACCGTTTCAGTTTCTGTACCTAAGTGAAAAATAAGTGGGACCAGAACAAGCAATCTCACCTTCGCCATAACAGTTCCCCCTTCAAGCAAGCTGACGTAGTCCGCACAAGGGGTCGCACTGTAGCACCACGGGAAAGCTATCACCTCGCTGTACGCATGGAACGTAAGGAATATCTTGAACGGCGTGCCTGAGTACAATATGATATCCTGTAACAAGCTTTAAATCTATTATACCTATCATTACACTTTATCACAATCGCAAGCAGCTTTTATGCGCTCGAGGTTTAAAGAGATACCCTACCAATAGCATGTGTGTGGATAGGCTTTACATTGTTTGTAGTTGATTGGTAATAGGCCGTCTAATAAAAACAACAACAACAACAACATCAGCCTATAATAGTCCACTGCTGGACATAGGCCTCCCCTAATGAGATGACATTTGAGCATTGAAGATGGCATTTGGGGCTTATTGCCCATAATCCCCACGCTGGGTACAACTCCACCGAACTGCGATACCCAACCCGCATTGTTGGGGATCGAAGTTCGGAGGAGTTGTTCTGCAGAGGGCGCTGCTGCCCGCCCCGCTGTGTCTCCCTTAGTCGCCTCTTACGATACGCACGGGAAGAGTACGGGTGGTAAAATTCTATGCCGGCACCATACAGCAGCAGTCTCGCAGTCTGATAAAAACTAAATTACTAAACAAATCATACCTTTACAGCAGAAGTTTCGGGTTCTGAAAATGGCTCTGTACCGCGGTAGTTCAAATGAGTAGGATCACCTGATGAGCTTTCGTTCATACTTCTTCCCCAGAAATGCCTGAAATAAACTGGATACTGTTCATGGATCCCATTTATCTACATCATAGCATTAAAATTAAATCATGTTATTAGAGATTTCTTTATTTGTTTGAATTGAATAGGATACGAAACTACTGGACCGATTTGAAAAATTATTTCACTATAAGAATCCTAAATTTTCCTTGATGAGCTTCGGCTAAAGATTATTTTCAAAAAAAGTTAGGGAAACGCATTAAAAATTCAATTTTTATTAAAAACCTCTGCGCAGCCGGGGCAATAAGCTAGTAATATATAAATACAATCCTCGCAACATCATGGAGCCTTACAAAGTAGTTAGATGATGCTGTGTGGATAACAAGCTTGTGTTATAAAAACTAGATAGCTAATTATAATTTATGTTTATAAATCAATACCCAAAATTCATATCTCAATACCCAAAATTTCTATTCAGATCCACTCCAGTGATAGTGTTTCCACAGCGAGCTCTGTTTTTACGCCACATGCGGTCTGACGTGTGAGTGTGGTGGTATCCATCTGGGTTCAGTATCGGGACAATAAACCTGAAAAAAAATATGTTCCTTATGCCGTTGTATTAAATATCAGAACGTATCGTGTTACATTTTATTGAGATCGGTTAAACAAAGACTAGAAGGACCTCATCACACTGAGAATTTGCGAACGAGTTCGAAGTTTCAACGATTTCACAGCGAGATCGCAGCGGGTTTGCAACGAGCGAGGTAATTTCTTTTCTAAATAACGTGGAGTTAGATTATGGTTTATAATACTGTCGAGAAACGTTTGTTTATACAATCATTTGGTATAGACATCTCCGTCTACTACATGAAAGTAGAGAAAAATGCTAAAAATATTAATATTTAATTATCTATTTACAGCACAAAGTCAAAATCTTGCTTGATGGTCTGTCATTATGTGTAAAGACTAACATTATCAGTTATTTTTCTTTAATTTTATTGTGTTTTTCATGATTAATTCAAAATTAAAAATCAAATTCCTTTATACCTTACAAGACTCTTGGACACGTCATAAAAAACAACGGATACGGATTTAAAGTAACTTTGATTTTATACTAATAAAAAAAACTACATGTCATATCGAAGCTGGACTTTTACTCTAGTGCTAAAATGAGCGTGTAGACTGTACCAATAAGTAAGGAAAATGTCAAGAAAATGGCGATCCTTACCAATCTTTATTTTTAATGTCGGCCGGCTGAGTATCAAAGTTCCTTGCTATATGATCGGCGATGTATGTCACCACTGATACACTGATCCACTCCCGAGAATGTATGGCTGCATCCAACCACACTCCTGTGTTGGTGGCATCACTGTTTGAGATCTTCAGCAACTGGAAAGTGTTGCCACTTTTGTAAATGCTTTCAAAAGTAGGGTTCGTATTGATAACCTAGGATAGGGTTTTGTCTAAGGTAGTTTAGGTAGTAAGACAAAAATTACATCGAGTCGTTAACATCGACAGCCGATGTGGCACGGTGGGCGATGGTTGACGCAGGTGGTTGCGAGTTCGATTCCCGCCTTGGGATAAATTATAGTACGATCTAAAAATATTTTTTTCATTCTGCTCTTTATTATGTATTAAATTAAGTTAAATCAGTCATCTAGTATGCATAAGACAAGCTCTGCTTAGCTTGGGGCTAGCTGATGCTGTGTGGGTTGCACATAAAATATTAGAGAAATATTTGTTTAGTTTTAATAATTTACGCAGTGAAATAGATATATAGTGTTTTGGGAGATACAGTAGGCCTACTACTACCAGCGTACTAATCTACATACTATAGTAATAATTCTTACGTAGCATATTATATATAGGTTATTTTTTATAGATACTAGCTATAAAAAAATAACCTAATACAAAGTACTTATCATCAACAACATCATCACATCACCAGCCTATAATAGTCCACTGCTGGATATAGGCCTCCCCTAATGATCGCCATAGATGGCATCATTATTTGGGGTTATTGCCCGTAAGTACGTGCTAAGTACTTATGTTACTGCTTAATATATTTTTTTTGTAAAATTTTTGTTGTTTATATTATAACAAGTGTTAATTTAATAATTATAAATAGTATTTAAACAAAAAACTATTAAAGGTGTCCTTAGACTGTTTGAGCTTGTTATAAATTTGTACTAAGTTTGGTTCTACGTTGAAAAACTTTACGTTGATTAGACTACATAGAAAAAACAAAAATAATAATTAAAATACCTTGATGTCTCTGCCTTCAACGGATTTACCAATAACAATCACCGAGCAGATAGATGGGTATTGTTTCTCTAAGTTGTCGATAAAGCTGTACACAATATGGAGCGGATGGTAGTCCTTCCAATCCATACCAGATTCTGAAAAAAGTGAGATTAATCAGCTGACCAAATTATTAAATATAAATTAATCAGTAACCCAAATAAAATCCATTATGGCGGGACTTGAATCCGCTTGAAGCCCTTCCCGTACTGAGGAATAAAGAACGAAAATTTTTGGGATATTTTTTTTATTTCTGTGCGTAGAAAGACTGCAGTAGGCCAAGCACGGGCTTTCTTGTCTAAGGTAGAATAGAGAAAAATTACGTCACTTTGTCATCGAATGCGTAAATTATTTGAAATTAATTACTTCAACTTCAACATTGTGCGCAATGTATGGCGATGCGATGCCATTATTGTCTATTCTACCCTAGAGAACAATCCCCGTGCTTGGCCTACAGATGACGGCAGATGCTTGGTGCCACAAGCTGAAGACATAGCGCTATGGCGCTCATTAGGGGAGGTCTATGTCTAGCAGCGGACTAAAATCTACTGATGATGTTGATTTAATTTCCTAGAGATTACCCCGAGTGCGAGGGTTTACAATAAGAATCTGAGTAAATTGACATCAATCTAATGATGCGGTCATCCAACTTTTTTTATCACACTTATCAACAGCCTTTATCAGTCCACAGGTCGACATAGGCTCCCCTGATAAGCTCCTTATTGGCTTTTATCGTACGGGACTAAGAAACTCAACAAATCACGTAAAATAAAAAAAAAATATTAAATCTCGTGCTTTGTATTTCCCTTGCTTAAATTTTTTGCCTACGAGTGGATTAAGTGAAAAAGTAATTACTACTACATTTATATAACTTATGCATAAATATTTTGTCCATCTAAATCTAAGTTAAATGTCTCCTAATTATGATAGTAAAATATCAATAGATATCCTTTAATCTGTGCATAGGACATTATAACGAACTTTGCTGTCAATTCAGATTACGCGAAAATTAAACGAATTTTATAGCTATAAATTTTTTGCCATTTATTTTATTTCGATAGTATGATATAGAGCAGAGCGTTTTTAGTTTAGTTTAATTTGGCGACATCTGAAGAGCAAATGTATTCGGGACTTACATTCTACATCAAACGGTCGATTTTAGACGAATGAATAATTATTTATAGTATTCAATATGACTAGTCTAAGTGCTGATTATATGTATAACTCCGAAAAATAAAGTTATTGAAATCTATGTTTTTAAACTTACGCGATCTGAACACATAATGTAATCAGTAATTAACGGGTATTTATCGCGTTTTTTGTTCTTTCTCGACGTTTCAACAGATTTGCACTCTGTCGTGGTCACGTCAGACGCGATAAATATCCGTTAATTACTATTCATTATTGAAATCTAAATCTGAATGTAACCAAAAAATACAGAACATTGGTACCAAAGTAATTCATGAAGATGCCCCTCGAATACCCCGCTGTATAAAATAAATACTATAGAGATTTAAGTACTGACTCGTTGGAGATTTCAGTCTACGCAGCGGGCTTCTAATTTTTCTTATATGAAACATGGTTGGAGATTCGGCACATTCGTTCAATATTTTTTCAAAAGCTATATCCCTTTCTCTTAGCATTTTTTCTATTTGCATTGATCTTTGTGAGTCCACCCGGATATTTATTTTGTCATCGTCTTCTTTGCAAATGTTTATAGCTGAAAAAGAAATACATTTAAAGAGTAATAGAGATAGCGATGGTGTAGAGGTAGCAGGGAGTTTATCGGTGGTAAGAGAGCATACACAAAATTAACCATTAAACGTAAACCTGTGGATTAAAGCCAAAATGTGCTTGCCAACTAATTGAGTGCTATTTACTTTAGTTGAGACTATGTGAGTACAATATAATGCATAATATCCCGAATAGAATCCATTTCGATTGGACTTGAACCCGCACCCGGGAAGGGTGCGGGTTCAAGTCCAGTCGAAATGTCCCGTTCCGTTCCACTGACTTATAATAGAGTAATTGATTAAGTGCATGTTTGAATAAATAAATATAAAGGTTTAATAAATGATGTCCCTTTTTATAGGAAAATACATTTAATTACAATAAACTTTGAAAAAGCGAGAAGCCTTCATACTGTCTGTAGTCTAGTTGGCCATCCACGAGTATGGGGTATTTTACTATGGGGATATTTTACTATTCGAGGGGAAATCCAAAATAGCTCTACTACGTAAATGGCTAGTCTGTTACTAGTTTACTGTTTTACCATAGAAGTATTGCTTACCGCCTTTCATATCTAAGTTCTTGAGAAATATTTTTTGTCCTTCTTTGGCACAGTTTACGTCCCATATTTGAAACCTAACGTTTTTTTGTGCCACTTTGGATGTGAGAGAATCACTTGCCACGTTGTTAATCAATTTAGCATGTGAATGTTCAGGAGTGTTCTATATTGCTACATTTATTTTAATAATTTTGAAGAATTCCGAACGTGACCCACAACATTTTATTGTAATCTCTGAACTGTCAAATGACAGTTCAAAACCTAATGACATGCGGATACTGATGTTTGTGATAAAAACAAAAGGAGGAAAAGTTTTAATGTAAAGTTTTAATCAGAAAAAGGTTTGCGTCTTTAGAACAGCAAAAATATCGACAAATTATTATGTGATTCTAAATACTCTAAATTATGTGATATACATAATTATATTATTAAATCTATACTGCTATACTAATATTATTTTTTTATTGAGCATCTGGTCGAAGCGACGTGTGACCCGAGAGCTGGTCAATATCCGGCGCAGCGCATCAGCATTGCCATACAACGTGGCAATGCAGGCAGCATCTTGGGTACACTTCCAACTGGTATTGATATGGATCAGTTGAGCTACCTGTAGTTTGTTCGTAACAGTCTGCAGTTAGCTCAATTGTTTCAATTGTAAATACTAGTTTTATTTAGTTAGATCATAGTAATTTTATTTGTTAATAAAGGCTTTTTGCCCACTTGGCTTTGCTTTATTATAAAGAGGAAAGATTGATTGTTTTTGATTGTTTTAAATTTTCTGTGATGAACATGGAATGATATCTTAGAATCTTTTCTAAAAAGGTAAAGTATCCGCATGAAACATACAAAAATAAAACCGTGTGCTATATATTCAACTTATTTTTAATTATGGCTTCGCAGCTTGCTTTTCTCTACGGCTAGTGTCAGTTTTGGAGTGTCATAGACTCTCCATAGACTTCATAATTCGTCACTATGGTGCGGGAGCTGAGTGCCGGAGGCAAGTCAAAAGTCAATGTCACAAAGCCCAATGCTGATAAAAAAAGTTCGTAAAAAAGGGATTCCTAAGAAAACTGTGAAACCCAACGTATTAGTGTGTATAATTTCTGCAATGAAATTTTTGTTTATTACCCGACGAATCCAGTAACATTTAAATAAGCTATAACCAATGTAAAATGCCTAATGGGGTCAAGCACATTTTATAAATTGGATTGTCCAATATCTATAGAACAACAAAACCACCACTTTCTTTGTGTCTCCATAAGGTGGATAAACAGTGTCCACGATATTCACCTTTTAATATTCATCATTGCCAATCTTACAAACTGTTCTGAACATAAAAGTCTACCATACTAAACCAGGGTGGGAGAGGGTGCGAACACGCTCGATAATTACATGTAATCAGATATTTTCAGCGTACGCCTCGCCACGCCGGCGGACGGTGTCTCGCCAACGCTCCCCTTTAATGAAACAAAGAATGTTACCATCAGTCGAATTCTCACTGATATCTCGAAAGTAACCTCGATAGCCAGAGCCTCGGAGCCTTACTAACTTCCCGTGTTATAGGTAAAAAAATCAAAAAAGTAAAATCTTTATTGGCACTTAAAACGGATTAGTTGAATTTCGTGCGTCGACATTTTGGTTTATCATCGGTCATTTGGAGTAAACAACCAAAAAAGTCGCAGTTCGTGCGTTTTCCTGTGTGTCGAAAAAATAGTTATCTAAACGTTTAGTTGCGTTTCCTGCGTCGAGTACTTTTAAATTATGTATAACTTAGTTTTAACCATAGAGTAGCAAAACTTTTAGAAGTCGCATTCATCACTAAAAAAATGTTAACAAAACCCAAATTTAATAACCTCTACGGCTCAAGAACTTCACAATATCTAATTCCCCATTTCATAAACCAGTTACCTATAGAAATTAAAAGTAAAATAAATAAAAAAAATATTAATAACATTCTAATAAAATATTTCCTAGGAAAGATAGTTTAGTCTAAAATAGAACATCCTGTATGGTCACTCACTCACACGCATGCACTGCAGGTCACGCACGAATGTACCTACTTTACCGACCGAGCGACGACGACTCGTTCAATTGCGATAACCGGCTGACTTCGCGATGAATGCACGCCAAGAAACATTCGCAACACTCGGACCGCAGCAGTTTATTTTGTTGTCTGCGTTAACATATTATCATATCAATCCCTACCTACGGTTGTCTGAATATTTAGTGTACATAATAAAATAATATATTTGGCTTTAAGGCATAGTTGACATAAGCTTAGTCAATTAATGTTTTATTTTTAAATTGCACCCAATATTTATCGGTTTTTCTTAGGTAGTTCTTTTATTTTTAACTGTACTTACTTATTTGTTCAAAATAATTTTAAAGAATGTTACTTTTGTATTTAGTTTAATATAATACTTACCTACCTTATAATAGTTATTATAATACTTTACTGAAAGACGAGAACTCTGTGTCTAGTTAAACCTAACATAGGCTTTAAGACACTACTAACCGAAACAAATGTTAACTTTTTATTACCGAAATAAATAAATAAAAAAAAAAAAAAAAAAAAATTAAGTAGCAAAAATGGGTAGCGATGCGACGTGCAGAAGTATAATACTGTTTGGCTAGATCGCAACGCCCACCTGTGATGAAGATCTAATTATAAAAACATCCCGTGACAAAATTATCACAACTATTCTTGTCTACGTTTTAGTAGCTACTGTATCAATGTATTTTTGAGTTACAAACTATGCATCTATGCATTTTCAATAAAAAATTAGTAGGTTGACCGTAGGTATTTTTTTTTTTTATTTCTTAAGTTTGGATTCATTGGAGGTGATTAGTAAAGAAACAACATTTATTATTATTACACTAATTGAAATTAAGTTTCTATAAAACATTGTGAGTATTCAATAATCTTTGTTCCAAATCATATAACAAGTCCGGCGGCGCGGCGCGGGCGACGAGGGGCGGTCCTGTTACGTGTAATTCAAAATGGCCGCCGAGCGTTTATGCTGCAGCTTATAAACGTATATTATTATGTTTATTTTTTTGTTGTAAAGGTGTTTCATAAAGCTGATCATTTATTTAATTGAAACGAATGATCGTATTTGGCTTATTCCCATGATTCGTATTTTCCACGAGGTCCATGAAAAATATTTCTATAATTTTAATTATCCATACATACAGTCAGTGATGACATCAATACTAGAAGATATTTCATGAACTTTATATATTTATAAAGATGATATATGATGTTACACATTCGAATTGACACCTTGGTAGTGGTAAGATCTCGGTAGCCCGCTAACCAGACGCCCCCACCACCCAAGTGTCGCCTTGACTTGGTCTTGCACACATTTCTCTTTTTAATTGTACCACCCTAGGGTAAGTAGTTCTACACTTGAATAATCTGTATTGTTGCTACCTACTTTAAAAATTAGACAAGGTAGGTACTGTAGGAAAAATTACATCGATATTATATATGGATAGTAATGGATAATCCTGTTTTATCACGCTCGCTATACAGGGCGTCCCATCGCTATGCCACATGGAGGGAAGGTACCTTAAATATTGTAGATTGAACATTTTACTGAAAGAAGACATTATTTTAATTTAAAAAACAATTTAAACTGCATTCATAGATTTTTAAATAGTTACATGTTTGAACCGGGAACTGAACCCGCTACATGATAAAAATAATTACTCTGTAGCTATTTCATACCGATCATACCGTAAATAACATGACATGTTTATAAGTAAGGTAAGTTATACTTTTATACAGATACCGGATGCGAAAAGCTGAAGACAGGGCGCTATGGTGCTCATTAGGGAAGGCATGGGGGAGGTGTTCAGCTGTGGACTAATATGGGCTGATGATGATGACTTACAACTCATAGAGAAAATTGATATTGCTCTAACATCTAGGCTAAGGTCAATAACTCTATGATGCCCTAGATTCTAGTAACCTTTTTATTCTAGTATCCTATCTAGACTTTAGATGTAGATTCGGTTAACGTATCCAAGCGTTGGTAAAAACACTGGCGAAAAAATGGCAAACATGCAAGTGATTATTGGTCTACGACATTACACTTGTTTATCAAACTAAAAAAATAAAAATCTCATTTGAAAAAACTTTGGACGATCGAAATTGCTCTATATATAACCTTATAAATATCTAGTACAGTACAAGGAACTTATACCCAATCTGGAATGTGCGTTGTCAATTTGACACCAACATAAAATAAACCTTATGTGTATGACCCTAAGTCTATTATAGACAATCACTTGGTCAGAGCGAAATCCGGTCCGAGGGAGAAATAGGATCTTAGTGCCCTGTGTCCCTTTCTAAAGTAGTTTAGTAGAATATAATTTAGGTTAGACTGGCAGCCCGTCAGCCATTTTCATTGGTTGTCATGGTGATCCTGATCAACATGGTGAAATTTAACCGTAATTCGGCGATAAAAAATTAATTTCTTCATTCGGATGCAACAAACATGGTCAAAAAGTGTGCGATTCGAGGTTGCAGAAGCGAATCCTATGCAGGATGCGGTGTTTCTTTCTTCAAGTTAGTATATTTCAATTCTTGAAGTAGGGTGCCCATAATGAACGAAACTCAAGGAACTTATTACCTATAAGTTCCTTGACGAAACTAGATTCAGATTCGACTAGATTCCCCAGATTTAGGCTTTTGAATAAAACTGTTTTATTTAGTAATGTGTAAACCTGACTGTTAATATTTACCAAATAAATATTTATAAATTCTCCACAATGCATTTTACTTTATCTCATCCATCCTTTAAGCATAATCTATACTAATGCATAATTATAAAGCTGAAGAGTTTGTTTATTTGAACGCGCTAATCTCAGGAAGTACTGGTTCGAATTGAAGTATATTTATCGAGGAAGGCTTTAGGCTACGACGCATTTGGGTTTTAGCACGCTGCGTCCAATAGGAGCGAAGAATAACTACCTAACTAGCTACCCGTGCAAAGCCGGGATGGACCGCTAGTTATTTTATGAAATCAAATTATTGGTTATTCAAGGAAAGAAGTAAGTATTATTATTGCACACCAAAGGAAAGGAACTTATTTGGTTAAGGGGAATCCTAACCTTTGTAGCGAGAAATTATTATTTTTTTGAGGTTTTTCGCGATTTACGGCTTCAATTCTAATCCTCATGTGTGGAAAATGAATTTCCGCCAATTGGACATTAATAAAATTCAATAATAATAATTCAATAATTAATAATTAATTAAACACGTAAAACCTCAAAAAAAAAATGAGTATCTACCTAAGTTACATTGTTTGGTAACCCTAATGAAAGGGACAGAGGGCACTCGCTGAAGCTATCTCGCTCGGACCGCGTATCGGCAGCTTGTTCACATTCCAGATTGGGTATAAGTTCCTTGGTACAGTATGACAAAAGAAACCAGAGACATTTTGATTCGTTTTCGGATAATTACAATGTCGTATATATCACTAGCTTTTTCCCGCATCTTTGTCCCGCCGAAAATGGTTCGAATAGTATGTTTAATTGATTTTTAAAGTTATTCATTTTGATAAATAAATATAATGCAGTTATATCACGTGTCCCTTTACGATCCAGTTGGAACATGACTCCGAGATAAAAAGTATGATATAATGTAGGTACTTTCTCCCGGTCTAGACAACGTCTGTGCCAAGTTTTATAAAAATCGGTTCAGTAGTTTAGGCGTGAACGAAGGACAGACAAACAGAGTTATTTTAGCATTTATATTTATATATAGTAAGGATATAAATCAGACACAATATATTGCCATAACAAAGAAGTAATAATATAAATCTGTGATTGCAACACGGAAACGGTTTACGTCTTTCGTGAAGTTTTATTCTCTTTGGATATTTTTGTATAAAAATTTATAATTAAAATAAACCTAAAAAAATATAACAGAATAAAATGATACTCTCTATTTTATATGTTCTTACAAATTATTTACCCCCATTTGTGGATAAAATACGAAAATTATGACAATGAAACTTTTGAAAACAAATTCTCTGAGTGCAATATAAAAAAATCTTTAACAAATACTAACTGAATCAAAGAATATTTGAATAAAATGGCAAGAACATACAAACCATGTAATATACCGTTACCCCTGATCTACGATGGAAGCAAAGAACTTCTCTTACAGCGTGACTCTGTATCGTTTTACCACGACAACGACGAGAGACCGTTGTCTAGTCCGGTCAACTTCATACGCAAAAACAAATTTATAGGGAAAAGTAGACCAAACAGTGAACACATTTACAAACATGAACGAGCACCATTTTCTGGTAGCTGTGTTTCAGAATACCGTTCCACTGGCGAAGACCAAAACAAATCTAATTGTTGTCACCACGTTAAAACTAAAGGGTTGGTCACAAATGGACAAGAACTCAATTATTATGAAAAAATTCTGGCAAATAAGATGCAGGTAGAATCAAATTTGGTGCAAAACAACGGAAATGATATTGTACGCCTATATCGGGGTAAGTCAATGATTTTCATCCAAGTAATTTCTTGTCATATCAACTAGTTTTATAAAAAAACACGTTCGGACGTAATAAATATAGATAATATTTTATATCTTAATAAACAGTTATGTAAGATATTCATTAAAACGAATGTGGCACAATCGGCGGCATTACCGGATTGTAAGGTTCCATCCCGAGTAGTATTGACCCTGCAATCAAGGTAAATAAAATACCAACAATATAATAGATTTAATTTATTTTACATAATATATTTTAAATATACCGTAGATAATAAACGGTATTCACGCGCCGGTTCCAAAATGGATTGGAACAACTATCATGACTTGGAGACGATACACAAGTTCATGGATGAACTTGAGTTTGAATACCCCTCGATTTGCTCTACAGCAGTCATAGGAACTTCGTTGGAAGGGCGTAATTTGAAGGTTTGTCACCATTATTATCACCATATATCTTTCTACCGACGGCGACTCGTCTTGAAATGCGCTCATACCTTTCAGAAAAAGCTTTATGCAAGAAATCAACTAATGCACCAAACAAATCAATTAAAACTGTTACCTAAATGTTTCCTGAATTTAAATTCTTGCCGGACACATAGTTAGCATACCTGAAATGGGATTGGGCGACTTCATTATCAGATCCTAAACTTAGCCTGAAAAAGAGTGCCAATGGTATAATACTTAAAAGATAAATATTTTGTTGATCCTGAGTCCAGGAACCCGATCAAACACATTACCCAGCTCATGATTAGGAATAACATCATCAACATCACCAGCCTATAATAGCCCACTGCTGGACATAGGCCTCCCCTAATGAGCGCCATAGATGGCATCATTATTTGGGGGTTATTGCCCATAATCCCCACGCTGGGCATGCGGGTTGGGGATCGCAGTTCGGTGTAGCTGTTCTGCAGAAGGCGCTGCTGCCCTCCCCCTGGTGTGTTTCCCTTAGTCGCCTCTTACGACACCCACGGGAAGAGTTGGGGTGGTGAAATTCTATGCCGGCACCACACGGCGCCGATTAGGCATAATTGCTATCAAACTCCTGAGGAAATACTACCACGCCGATTTCCACCAACCAGCATTGTTGTGTTCCTCTTTGAAGAACAGTTTCCTTTTGGTTGCCTTTAAATGAATAGGTTCATAATGAGGCCTAACACATATCACTCAAGTACAGACCAGTCCATCGTGTCGATTGTGATCCTAGCATGTTTTTTGCTATGGGCGATGAACACTTCATCAGGTGGATAATATATCCTTGTTCTGTCATTAAAAACTGATGCAGTCAGCCAAGCACGGCTAATTAATAAACTGCATAGATAGAAAAAGGTGTCCGCGCAGTGAACCGTTTATTTGTTATCATGTATTTATATACAATGATAACAAATTAAAATATTAATATATATTGTCCTACATCCATTCACAGAACTGATGATAACAGGGCACTATGGCACTCATTATAGGAGGCTTATATTCAGCACTGGACTAATATGGGCTGATGATGATGATAATAATAATAAATTAGACGTTTATTTTGCACTCACAAAAAGCCTTACAACCTTTTTTTGATACTATACTATTTTTGTCATATTATTCATTATGGTCTATCAACCATTGACCTGTTTTTTGAGAGGCTGGTGCTTGAGATAGGTTAAAAAACTTGTGTTACAAGTCACCGATTATGTCACAGTCACAGATGATGATGCCTGCGTTATCTATCACCTGCTCAATATTTATGTAAGAAGTTAGCGAGTCGCTTATTATTCTCCTAGTTCTTCAATGAACAGTTCGAGCCGTCAGGGGCGATGCCTGCTAACTTGTATGGGCATGGTGCATTGCTGTCCCCGCAGATTATATTATGCTGAATAATTGCTGTAATTAATATTGATATAGATTGTTCAACAAGGTTTGTCAAGCGATATGCTGAGAAAGTAAATGTAGGATTTCTATGGTCTTTTAATTACCTACACCATATAAATGGGACAGTTTTCAAATGATTGTTATTGTGTATGGTAATGTGGTTTATTTTGTAACTAATGGGTTGGGAAATTTAAAAAAAAAATATGGGTTATGTTATTTGCACCTGGCTATATTTTGAGGTTAGATACGGTAGTTTTACCCATTCACAGATAATAAAGATCTCCAACAGCAATTCGGGTAACAGCGCCGTGTGGATGGACGCGGGCATACATGCGCGAGAGTGGATCGCGCCCGCAACTGCCACCTTCCTCTGTAACCATATCGCCAGGAACTTCGATAGCTTGCCAGACTGCATGACTAACAAAGACTGGTAACTTGACTTTCCTTTTTTTCATATTTGCTAGGCTTGCTGTTAATCACTAGGTGTGTTGGTTATAGCTTAAAAGAATTATAATAATAAATGTTAAAATTCAATAGGGACGAACGGGAAGTGTACTTCCCGTTCTTCCGAATCAAAATGGGGACGAGTGGGAAGTAAACTTCCCGTTCGTCCCCTCAGGGGACGAAGCGAGGGGACGAGCGGGAATAACCCGATTTTTTCATAAAAGACCTACATTGTTTAAAATTTCACCTGATGTCATGTGTCGATGTGTCCGAAGATGTATCACAAAGCTCTAGAAGACATAATATAATTACGCTCCTGTTTTGTACATGATCGACCAAGACTAATGAAGGGTAGATAGAATCGACAAAAATGGCATCAATAATCACGTACCTAATTAACTAATTGTACCTATTTTCTGTCCAACAAAGTGGTATATATCGGAAGGTGTTCGTTCTATACATTACATTAATGACAGCATAGGTATAGTCTATTTATGTCTCTTAGTTAATACCTTAGTTTGAATTACTTTATTTTTTTATTGTTTCTATTCGGAATCCTGATACAACTCATCTTTCAGGTACTTTCTTCCTGTAGTAAATCCTGATGGATATGTGTACTCTCACAAACACGATCGTATGTGGCGCAAGAACCGAGCATTTCACAAAGGACAGTGTGTTGGTGTCGACCTCAATAGAAACTTTAGGCAAGTATTAAACGAAAGTATTAACTCAGAGGTTGCTAGTTTTCATTCCCGCCTCGGGGCAAATATTTTATCGATATTGGTTCCGGGTGTTTAGCATATTAAATAGCATAAAAAATATATTTAATTATGTAATGTATTAAAGTATAATCAGTTATCTAGTAGGTAACGCAAGCTGTGCTTATTTTGGGGCTAAAAAATGCTGTGTGGATTGTCCAACGTTATTACTTATTTAGAACTATCAGAGCCCTTAGGTTGGTGAATTAGTAGTAGGTACAGTCTTGAAACTAATTGTTGCACTAAATTTGATAAACATCGCTTCTACCAACGTTTATTTTTGCAGTGTTGGTTGGGGAGGCAAAGAATCTTCAGATAACCCACATCATAATTTTTATCGAGGTCCTGCGCCGTTTTCTGAACCTGAGTCATCGGCTATGAGGGTAAGTAAGAATAGGGTATTTAATTCTACTTATATGGGAAAAATCTTATGATATAATATTAAGCTTAGGCAAAAAGGAGTCGGAATATTTTTAAAATCAATCAGTTTCCAGTTTTTATATATGCTTTTAAACCATTATTTACAATGATGTATATCGCATTTAATTTTATACAGTTGTATATAAAACAAATATAATATATTATAAGGAGGAAAGATTTATTGTTTGGTTATTGAATTTAATAGGTGCCGAAAGTTCTGGACCGATTTTAAAAATTATTTTACCATTGGAATCCTACATTATCTCTGATGAAGACAGGGTATAGAATATTTTAAAAGAGTTAGAGTGCGTTATGAAAACTCCAATAGTGTAACCCAACAACGTGTCTAAATATGTATACAATTTTTTCAATACCTTTTCAATATTTGTTAAATACCAAATTAATGTAGTTTATCATTGTCATAAAGATTGAATTTAATGTAAATACATAATTGTAGCAAAATGCGCCTGATACCAGCTGCGTGTCGCAGCCACTGAGTGGGGAGATTAACTGGCAAACAGGGTTTAGTAGTGAATCAATTTCATTGCAACAATTTTATATTGCTTGCTTGATCATTTAATGCCATATTTGTTCAGCGGAATATCCCACTTGATACAGGACGTCTATTGATTTATAGTATTAACAATGATCACACCGGGGGGCGGGCAGCAGCGTCCTCTGCAGAACAACTCCACCGAACTGCGATCCCCAACCCGCATGCCCAGCGTGGGGATTACGAGCAATAACCCCCAAATGATGATTAATGCCATATATGGCGTATTTATCATTATTAGGGGAGGCTTATGTCCAGCAGTGGACTGTTATAGGCTGGTGATGTGATGTGATTAACGATGAAACTAGGATTACTTTTACCTACTAGGAGTTTACAACACAAATAATGACAGGGTGACGTCATTAAGATTCTAATACTAAGTTCCAAATAAGGTGGCAATACAGGTTGTTCAGTTCCTCCACCACGAAATCGCAACATGCATTGAAATTTATCGCTTTTCGGTCGCTTTCCATACAAACCTAAAGCGATACCAGTATCGCTAGAGTATCGTGGTACAAGCATACCTGCTAGGAACGCAAAAACAAAATAACGCAACCCCAAAAATTTTTAAATGCAATGATTTTGAAAAGTATATTTCAAAATACCCTGTCGGTTCTGTTAATCATAAATATATTACTTAGATATATTTTAATATTTATTGTAACAAGGGTTCCAAACTTCAGCAATATTGGTATAAAATATTAAACGATCTGCAGCAGATCGTTATATATATATAATAGCTATTTGCATGGAGCAAATAGCAGAAATTCGAAACGGTTTTTGGTTTTGACAGCTTTTAATTTCATTCGCCTTTCGTACGTTTAAGAACTGATATATCTTCAACCGTCCATATATTGTGCGAAGAACCGACAACCGCTGGGGTAAACGTGATCTTGAGCGGAGACTGGGACTCGGAAAACGTAGTATAAGACGCCTTCGGCCAGGTGAAACGCGAAAGTCTGCAGGCAGATGCTGGATGCGACAAGCTGAAGGCAGGGCGCTACGCCGCTCGTTAGGGGATACCTATGTCCAGCAGTGGATCTACATGAACTGATGATGATATCTTCAACAGGACGCGATCATGAACAGTGGCATCACCTTCAAGGTATACTTAACCTTGCACAGCTACGGACAGATGATCATGTTCCCCTTCGCGTTCCAAGATAATCCATGTCCTGATTATACGAAGCTGCTGCAAGGAGCTACAGTTATGTCTAAGGTAGATTTTGATTCCTATAGTTTAACGAACTCTGTGGCGCGGTGGGAGAAGTGGCATCACCTTCAAGGTATACTTAACCTTGCACAGCTACCGACAGGTGATCATGTTCCCCTTCGCGTTCCAAGATAATCCATGTCTTGATTATACGAAGCTGCTGCAAGGAGCTACAGTTATGTCTAAGGTAGCGTTTTTAAATCCGGTAACGCTGTCTTGGCCATCTGCGGGCAACATCATTATTATTCCCGCCTCGGAATATGTTTGTACGATACATCGCACTGCAAATAACATTTCTTTTTTGGAAACTGGTTTCTGAATAAGAATAATTATTCTTCTTTCGAAATTGGTCTCTCAGAATCTTCTTATCTCAAAACTCTCAGTTCAAAGTTTAAATTTTTGCAAGGATTGCATCTTTTGTAATATTTTTTTAAGGTTTAATCTTTTGTAATATTTTAAAATATTTAACTATTTGTATTTCGTTTCATTGTAATTTTTATTTTGTACTTTAAAAAATATTCTTGGTATTTAAAGGTAAATAATCTTACCTTAATATTACTATACGTAAACTACCTTGGTTTTTATAACTAATACCAAATAATTAGTAGATATGAACCTGACTCATTACTTGGCCAATATTCCCAATGAATGAGTCAGAGTTGTGAACAAAACTATGTATAACTTACGGTGGAACGCTTCCATACAAACGCACAAGTGCACATCTACTATATAACTGCTGCACTACATCAAGTTAAAGTAACTAGGCCGCGTATCAATTTTCTTTTATTTATTTATTTATTTTAATTTCTCAATCTTATATTGTTAATATGTCACTTCCAGTTGCTAAGCTTCATACACGATCGACCATTGTCTTTTTTACCTACTCGCAGAGACATTCCATTATGCCATGATTCTTTTTAAGATTACCCGCATTTTATTATTGCTTAAGTACTAATTAAGTTAGCTCTACTTTACTAAAATTTTTGTATTTTCTCATGTAAGTGAATTTATTCTTAGTGAGAAATATTATATCATTCTTAAACCTGAACTGCTCTACTCGTGCACCATCGAATGCAGTGGTGGTTATTAATCAGCATCGACTTAATGACCCCCATGTTTAGCGATTCTTACTTTTAAGTTCTAATAATTATTATAAAATTTTTGTGTTGAAAGCAATCTAGCTCGCGAACAAATTTAAACAAAAATATGTTGTATTCCCAAATTGATGACTAGTGAATACAATATATTACTATGCTAAGCTATGCCCGACGCAAATTCGCCACTTAATTTGTCTTAATACGATGTTGATCAAAGAAAATTACAAAAATTCAGTAAATTGTGACATGTAAAGCTTTTTTTAATGCTCTGTAATAGTTTTATTAGATGCGAAGTTGCTCTTTTTGGCCACCAAACGATGTTTTCTCTCGACTTCCTATTTCCCTATAGCCCTCTTATCTTGTATTTAGCCATGTATAAATTTTATGCTATTACTTACGTCTATGCCGTTCTTGTGAACCTATAAATAAATATATATCGTTAACAATAGGAATCGTGCCACCACGGAAAAGATGACACACTACTAAAATAGCTTTACTATTAACGATTCCTTTTGTTTCTTATCAGGCCATTTACGACAGCAATAGGAATATTTATAAGGTGGGGATATCGAGGGATGTGATGTACGGAGCGGCCGGTACCAGTAGTGATTGGTGTTACGGTGTGGCCGGTGTTCCCTTCTGCTACCTTATCGAGCTGAGGAGTAAAGCACACAGGTGAGGAAGCTTTTTACTGGGTCTAGCTTTTAAAGATTGATGTTATCAAATATAATAGGGAGGCCTATGTCCAGCAGTGGACTAACATAGGCTGATGATGATGATGATATCAAATAGCGTTTTCGCGCGTGCTCTGCTCTCGCGCGCAATGCATGCGCGGCGTGCATTGCGCGCGAGTGACTCATCCGGAAACCGTGACTCACCCGGGAACCAGGTGTGTATTTTTATGAAATAAACTTTTGTATTCTGAACTAAAGCTTCTTCTAGTTGTAGTGGGCCGGCCATATTTCGCAAAGAACCGACAACCGCTGGGGTAAACGTGTTCTTGAGTGGAGACCGCGAGTCGATAAACGTGGTGTAGGACGCCCACCAGGTGGGATGACGTTCTGCGAAAGACTGCTGGCAAATGCTGGATGCGACTAGCTGAAGACAGGGCTCTATTGTGCTCATTAGAAGAGGCCTATGTCCAGCTGTGGACTAACATGGGCTGATGATGATTATGTCACTGTTTTCGAACCGATGACCGTCACGAAGGTAAAAGGTCCGAGGGATGACACCGGTCCCATTGGGGAGTTGGGGAGGTCTATTGTGTGGACGCAACATGCGTCGACACACTTGCGCCTTCCCATCTTCTGAGGACATTTGTCAGTGCTGCGGCTGCAGATTTGGCAGCCTACGCAGCATTGCTGTGTGGAATATCCAGAATTATTTATTTATTTGTTCCTTTCGGAGTCCGGTTTCCCTTCGAGATCTACGGTCTCGACTCCAAGGGAAACCGGAGTGTTTTAAAAAAGTTCTTGAAGTTTATCTGGCGCAGAGCCATATCAGGGCAATGCAGCCAGCGTCTAAATACCACAAATATCTACAGCTAATTTGTTGCTATTGATTCATTGTATTATTAATGCGAGTGATAAAAAATACCGAAAAATATTTTTTTCTAATTTTTACCGAATTTTCTACTTCTGATCTTATAAAAACATCATCAACATCATCACCAGCCTATAATAGTCCACTGCTGGACATAGGCCTCCCCTAATGAGCGCCATAGATGGCATCATTATTTGGGGGTTATTGCCCATAATCCCCACGCTGGGCATGCGGGTTGGGGATCGCAGTTCAGTGTAGTTGTTCTGCAGAGGGCGCTGCTGCCCGCCCCCCGCTGTGTTTCCCTTAGTCGCTTCTTACGACACCCACGGGAAGAGTTGGGGTGGTGAAATTCTATGCCGGCACCACACGGCACTTATATAACAAAGTCGTTCATAAAAAAATTTTTTGTATGATATGCAATAAAATATAATGTAATTCGCAGGTTTCTACTGCCGAGGGAAGAAATCCAACTGACAGGATCAGAAATTCTAAGCAGTGTGTCTGCTTTGATGAATTTCGTCGATAAATACAGACCACCCAAGTTGAGAAAGGCCTGCGCAACTGATGACTGGAACAGAAGCGATATTTCGTTAAAGTAAGTATGGACACAATTGATGTATGAAAGTTTAAGTTGTCGCTCGCATGTCCAACCCCGCTGCCGCACGGTAAAAAATGAACGTTCATTTGATATCACCTTAAATTCGTAAAAGTGATTACAATGACTTACTTATCGCAATTTTCAAGCGAGTAGTTTCAGTGTAAAATGTAGAAATTAAGTATTTTATTTATTTGTCATAATTGTGTTGTGCGGCAGTGGTGTTGGATGTGTAAGCGCCAACCTTTAGAAAAGTACAAAAAACAAGAAAGCTATAGCCAAATATGTATTTGATGCCATTGTATTAGTACATAGTAAATGAGTAGTTAATAAAATAATAACAAAGGTATGTCTCTATTTTCACGATAGCTACGTTTTTAAAACATTGCGTTCATAGAATGACATAATTTTAACGGAGAATAAAAAAAAACTAGGTGTTACCCTCATTTTTTTTTAATTCTGCGGAAACTCTACGGAATCTTTTATTTTAAAAACATTTTATGTGCGTTCATTTTAAAACTGAACAGGCGTAAGCTATTATAGTCATATTGCCTAGTCTTACGTTTACCTCATTTTCTTTGTTTTAGTGTAAAATACGCGTCTTTATAGGTTAGCCATTTTCGTTCCTTCTAAACCCATAGCACAGAAACGGAATAGATAAGATGTTAAACAGTCACACTGAGATGTATAGGTATATCTGACTTTTTTGGTCGTGTCATAGAGATTTTATTTCGTCCAAGAATACTAATGATAAATAAAATATAAAATCTCTTTGGTTATATAATTTTTATTTACTCTTTATCTCTTTGGTCTCATTTTGTTTTGATTTTGACATTATTAAATTCCAAATCTAGGTTTAGGTTAGGTTTAACAAAATTCTCAGTAAAAAATCAAAATTTTCGTGACTAAATTTCCAATTATAATGATCCGCAATCATTATATCCGTAAGCAGTAATTTTTTCCCTTGTCGTCTATTAAAATTATTCAAAGTGGCTTCATTGAAATCGACTCAAGTATGGGAGGTACAGTTTAGCTTGGAAGGGCAAAGGCTCTTCGTCAAGAATTTGGACACCATCGGAGGTAATCTCTAAGAACAACTCTAAGAACGATCTCAATAACCCTATTCTGGTATTAAACGCCTAGAGAGCCATGGCTATTCTTTGAGTTTCTCAGTTTTATTGAAAAACATAAGCTACACTATTAAGGCATTCGAATCTATTGTAAGTCCACTCTTACAAGAACATTCTAGTAAAAAATTAAATCACTGCAAGCTGTGCGCTCCTGTAGTTTAGCCACTCAGAATCAAGACCAAGATATATATTTTTAATACTTTTAAACTGACGCACTCTAAACATATTATTAGTAATACCATTTTAACGGATATTTACCGCGTTTATTAACTTATATTTCCCGACGTTTCAACAGGTTAACACACTTGAGAAAAATCCTACTAAGAATATAAACGCAAAAGTTTGTAAGTGGGTGGAAGTTTGTTACATTCACGCAAAAACTACTAAATGGATTTTGATTAAACTTGGCACACATATACCATAGTTTATGACCTGAATAACATGAGCCACTTTTTAACCCGAAAATCCCACGGGATCGGAAGTTACCCAGCTAGTAGGTAAATAAGCGCGATAAATACCTACCCGTTAATAATAATAATCTCCAAGGTATTCCTCCTTTCTGCTTATTTCAATGAAGCATTATTAGACGTGACTTTTATTCCAGCTATTAACATTTGGAAGGAAGAGCGCAGTACGATGGATATAATGGTCGAAGGCACACACACCAGGCAAGTGGCGGGCTTACTGCATGAAAGAGATATTCCCTTCTCGATTGCGGTAAAAGACGTGGAAGAGCTCCTTGCTTCCGAACAAGGGAACAAGAAAGAGACAAAGAGAATTCGAAAAACATCTGCCGTTACACGTGAGTTTTCACTTTAATACCTACTTGAAAACGCTCTTCTGCTATTTCGGGTAAAAAATCATTGTCATTTCCTTCAAAAATAAAAATAGAAAAAACAAAAAAGGGGTTAACATCGGGTATTAAGGCTCTTATAAACCCTGTCCAAACCCATGGGGCCAGGCAACTTGACTATTCATATTAACTTCGACTTATAAGCCAACATTTAATGCCGAGTTTTCGAGAGGATTACTCTCTTTGCAAACGTGGTTGCAGCAAGAAAATACCGAATAGGTTCTTAATTCTCAATTTGATTTAATTTATTATATTTAATATATTTTGAGATTTTTTCTCATATAGGATAACTGTAAACATTTTTCTAGATTTGATTTTAATAACCCTATTCTGGTATTGAACATTTATTTATCAATTAAAACCAGAAAAAAACGTAATCTTCCTTGTGCAGTCGCGTTACAATGATGGAGTCTTGATATATGCTTAAATATAGGAGGTACCTTTGAGAAGGTTTTTAAGTAGTATTTTTTCAGGACCAAAAATGGACTGGAATGGCTACCATCGGCTAAGTGTGATCTACGCTTTTTTGGAAGACCTAGCGGCTGAGTATCCATATCTCTGCACAGTGAGCGTTATTGGCAAGACTTACGAAGGACGGGACATGAAGGTACTTTTGATATCTCACTTGAAACACGCAGAAAAATAAGGGAAATTCGTTAAAATAATAAAAGACACATAAGAAGAAATATTTATTCTGTATTTAGATACAGAATTTCCTACCTTCAGAGGTAACTGAAAAAAATAAAGGTAATCTGGCCACGCTAAAATATGCTAAACTGATAAAAAAAAAATATTGTTACTACAGACACACATACAATTTACATTAATATACATTTTGAAAAATAGGCACAATAGATTTAAATAAATACACCAACATTTATGTACAAAGGCAAGAAAGTAGGTACTTAAAAATAACTATGTGCAAGTAAGTTTGAGTGTGCTGCAGCACGACACGACAAAAAGCCCATAGCTCAGTGAAATTTATTGCTTAAAAGCAAAAACATTGATTTTCAGCCAAAACTTGATCGAGAGCGAGTAGAACGAGTTGCAAAACAATGTGTGAATTTATGATTGAACTCTTCGTGGCGAAGACATTTTACTCAATTCATAAGATACTCACTGCTGGGCCTCTAACTGCTCTTCCTTACGATCCTACGCTAGTCTCTCATCTATCTCATCATCTCTTTAATATAACAACCGCAAATCTTGTCACTGAACACTAGAGTGTTCTGCTTCCTTTCAGCAGCCTTATTGTCTAACTTGAAATCCATTACCAGTAAAGTTCAAACCGATTACCAGTCAGAATATTGTCTGTATTGTTTAAGGTATTCAACTGGTCTTCGGTTTCAGCTATTTACATAATACGAAAGTGACAATCAAAGTCCAGGCTAGGTTTGAAATGCCAAACTGAAGCCGATTACGATTTTACCAGTTGAGTTAGACAATAGAGCCGCCGTTCTGGAATAGGTACCTGTAAAATTTATAACCACGAAATACTTAATACATATATTTTTGATTGTTTTAGATGCTAAAGGTATCCAACGGTGAAGCAGGCAACCCTGGTGTGTGGATCGATGGCGGGATCCATCCTCGAGAGTGGATCAGCACCGCTGTCGTCACGTATTTTGCCGATAAACTCGTCAGGAACTTCAGCGACATGGCCAGTTCTGTTTGCAATAAAGATTGGTAAGTTTTTTCATTGGTACTGTGTCAAACAGAAACGGCTATGCTGGACAGGAAATATCTCAATTCAAATCCAACAGACTACGATCATTCACCCCCAGCTAATTAAGGTAAGCCCCCCCAAAACACTGACTTGTGGGGGATGCGCATGTCCAGTCGTAGATATTTTTTTATGAATTATGCGAGTATATAAGCGATCAGTGCAAAATTGCATCTGGTCGTGTCTTTATAGTACATATTAAATATACAGCTAATTACATAATTTTATATATATAGAATTTCACCACCCCAACTCTTCCCGTGGGTGTCGTAAGAGGCGACTAAGGGAAACACAGCGGGGGGCGGGCAGCAGCGCCTTCTGCAGAACAACTACACCGAACTGCGATCCCCAACCCGCATGCCCAGCGTGGGGATTATGGGCAATAACCCCCAAAGGCGCTCATTAGGGGAGGCCTATGTCCAGTAGTGGACTATTATAGGCTGGTGATGTTGATGATGTTGATATTAATATTTTATACTTCTCTTTATTCATATTATTTCCCGCACTTTTGGCTGAGATTAATGCTAATGTTATTAATTAAGTATTCATTTAGTGTTATTTGCCCCAGGTACATCTTACCGGTCTTGAATCCGGATGGCTATGAGTATACACACACTCACGACAGGATGTGGAGAAAAAACAGGGCGGTATATGGAGAATGCATTGGCGTAGATCTCAATAGGAACTTCGGGTAAGAATTATTTCATAATTTATAGAAGGTTTTCCTAAAATATTTGTTTACTAAAAAAATTAACACCAAGTAACCTTATATGATGAAACATAAACGGATGCAAGTGCCTTGTACGGTAAGGTGTGATATTATTAACTAGCGCCCGGCTTTGCACGGGTGCAATGCTAATACTAATGCATTTTATATGTAATACAACCTTCTCTTGAATCAAAAAATCGCATCCGTTCATCATTCATCACAATCCGTTGCTTATATTTAAATATCTTAGCATACATAGGGACAGACAGACAGCGGGAAGCGACTTTGTTTTATACTATGTAGCGTTTTTATGTTATTTATAGTTACGGTTGGGGTCAAAATGGAGAAGAAGGTTCTTCAGATGATCCCGGGAATATTTTCTTCAGAGGGTCCAAAGCATTTTCGGAACCAGAAACACAAGCTGTCAGGGTAAGCCGTCTATTTTATATCAATACTTTTATTTGAACTAAATAAGTTACATACTTTAAACAGTCTAAAGAAAGGACAGAAAATTTAAGTTCCAAAACGCGTGATATGCTATGTACGTACGTGTCTATGAATTTGCCACGAAAATATAGTCCGTGTGAACAATCTAACTTAATCTTACTTATGGCGCCATAGTAGTTGATCGTTTTTCAATATTGATAGTTTTTACCTATAAAATTAATTTAACTCTCGATGCGAGCTTTTCTGAATGAGTACCTACCTCTATACCTTATTATAAAATACTACCGGCCCGCCCCGGCTTCGCATGGGTATTTAACATAAAATCCAATTTTCATGCGAAACCCTAATTTTAATGAAAATATTGTATAGCCTATGTTCATCACAGATAAATTTAGGATTCTAATGGCGAAATAATTTTTCAAATCGGTCCATTATTTTCGGAGCCTATTCAATTCAAACAAACAAACGATCTAATCTTTCCTTTATATAATATTAGTATAGATTTCAGAGCTATAAAAACCAGCAATCCTCATAGAATGCTTTCTTCAAAAACAATGCCCTCAATATAAACATAATTTCATTTGAAATTTGTTTTTTTTATAGAAAGTTATCGCAAAGTCCAACGCAGAGTTCAAAGTGTACCTGTCCTTCCATAGTTATGGAGAGGTGATTATTTTCCCGTGGGGTTACACAGGGGATGCATGTCCGACTTACGTAGAACTTCTTGAAGGCGGTACTGCTATAGCTAAGGTGAGTGAAATAAGTTAGTTATTAAGCCTGGTGTGTCCCACTGCTGGGCAAAGGTCTCCCCCTGGTCCCTCCACGAATCTCGATCCTGAGTAAAGACAAACAAAAAAATACTTATAGAAATGGGATTCGGTCTTTATTTAGCCAACAAAGTCCTTGCTACCGAGATGTTAAACATAAATTAAAAACACTAGTGCGTAAAGGTATTAACATTTCTCATTTTTGTAATTTCACAAAAAAATAATTTTTTTTTATGACAAATGTATATCGTTTTACGCGAAAAATATATATTTACTCCGTTTTGAATACCCATTTTCGTTTTATCAAACTATACTCAAATATTCAAGATCCTTACATACAACTCAATCTACTGTATTACTATTTACCCAAAGATACGCCTAAAAAAATTATCACCTTCCATTTAAACAACGTCAAACTTATTCCAGGCTATTTTTGAAACCAGTGGTCACACATACAAAGTGGGCAGTACGAAAGACCTGATGTACTACGCAGCTGGTACGAGCTCCGACTGGGCATACGGCACCGCTAACATACCATACGCATACATGGTGGAACTCCGAGGGAAGCAGCACAGGTTCCTGCTACCCAAAGAAGAAATCGTGCCCACAGCAAACGAAGTCATGAGTGGGATACTAAGACTGATGGATTTCGTTGACAGACGGTGCCAAAGTACGCAATCTTGTGTTTGTCCTAAAAGAAGTTGATGGAAGAACCTGAGCAGAGAACTCATTTGGTTTCTGTATTCGTGAAGATTTCTATGAGTCGAAAATTTCATTGACTTCAGAGGCATGTATCTGTTCATCGTTTCGCTTAACCTTATAATGTCTGTAAGTCTTCGAGACACTTTTTGGAGAAAATTTTCTTAGTGCTTATGTGTTCATTTACCTTACTTTCTTTGGTTGGTCTTCTTTTTTCTGCACCTAACACAATTAATTCCCAAAATTTTAGTTTTACTGGTATTGTACAAGTTTCTGTAAAAAACGACAAGTTATGTATTTAATAATAAGAACGAATAAAATGTTTATAAACAACAGAACAAAATCCTTTTAGTTGAACCGCTGCGGGCATTGTGTAAGAGATAATGCATTTAATAAGTAGGCACTTGATACACATTAAAATTTTATCGCTACATACATTACTAGGCATATTCTGGGTGCAATGAGCTGTGCCAAATAGCTCGCTGCGGTCGCACCATAATGGATACAATCCAAAAGTTTTTACTCACAGCGCGGAATAATGAAACGGCAAATCAAAAATTTCGATAACTTTATTTACAGAGTTTTGCATTATCTTATAATACAGTCAACAATTTTAAAGAAAACTCACATTTATCCTAACGTAAAAACATCTATTGACAAGACCGACATCGTTTACACAAATTGTCCGATATTGTAAACGCGACACACGGGACGGTGAACTAACCAGATAAATCCGAAAATTTAATTAAAACTTTCACTGTAACACTAATACGGACGCCACACATCGACGGGGCGTCTCTCCGCGGTGACGAGTGACTTGCTGCGCGTCCTGACTTCCGACTCACTCCACTCTGGAGACGCGGCTCTTTTCTTGCCGACTCCGGACGTCGAGGAGCTTTCGTCTTCTCTATCAGGACTAGAGCTGGGATCTTCTTGCGGGAGGGGGGGTCTCAGCCACCAGTCGTAGCCTCCGTAGAGCTGTGAGTAGAGCCAGGCGGGCGGGGTGGGGAGGAGTGGGGAGTTGAGGAAGAGTTGGGCCGCGAGTGCGCTGTGGAAGAGGCTGGAGGGTGCGGGGAGGGGTTGGAGAGGTTTCCTCGCGCGGGTGACGGAGGTGAAGGCGCCGGGCCGCTCGTCGGGCGGCGGGCTGCTGGACGCCGTCACCGAGATGTCGTCCTCGGGGGAGCCGGGCCGGGACGTCGCCGGGCTCGTCGTGCTGTGCGCGTGCATTGTGATGGGTTCTGATGTTATATCTGCAAATAATATGCAGGGTTATTGTGATGCTCGTCGATTCTAGGTTATGTTACTGAAAGTTTTAACAATGAATTTTCCAAATAAGTGATGGCTCCAATAGAGAATATCGTCTATAATAATAACCGTTTCAAGCACTACAACGTGATCTTTTCAATCTTTTGAAAGATAACGCCTATTGCCAAAAAGTATATAATATTCTATTCATATTCTAAAAACGGTAAACACGTACACGTCGTAGGAATTACTGCTTACCCGTATCTGATGGTGGAGGTGGTATGTGTTGAGGCTGCGAATGCGCCGGTGGTAAGACGTGGGGGGTGAAGTGGGGGTGAGAAGGCAGCAGCGGCGGGGGATAGTGGCGGGCCAGCGCACCCCACTCTCCCCCGGGCAGGCCGGCTAGCTGGTGCGCTATACCTGCCAACAAACGGTTAATTAGGGAAGTCTTCGCAACTCAAATTTATTTTTATGGTACTGCTATTTAGCAATCTAGTGTAAAACTGTTTTTTTAATTTTGTAAATAATTAGGTACTAAATAGACAAGTTCTGCTGATAATCAATGGAAGAAGTGTATTGTAAAAAAGTCCCAATAATATCATGGACTATCATTAAAGGGCTTTGTTAATATAGTCCAGTCAATAAATGTTCAAAAGAGGGGGTTAGATGGAAAGTCGAAAGCAGAAAGTTTGACTTTGGAACTATGTTTGGACTAGTTGGGAGACAAATGAACTAAAACAGCCCACCCCTGTGAGGTGTGCCCTAAGAGTGGGGACACAAAGAGAGTCCCGTTTTTGTGGCTTACATCCCCTAACTAAACGATCCGTACACATCGTCATACTGAAAGCTAATAATTTTCTACAACTTTGATTTTGTACAGTTTTAACCTATTTCCAATCGTTTTCTAGATATGCTACAAAAAACGGTCGATTTTCAAAAAAAAAATAAGTTCCGATATCTAACATTGTGTTATTTACTTTCGACTTTTCCATACACAATCCTTCATCGACTGGAATACATTCTTACTGTATTCATAAATCTTTGCAATAGGTATAGAATTTCAAATGCATTGTTGAATCGTAGTTCCGAAAGTAACTCGAAAACTGTAACCATTAGAAACTCCAAAATGCTGTTCACTTAAAAGTGTCACATTAAGGTGGAGACCCACTCAAAATTCAATCAACAAAACAATAGGCGGCACGCTAGAGTTATCACGTAACGCTAAGCGCTTAACGCAGTCATCAGAATATTTAAATAATGAGCCGACTTCCCCAGACCTCCCCCAAGCGCAGTATAGATGTGAACTACGTACAGAAGTAACAATTACAGTTTTGAACTCTGTAGAGTTTCACATATCATTTGACGACTTTTGTGGCTTGGTGGGTGAGGGTCCACTTGTGACGCAGTAGGGTGCGGGTTCGATTCCCGCCTCAGGACAAATATTGGTGTGCTGGTAGTTTTCCGCATATAATAAAAAAATATCTATGTATTGTATTTATGTATATCAGTCATCTGGTGCCCATAACACAAGCTCTGCTTAGATAGCTAATGCTTTGTGGATTGTCCAGCATTATTTATTTATTTACCATTTATTACGTTTACATTTCCAACTAATAAAGATGACGTTGAATGATACAAAAATAGGGATCCTACAATACCGTCCAATCAGGTAGGTATCAACTCTTAATTTCTAATATGGGACAAGTAGTGAAAATTTGTAATTAAATAATTTCAAATGCTCAAACATAGAACATTAAACAATAGACCTTAAATAACTTAAGTATGTACTTAAGCAAAGTGAAATTAAACCCATTTAAGAGCATCTATGTTGTATACATAGATGTGGATAAGGGTGGAATATAAGGACAGGACAGGTAGCTTAACCTTTGAAGCTAGATGAAAAAGGTCTGAAGATACCTAGATACCCATTCTTAAAAAAATATTATCCGCTTTCACAAAAGTGTTCAAATTTTAAAAGATATCTGATGGATAGTTTCTTTAGATCATTTTCATTTAGCTTCATCGGTTAATGATCTAACTTCTCCGTTAAAACATTTCACCATGTAGCATGTATTATATGTATATGATGCTCTACTAAAATTGGCATAATTCCACTGTGGGAAATCCATGAGTTAAATCCAAAACGTACACTATAATTAGTCTAGATTATTCACCTACGCTTCAATAATCGTAGACACTATAAATTTTTTTTTAGTGTCCCTTCTGTAAAATCAAATGGATAGGTATTCTGTGCCAAAGCTTGTACGATTCGCGCCTTATCTCCACTGTGGCACTCCTCAATTGTTACCTTCTTTGACAGATGCTTTGAAATGTTTGTGACGAGGAATCAACCAAGAACCGACCTCATTCTGAGGACATTATTTATTTAGGACGTAGAATTGTCACTAGAAATGTTTATATGGCGCATTCATGTGTATACTCCACAAACATCAGAAATTTTGTGGAGGTTACAAATGAAGTTTTTTTTGTCTGAACCTCATTTTTGGTGAAGTTATAAATAAATCTGCAATCAATTTAAATTGCAAGTTCATCACAATTTAACACTGCAATATTTGCTGCCAAAAATGTGTATCTAAAGTTCCTTTTCCTTTATTCCCATTAAATTTAATAAAATATTATCACAACAAAACAAGGGCAAGCGCCCTTTATCCAAAACGCATATAAAACAAAAATAGGAAATATGTTTTGGTGTCATAATTTACAGTTGACATTTTTAAGCGCATAAATTAACAAAGTTTGCCGGCGCGACCCTGTATATTCGGCTTAACCCTTTAGCACCCACCTTGGGTAATTCCCACCCCCGACCCTTTCAGCAATAGAATAAATTACAAGTCGTTTTATGTCGCAGATACCGACGCCACAGAATATAAGAAAAGTTCTATGGGACAAATGTTCCACTGAATTTGAAATTGGATCGAAATAAATATAATAAAATTAAGTATCGAATAAATATATAACATTCAGTGATCAGGAATATTTCAACATTCACGTTGAAATTGAGACAATTATTGTCGAACCAAATCTACTGGCTGAGCTTTTGTGCTGATATGTGAATATGCATCACCCGATCACAGCAATATTTTAGGAAACAAGACACAATCTAATACAAATAGTGAGCTTATATCATCATCATCATCATCATCATCACCAGCCTATAATATTCCACTGCTGGACATAGGCCTCCCCTAATGAGCTTATATCATTGTAGATAAAAAAAAAACAACTCTGCAATATTCCGCTGGGCCTTCTTATATACATGTGGAACTGAATTTACAAAGAAATAAAACTTGTTCTCTGAATTCTTACTGAGTCTTTCAACTCTGATACTTATCAACGTAGTTTTTAAGCTTTATTTGTAAATCCCAGATTTTTTCAGGATTTCCATAAAACTATGTATTCTATATTCACCGATAATTTCGTCATTTTAAAAGAATGACGCCTATTCTAAAAATAATTTAATAAAAGTGACATAGGCAAAGGAAACTCCGTATGAAAATGTAAAACACATTATTTTGAATCCGACCGCTTAGTCTTTATAGGTGTAGTGCTTTATGAGTCACTGCAATTAGAGAAAAGCTGCTTTTTAGGATTACGCGGCTTAGCCAGCAGACGGCTTTTACGAGCAGCTTAAGATGACTAAACCGCTTTCAATGATCCAAAGGTACTTACGTACGGATTTTTTATTTACTTTTGACTGTGTCTTGTCAACCTAGTACCTAACTTGAGGCTCCGGCGACAGATGTATTAGGTACCCATGCAAATGTAGTACCAATATGATTTGAGAATATTTTCACCATAGTTTGCTATCATTTGTATGAAAATAGTATTTATCTAGGTTCTGGCCAAAAACTTTTTTCAGAATACTTTTCTGAAATGAAATGAAATCTAATTGCATTATTACTTCAAAGAGTTTGTATGAGAAATTCATTCGTCGCGGAGCCTTAAGACAGAGGCAGAGAATAAAATATTTATACTACTTAAATCCACAATTAATGTTATAAAGTCATTTATTCATGCAGAAAACTGCACTTTGGGGCGAGATGAGGCTATTTGTCCATTATTTATCTTACTCCTCGTACGAACTAAATTCTCTTAATTTGCAGACTTGCTGAATATAGCTAAACATTTCTTAAAACATACTTTTGTTAAAGGTAGGTTCGAAAATATATTGATTGCTAACCGATAACAACCAATCTTAAAATTATTATACAAATCAACAGCTGTGACTTTTCACTTAAGGACACAGCTATCAAACCAAAGAAAACATTTAATTAGTTAGATCAACTGCTGTGACTTTTTACTTAAAGACACAGCTATCAAACCAAAGAAAACATTCCAAGGATTCTTTCCCGTCCATGACATGAAAAATGGTAGGCAACGTTTCATTTCGTATTCCCTGTTGAAAGATGCAAAAGAAAGGGCTTCAGACTATTTGCATTCGTTAAAAATGTTGAATTCTTTGTATTGTGCTCTGTGTGTAATCGCCTTATAGTTTGACCGAGTAGTTTGCGTGCTTTTCATAAACTGAGTTTCCCACGAGGGTGGTTAGGGTTAACGTAACATAACATAAAAAATATATAAAGAAATATTCGACACAATTACAGAGCTTCCGTGTTTTATTGAATCCGTAGAGGGTCCGGCCAGGGTTGAAACAGATCCGTTTCAGTAGCATTTATTAAAGAAACGTAAACGGATCAAACTACTAGACTTAGGTTATTAGAATCTAGATGGAGCCTCTCGCAGACAGATGCGGACTTCACTAGCTGGCAATACAATTCGTAAGTGAATATTACCCAATATTACAGACGTCTCCACTGCAGACCATGTCTATTTTCAAGAGGCTTCAAAACAGATCTCTATGACTATAGCATATTATTATTATGATTCATCTACGATGATATGCCTGTTAAAAATTACTTGTATCTATTAACCTTATAACCCCCCAATGATTAAGGCTGTATCGCTCATTAGGGGAGGCCTATGTCCAGCAGAGGACTAACATGGGCTGATGATGATGCCTTACATGTATCCATGTAAATAAACCAAAGTTGAAGTTTACGCAACCTAGTTACTAGACGGGAATATGTACTAGCTCGATGTGAACCACATTGTGAAGCAAAGCTACTAAGCTAGTGCTGACATCTCTGCATCCGTGATTAGTGATAATGGCATTACATTCCGATGCGTAATACGAATTAGGTATTCCATGCCAATTAGTTGAGCGGGAATTATGCTTGTTAGTAGCTGATAACTTTATGATTAGTGCGGTGGTGTTTACCTGCGATCTATCTTACGTCATATCATGTACTTTCTATGAGTATATTTAGCATTTTCGACTTACAATCCAGCATGGTGCTACTTAAAAGGTACCTCGGTGCCCATTGGAAAATTTCGTAATTCTATTTCAATTAGGTAAATTAGGTAAATTTTTATATTTTACCTTGATAATGTATATATTTCAACAATAGATTAAGTAATTATGAAACATCTTAAATTAAAGGGACACACAATCTGAGGTCAGAAACGCATGACACAATGTGTCAGTGCGCCATTCGCGTCATGAATGTGTCAAGTCCTCCAGCTACAAGTTTCGGATAGCTACTGATACCGCCCCTCATCTAGCGCATCAGGGTAATGCAATTCTCATTTCAATAGTGTAATTTTGTCCTAGTAGGTATTCTTTTCTTATATGGTCTATTGAAGTAACCAACATTTTCCCCCATTTAGATAATATTTCTGTACTGTACAGCAAGTATCAAGACATGCAGCCCACGCAGCGGCCGCATCCAAAGACGTGCCAGTCCGCTACATTGCCCCGGACAAAGGGGTTTTTTCCGACTTTGAAAAATCGCGGCGCGAGAGGGTTGAATCCAAACATTTTAATGCCATTTGCTAGATTGCGTCTTGCATTTTTCCGCTTTCCGATAACTTGCTAATCCGCGACTGGATTAAAGTATCTACGTTTTAGTGTTTTTTTGCGACCCTTAAGACCCTCCGTGGTGATTAGAGAAAGGGTAAAAGCTTGGTAAAAGCCCTTTGAGTAATTATTTAACATTTCCAGTTCTCGAACTGCTTGAATGATTTCTTTTGTTAGGGTCTGCGACTAGACAATGTGTTTTTATAGAAAGCTGATCGTAATATCTGAAATAAAGTGAAAATGAAATGCAAATGGGATTTTTTCGAAGTCGCTTAAGATACGAAAAGGTTGCATGCTTTTAAGCTTTTAGCTGAATCCGTACACTTTGATAGTTATCTCAGATATTTACTTGTTTAACCTAACTTCATACCTTCGTACCTCCACAGGTGCCAAGAGAGATTACATACCGTTTGTTTATCTGGCACGCTGCTTAATTGTTTCTAGAAGTTTCAACTTAAATTAGTTTTAGTTCCACACGTCGTAGGAAACTTTAATTTTAATACAAGTGGAAGCGTGACAAAGCTTCTGTACAAGTTTTGTTGACATTCACAAAACAAAAGATTTTGTTGTTCGTTGATGTGTTAAACGCTAGTATATTAAGAGAACTTCAACCCATATTTTTTAAGTTTAGCCATTAAATAAATAAATAGGTTACTAATGTAGGACAACCCACATAGCGTCACCAAGCCCCAAGTTAAGCAGAAATTGGTTTATGGGTAATAGAGGACCGATATTATAATAATAATATAATATAGATAAATATTATATACATATAAAACGACTAGGGCGGCCTGAACAAATATCTGCAGAACGTACAAACATTTGTCCCGAGGCGAGAATCGACGAGAACCCACAAACTCCTGCGTTGCAGGAGGACCTTCGCCCACCGCGCCACAGAGGTGTACAGATACAATTCATAGAAGTAGCTGATCCACATTTTAGGAACCACAATAATGTTTCAGATACAGTAACTAGCCGTGAGTCGTCATTACGATAACTCGCGAAGATTTTCTTAAATAATTATAAATAAATTTAGTGCCAAGGCTAATACTTATATTCTGCTAATATATTATTCGTTTATTGGTAACCTTTTGACGATTATAACATTATTTAATTAGAGAGTTTTCGATTAGTTTTTGTCAAACACAAACATAAATTTAATTACAGTTCAAACAACAAAGCCATTTCATTAATAAAATAGGTAAACATTCCTACAACATAAATAGAGCTAGTCCTAACATTAAGTTGATTAAGATTTCCAAAGAACCTTCAACTACAAAAACAAACCGTCCCCGTACACTGAAAGGTTAATTAAGCTAAACAAAAAGGGGTTAACAAAATCAATACAGGCAAATTCATTAAGCGCTAAGCAGATTGGAAGCCGAAATGGCGAGCAAGATGGCGGGTTAAGGCGGTGACAAAGCGGAGTCGTTAGTTCCCGAGCCCTCTTATTAACCTTATGATGAACGAGGGCATCCGTCTTGGTAGCTCTTGGCGGTGACGTCACCAATCTATGCCCACACGGCAAACAGTCATGAATCATTTGGGAACTATTCATGTTTTGTTATTACTATTAATTTATTAAATGCTTTTGTTAATATTCCTAGAATCCCACCAACTTAAGTTGCTTGTGAACTAACTTCACCGGTTCTTTTTCATGCCTCTAATAACATGAATAAAATAAATAAAATATCTAAACCAAAGTGCCTTTATGAATTAACGAATGCATTATAAACGTTTTGGAATTATCATCGTATTGTATCAATTTTGGTGTGAGCATAATAACTACTGCAAGGTCTTATTTGCAAATATCAATATTGAAGGCAGGTGGTGTAACTCAATATTAATATGAATAGATTGTATCGTCTTGGGATCTATCTTCAGTCTAGTTTGAGAGCTAACTCAGTGTGAGTTATATCCGAAATTAGACCTTATATCACAGAACCAGTTCTGCGGCAATGAATTTCAGAATGATGTAAATAAATTCATCGAAACGACAGATAGAGTTATGAAAATTGCATCTCATTTCGAGTAAATCGTGCACGCATCATCACGCGAATTCATTTCGCCGTTTAAAGGCTGTAAAAGCGCGAATCACGCCATACAAAAGGCTGTATGAGGTGGGTGGGACATTTAAAATTTACAAATGCGTAATTATGCACCCGCATTGTCGCGTAGGTAGGGTTACCCCTTTCTTCTACCCACCCGCGCCTCTCCCCCACAATCCCGGCTTCCGGGCCTAATGCTATATTTAATTTTCTCTAAGGCTCCCTCATTAATAATACCAAGGCTGCGACTTTAAGTGGCGCTCACACGGCGATGTGAGGTGTTGGGATGTGATAAATAACTGGATGGTCCATTTGAGTCCCTGATTTTTCTGACTTTATAAAAGCATTTAGTACCAAAATACTTTTTAGTATCTTGTATTTTAATAAAATTTGGAGAATATCGGCGTGAAGTTATGAATTCATAAGACTATCCCAAACTAATTTCTGTGGTATACAAGGTTATTAAATGGTTACAACTAAATTATCATGCCTCCCGTGATAACATATAATTTATTTAATCCCCTTTATTATCAAGCGTTCTATATGTCTTGCATCAAAACAAGTACCACATCCGAATCTCAAAGTTCCGCGTTCAAAATGTGTATCTATCAGAAGTTGGCGCGTGAGTGTGGATAATTTATAATGATTTCGCAAGGGTTATTGGTACTCCAGTTAAGAGGGCAGGCCTTCACTCACTTCCGCTCATCAGAGCAGCCGCGAAGCGCGGAATTTACATATTGAAGGGCTTAGGAATTGTTGAGAAAGTGAAAACAAAGCTAAGTACTGAGAAAGTGGGGCATGCTGTAACTATGTAGCGTGGGCTGAAATAATAATGAGTAGTTGATCTATTGATAGCGCTAGATGTTATAAATTTGTGAGGTTCATTATTGAGGACCTGTTCCTTTGGATTCGATTAAAAGTACAGGATGAATTGACACACTGCGAAACGTCAGTATAGATGACAGTTTATTTAAAGGATGTTGTTTTTGGATTTTATTTACCAATTCTTAATTCATTATAGCACGATATATACAATAAAACATTTAGACGTAAAATAATGGCTTAGGGGAGCTTAACCCTAAAAAAAGTTCTCTACCAGGAAACCTACTACTACCCTAAGGTCATAATCTTATCTATACTAATATTATAGAGGAAAGATTTGATTGCTTACTCATTACTGTTTGGATTCAATAGGCTCCGAAACTACTGGACCAATTTAGAAATTTCTTTCACTATTACAACTCTACATTATCCCTGATAAACATAGGCTACATAATATTTTCAAAACAGTTAGGGATCCATATGACATCTTCAATAATGTAAACCAAGGTGTACGTGTGCAAAACTAAATAAAATAAAATTTATGTTACATGCCCGTGCGAAGCCAGGGCGGACCGCTAGTTGATTTATATTGCGTATTTGTCGCCAATTTAGATTAAAACTTTAAAAAAAAATTTAGCTAAACTATAATTTTAAAAACAAAGAACAACAACAATTTAACGAACCTAAAACTCAACGCACACAAAACTACACAGACCTATACTCCGTATGAAACCCAAACATAGTCGCGTTAAGTTGATCTACACGTAGTCTTGTCGAGAGGTGAAGAGCGAGGTGTGTAATTGAGTTACAGCCCTTTGACAGGTGTAACGAGGTTTCCGGCACTTGCCTACAAGTCGCCTGCAATGAGATTTCAACTTGCCAACTTGCCTTTAATTCCTATGAGAATGTCTCCTTACTTTGTTGTTTAGTTATGTCTGGGTGGGTCCTGCATTTTGATGTATGGTAAGGTTTTGCGCATTTTATTCGTCAAGCAAGTTGCAACAAACTACTACAAACATACATTGACGGTAAGTAAACGTTATTAGATGTGTTTGCAAAGGCGAATCATCAACAATAGAAGTATCAAATCAGCATAATGCGTAATTAAGATTTAATGCTTTTTACTAATGCTGTTAGCTATTTCACTCCGATATCGAGAAAAACATGGTTTGCCAATTTGCTACAATATGTATGTATATGTACCATATTATGCTCTCCTAACGTGATAATAACTTACTCCAAACTAGCGGTCCGCCCCGGCTTCGCACGGGTAATTATCACAAATTATTAATTGTTGCACACGTTGGGTTACATTCTTAAAGTTTTCATACGGATCCCTAACTTTTTTCAAATATTCCATTTTAATCTGATAACACGTTGGATTCTAACAGTAAAAGATTTTTTCAAATCAGTCCAGTAGTTTCGGAGCCTATTCAATTCAAACAAACAAACAATGAAATCTTCCTTCTTATTATATTAGAATAGATATAGATAATGAACTATAGTATTAGCATAGATATAAATAATGAAACAAGCTTACATGCCGTGAGCATGTGACTTCCTATTCTCAATACCAAGAGTTATGCAATATCTTATTTTGACTTCGTGTCAACTACAAATATTTCTATCAATTTGAAGAAATCCACAGCATCCCTCGCCCCCGTGTCCCGTCTCGTAGCGACGCCCGTCGCTAGGCATCGACTGACACGACCCCTTGAACCTTGCACCTAATAAACTCTGTAATTACGTTGCTTATACGATTTTATGATGCAGGATTTAAAAGCGGATTTTGAACTTGTTTTTTGGAATTAAGGGCATGTAATGACTAACTTTGCAATAATATTTCTAGCACTTGAATTATCGGTAACATACTTATTGCATGTATGTTACGGATCTCGTTATTTTTTGTGGAAATTATACGCTTGATTGCTGGTTGGTAATAATCCAGCTACGTTCTTGGGCGATTGAATTGTAAATTTCATACATAACTGTATTCATGAAGTATTCATTGAAACACTTTGGATATCACTTATACTTAGCAACATGGTCTAATATCTGGCAATGCGTGGAACCTAAACAGCACAAAACTAAAGACAAGACAGATTCCAAACTATGAAACAAGCACAAAGTTGAGCTCAACAAATTCTGTTCCTTGAAGGTGTCAAAAGAGGGTTCCAAATTGATAATTAATTGTTGCTTGAAAGTTCTCGACCAAATTAAATCCCCTTTTGAGGCGTCCGTCGAGAAGTGACAACGGTCCACGCTGACAATTTAATATCTTGGATAGAAATGTCTCGCGTCAGGTGTGAGGCGGCAACCTACTGAGGTACAGTTTGCTCCACATTTGTACGTTTCTATCTTTATTTTCTTTTTTTCTATTACTCAAGTTTATTTCAACTTTCAACAAAACAAACAACAAAATATTGTCAATCAATGTTGTCAATAAATGTAAATAGTTTTTTTTTGTCAAGTTATTTTTTACTAACTACTCCCTACTAACTGGTATTTATATGGATCAGTTGAGGTACCAGTAGATTGTATACTACAGTCTGGAGACAGCTAATTTTTTCAATCATAAAGACTATTTCTAATTTAGTTATGTTTAAATTGTAATTTAAACATAACTAAACTTTTCCTTGTTACTAAAGGTTTATCCCCATTTATTATTTGAAGAACGAAACAATGCTTACCGTAGTATTCAAATCTAACTTCTGTTTGAATACTACTTCACCTTATTTAAAAATTATCTGATGAAATGTATCAAATAATAGGACATACCGCTACTTTAAGTGCAATCTTAGTAACTTACTCAAAAAAGCCAATCTAAAAGACTCACCCGATAATTTAAAAGGCAGGGATCCCATCAATGGATCGGGGGCGAACCTCGGTCCGAAGTGGAAGGGATGGAAGCCATGATGCCTGGTCTTCGACCTGGGTTCCCGGGGACCGTCCACCGTCACTTTGATTGCCTTCTGGTAGGTAGCCACTTGGGGGGGTGACGTCGCCAGCATTATTGTGAGGGTGAAAGACTTTCCTGGAACAAAAGATTATTTTTGAATACATTAACGAAGATTTCTCTAAGTTGCCTTATTTGAATTTTCACAGGCTATTTATTGTAAGTCACATTCTTCAAGTTAGATTCTATATCTTATCCGGAATTCAATTTCGATTTAGGTATGCTTTTATAATAGTTGAGTCGTTTCTTATTATAGAATCCCACCAACCTTTTATCCCATTATTTTAATTTTATTCAAGTTAGGCAAATAGTAACATTAGTAACAGAGCCCAATTTTCTATAATTGAAAATTTCAAAACTCTTTATTTCTACACCTAATACCCATAAAGCACGAGCTAAAAAAAAGAATTATTAACATCTGACATCAACAAAGCCGTCCTAAAAAGGCAATCTTTTTGTTTTTCGTATCTAGAGGGTTATTTTTAAATTCCAATCCGTACCCGTTCGCGTCGGCATGCGTCTCATTGCCGCACGCAGCCGCCGCCCCACAAATCTACCTTCGCCGCCGTCGGTATCCAAGGTATGGATACCTCGCTGATCCCTCGATAGACTGTTGAAATTTTGCTTCACTAAGTCTTTGATAAGACAGTGAATCAAAATTTAGCTTAATTTATTTGTAGGTATGTTGCATTTTAAACATTACGATATAAATATACGTTAAAAATTATTTCAAATTCTCCTTTTTACCTACGAATATTACAAGATATAGATTATTCGTTTGTTTTTCAAGGTAAATTGATCAATAGAGATTTAGGTTATTTTTCTTTTTCTTTTTTATTTTTTTTATTTTTATTTATTCAGGACAACAAACAATTACACTCATAACTTACTATGAACATATTTAAACTTAAGTAGTCTTACTCTAAGTATAATCAGCACCGTTGTCCACGAATTATTACAATTACATAGTACCTAGGGCAAAACGGATAGGTGTTTATAAGTACAATTAATAATATCTCCTTACAAAAAGGAAAACTTATATAAGTCTAATCAGTAGGTACATCACAAACAGCAGTTTATGTGACTAAGAATGAAACGTGAATGTTCATTATTATTATTGATTCCTTCCCATAAAAGCTATTTGGAAAATAATAAATAAGTTAGGTTTAGTTATGTTTCAAGAAACATTTTTCTTCTTTTCTAATGTAATAAATTAATAAAAAAATTAAAGTTTCAAGTTTAACAGTATAACAAATTTTAGTTTTTTTGTTAAATTATATCAGCCCACCTCCATCCTAATCGCTTTCCTCATTAATAACCAGGTACATTTTGTAAACTATACCCCAAAAAGTGATATTTGAAGTGACACAGTAATGTTAGCGAATAATTTAACTGGTAGCGTAAAGTCGGCGCGGCATCGCAACACTGCACCACAACCACCGCAAACGGGCGCTTTGAACAATCAATGGAAACGCTGCGTAATACAGAACTCGTCGGTTGACACTCGGCTCACCAGAAGCTAATGAGTAGCTACAAATTCTGTGACTGATATTAACCCTTAAATCCGTAGTAACCTACTTATAAAAGAAGATATATAACGCTGTACAATCCACGCACCATCACAGCCATTTTTAACCTATATATAAGCAGAGCTTATTTTATATAATTCAGTTAAAGTGCTCTATATCTTTCAGTTTACCTGCCACAGCAGGTTAGTTTAAAATCTAAAGTATAGCTAGATGTAACCGAGTTTCTCAAGAGGCGCAAATATGAAGGTCTCGATAGAGCCTACGCATTTGATTCCGATCCTATCGAGAATTTAGCTCCGTTGGGAACCGAGGCTCCCCATGGACTATATGAGCGAATCTATCTGGTCGAAGCGACCCTAGAACTGGTGAGTATCAGCAGTTCTCGGGCGCAGCGCATCAGCATTGCCACAAAACGAGGCAATGCAGCCAACGTCTTGGAGACTGATATGGATCAATAGAACTACCTGTAGACTGTTTGCATCAAATTCTAATTTGGTTCTGTTATTTAATCATAATTTTAACAATATAAAAATAAACTAATACTAATAATATTGATATGCGAGAATAACTCTTGTTTGTTAGCCTTTCTCAACCTAAAGTGGAGAATATTTTTTTGATTATTTAAGTTTGTATAAAGTGATAAGAATCCCAATTCAATTTCAAAATAATTAATCAGAATTTTTTAATTAGATTAAGCGTGATGCCGATAAATACTAATGCATGATGAAAGTACTTTCTATCATAAAAATTAACATTAGTAATCGTACCAGCCCAATAGCTTTAAAGGTTTGAGTAAAAAATTATAATTAAAATTAACAATTTGTTATATATTATTTAAAAACCTAACTACACCATAGGAATTATAATTATCACAAGGAGATGAATTCTAAATAATATCTCATGGTATGCATATTAGGTATTATGAGTTTGGTACCACGTCAACAAAACTGCAAATAAATCTTTAATTATAGTTAATGATAATTCGTAGCAAGCTTGTAGCAACATCTACGATTCGTAGAGCTGCTACGAAGTGTAGAGGGTCTACAAAGTGGTCTACGAGTTTTCTAGCAGTTGCAATCTATTGCAAAGAATTTAATAAGTTGTGTCTTTTAGGCCACGGCCACATTGCTCAGGATGGTAGTTGAATGCTGGATAGAAGATGGTAGCTAAAGGGGTTGCTAGGAATACGCGGGGCGTTGTATTTAAAATCCGAAAAAAGATATCGCCTCGCTGTCTTTCATCAAGGCAGCGAGGCCTTAGCCTTGCTTTGATATTTCTAGTCTCTTTACTGCGAAAAAAGCGCACGTATAGACTGCCTAGCACTGATTTATAGTGTGACCTTAGAACCAACAAACGAGCTTGGTATTGAACCCACGTACTTAAACAGCGAGTCGGTATAGCATTCCGCCGGCGGTTCAGAAAACAAAAGAGATGGTAACATTCCCAGAGTCTGGCCAGAAGCCAAAATTCGCGGTGGTTCTGGGAGGTGCCATTACGGAGGCTGGAGGCGAAATTTTTACCAATCAAAAATAGAAGTACGTAGTGGATATAAACAATTTTCTTTTTAGTCGGTGGTTATAATATTTTTTAGGTATGTATACTTCCTCTATAATATAGTATAAAAAAAATAAAAAATAAATATATGAGTTGCGTTGTCTAATGGTCCCAAACACTGCATGCTAGGTATAAAGAGGAAGGGAAAAGAGAACGACAAAAGTCACTGACGGCGTCAACTTTCTATAATCAACATTTCACAGATAATAGGAGAAGGTCGTAGAAGGAAGCTTAAAATGAGAATGTTTTGTTAAAAAAATTATAATAGCCGTAATACATTATAAGTGTTTTAATAAATTTACATCTTCTGACGTACAAGACGATGAAGCTGTGCTGCGGTGCACGCTGCTTGGCTTGGCTTGGCAGTAAACGCGTCAGTAAATAAAGCAACTCTAATTTCGTGTCCATAGGTAAGAGTCCTCTAGCAGGAGCCATGAAAAGGATATAAACACCCCGCCCACCCCCAACCCGAAATGAGCGGCCACCCGCTTATTTTCATAAAACCCGCATAACCTCTACTTGAGAGATATCAACGAATTGTTTGTGAACCAGTGGGAATATATTCGCTGAAATTTTGTTTCTATTTTAGGTTTTTTGGATCAATGAAACATTTTTTTAAGATATTATATCGTACTAATGGTATAAATGTGATTGTTGGGTTATGTAGATGATTGAATGGACATTTGTACCTTTTTACGCAAAAACTAATGAAACGGGCTTAAATTTACAAATCTACGATACATATGCCTTCTATAAATCGTAGATTTGTTTTGATGTCTATGAATTACCACATACTTCCTCAACTTTAAGCATGCCTGTTTGTGATGTATGTCTATATGTGTATAATAAAGTATTTTCTTTCTTATTTTAAAAGAGTACTTTTAGTTAATTCATGTATAAGCCAGGCCTACAGCTTAAATTAATACAAAATAAGCTAAATGTCAGCATAAATATTAAATACTATATGCAATCATATAATTTAGAAAATAAAAAGTTGTGTTAAACAAATCAATTATGATATTAGACCTATTAAAATTTTCAATCCATATACACATACGTTCAATAGTTTTTGCGAGAAGAAGTAATAAACATCCTTCTTTCAAGCACTCAAACATTTGTAACTTATATGTGCGGTACCTATATTTGAAGCGCTCTAACAACCAACTGCCAAACAGACACATCAAAGGACTCGTCAAACTTATCAAAGAGAAGACGGTATTCGCTGCCGTCTCCATAAATCATTTAGTTATTCATAAAAAGGCGGCCCCAAGCGCTAACATATTGCACGGTGCACGTGCCACTTCATAAACTGCTGATATTGATCTCGCAAGGGGGCCCCACTGATTGTTCATAAAAATATTACGTACCTATCTATTTAGGTGTTTACACGAAACGGGGGTAAAAAAACTCTGAAATCTCAAAAGTTTATGCTCAACTGATGTTTCTTGAACCAGAGTTTTTTTTGCCCTCAGCCAAGGCGTAATAGAATTCAGCAATTCCATGTTCGAGTGAGATTAAAAATCAGCTTTATAACGTCATAAAGTAAGCAGGCACCGTAAGATAAGAGATCCCGCGCGTGCCACACTGGGCTTAAATAAAAAATGAGCCACAATCGTAATGGTGCTCTTTGATCTCGGTTTCATGGCTTACAGGAGATTGCTGGCTTACTGCGCCAATTTGGATATAAAATACCTAATGCGGACCGATACGCATTAGGGACATTAGCGAATTGACTGCAAAGCTTGGAGCTCCTCACAAACGCTATACACAACCCCTCGCACTGCGAGGTACCTACACTTTACGATTCAAACGTCCGGATTATATTTTTCAGAATTGAAGTGGTAGCTGTATAAAAATTTAGCCCCTCGCCAATAAAACGTACGTAATACAAGCGAGACACCGTAAAATCCAAGTTTATTGAAGCATCTCAAGAACAAGAGGAAAAGTCAAAAGCGGGCACAATTAAAAACCTCCCGGGGGAACCTTCTCTAGCCGAGCGGTCAATATTACTTCGCGAGACCCTCAATTTTCACCACTCTCCCCAGCGCTAATAACAATAATTAGGAATGAGTGGTTCAATAATTAAAAACGGAAAAGAGAACAACTCCAAAAGACGGGTCAAACCAAGAAGAAACTCGTGCTATCTCTATCTTGATTTAACAAAACGCGTATCTCCATTTCAGTCGCACCCTCTCGTCTCAATTTCATTTTGAATATTTTTTGCATGCTGGATGCTTCTCGTTTAAATTAATAAAACCTTAATGGAACAGCCCACCTAAGAAAATGTAGCGGTAAATTTTTACATGAGAAATGTGTATTATATAATACAGAATACATTTAGATAAGGCTGGCTTATTATGAAATGGGTATTAGAAAACAGTTACTTACTGCATATTTGTGAAATAAGTTTCTTCGTACATCACATCATAAGGTTTGTTTGTTTGTTCGCCAGGTAGAACTTAGTTTTCAAAGTAAAAGCTAACACAATTAATTAAATCCTAAAACTTTAATGCACGATCCATTAGCCAAAAAGCAGCTCAGAGCTAATTGGTATGCAGAATAATCCCCACATCAGCCACCGGTTTTAAAATAACAGACGAAAATCATAAGTACCTTAAACAGAATATACTGACGGTTCATTATAAAAGTTAAAGTTATTTTTTACATTTCAACATGTTATACAATAATATGCGATATGTCTGTTTAGTAAATTATAAGTGAATAACGGACGTACTTTTAAATGTTAATAATACTTTTAAATGTTGTAATTTAGAATTAATATTCACTTATTACAAAAAAATAACATTATAAATTAATATGCGATATGTATTATATGGAAATTATAAGTGAATAATGCTTATAAAAGTATTATTCCTTCTTATAATTTTTCTGTGTTGAGACACAGATACATAATTAATTAAAGTGAATTTAACTAATAGTCTGAGGACTTAGACAGTAGAATATTTCGTAAGAAAAAATCTAAAGAAAAACATAAATATGAAACTACCCAAGTTCTTTCAAATAGTCGCTACACCGATAAACGAGCTATGATCTTAGAGACAAGTTTCAAAGGTCCTAATCCTATGTTTTTACGTTCTATCATTATTTAATTAATTAGTCTTTGAAAGTTTATATCCACAGCATTTTGTTTTAATAGTTTCCCTTCCATTGAGACTCGAGTTTTGTTTACACGGTCGGTCACACATTTGGAAAATAATTGTGGAAAAGTATTGCTAATAACTATTATTTGGTAGTGCTTAATTTGTTTTCTTTTATTAGATATCAAACATGACTTTGTCGACTAATTTAATTTTTCACGCTTTTGCTGTATGAGAGTATTATAAATTATTATTTTTATATAACAGTGGCTTGCCGAATGCAAGATGGATTCCCGTAAATGCTAATCAAAGGTACAACACCAGTGCAAACTACAAGGGGTGTCTGGTGGACAACATTTCATGCGACTCCACTCAGACCGCCCAATGAAGGCAAGCAAAAGGTGGGGATCTGGTTCTCTAGAAATGCTACTCCGCAAGCGGAGACGAGAACCAGGAACTTCTCGGGAGGACTCGGTACCCGTGGTGTCGCTACTCACCAACAGCTCTCCACAAGCTGCCCTGCGGGCAACTGAATGGGGTTATTTATAACAAAGATATTCTGAATTCTGTAAATAATTAAACATTCAACAATATACCTAATTAAAAATTCACGTAAAGGTTTTTATTTTATATTATTGAATTTTCGGTAGGTGTCATACTTTTCTCAATATTTTGAAAAAGCTTGAAACTTTTACCATTCCCACTGTCTAAGTGTTATAGAAAGAATCGTAAAAATTTGGTAACCTCTACCTACGTAACCCCTAATCTTCTGTTTTAACTGTTTTAGCCTTGCCTACATCTAGGTTGATGTGCTCAAAACGAACGAAACATCTTTGCATAGATAACTTTGTTTTTAACATCCTAATGTCTTGAAATTTGTACATACAACGTACGATTACTTCAAAAGTAGGAAGTTGGCAGTAAAAAATATATCTAATTGAAGACCGTACAATGGAGATAATTTGTTGATAATATTATAATAAACATAATATTCGACTTAGAGACTTACCAAATTCACAAATGATTTCACATAAACGTCACCCGGCGCTGGCAATTAAAGAACATAGGGGTAAAACGAGCAGAGGGTGTAGATATTCGTATTTTTATCGAGTGGGGTCAATCAATCGATTAGCAGATGCCGCCTTGACTACTGGCGCGGCAAATTGGGTCTTGCACAGGCATAATGAGGTTTAATTTAAAATAAATCACTGGTTATTTCTGTGGGGGTTAGTAAATCACTGGCAATCACTGATTTGTCCTATGTTCCTGAATTTACAATTTCCCTGCTATGGAATTACAATTGCCCTAAAATGGTAAAATGTAAAGTGTGAGGTAAAGTCAATCCTTGCTTGCACAAATACTGGAGACCTTTCAAACTTATTTTTTACCTAATTTTAAGATTAAAGATCTTCGTTATGCTGACGGGCGAGTAAAAAATGGAATAGGGTACTCATTAAATTTTTCGCTTATTAAAAATTCCCTCCCCATCCGCTGCGTTAGAAACGGCACTTTTTATCCGGAACGTAACAAAAGTTATACCCGCAGTGCCCGCGTGCCTATCTCCCCCTTGTCTTTTCACTCGATAATTTGAGTGAGATTTTCTCGCAATTTAAGATAAACAAAGAGAGCGCTTACCCTTAATTGGAAAGCAGAGCGTTCAGGAAGGAACGTGACAAATAGACACCTCTTAACTTCTTTTCCACTTTTGCCGCCACTCAGGGCTATATTGGTTTTTTCGTGTACACGTTAGCCGAAAGCTTTTGTTTGTTTAAGGAATTTTTAATGAGGGTTCTCTTTGAGCTTCGCGGATTTAAATTAACACCCTTGTTCTCTATCCCCCTTAAACTATTTCACTTTCTGCTATGAGCTTTTACTTCAAAATACATTGTCACGGAACCAATGTTTTAAATTACTATCGTAGGTAAGTATACCAAGTGTAATGTTGTATCAAAATAAAATGCTATTTTATTTTGGTCTCTTGAAAAAAGACTGTATTTATTGCTAACTCAGTAAATTTTTACGTCTTAGCACTTACAGGTCTTCGCAGTAATTGATCTCATTGGTTTTAATTTGATACTGCAAACTTTAACCTTTTGCATTGTGACATGCAAAACTAATGTTTCGTAAATTCAGCTTAGCTCCCTCTTCTTAGATTTTGGTTACAAAATAAAACTTATTCAATATCTGAGATTGTTAAAAACCAGAAAACTTGAGACACAACTTCGATCGTTCCAAATGAACAAGAGCGAGTCTTAAAGTTTTGGGTAGCAAACATCGAAGGCGCATCAACTGAGAACTCGAATCTCCTATCTCATATTCAAATAGTGTGGGGAACTAACGAACGAGGGGGTACGGGGAGGCTCTTGTAAGAAATATCAACCTACAGGGGGTTGTGTCATCTCGGAGCGGAACAACAAGGATAAATATTGTATGAGGCACGGCAAGGAAGGTGTAACGAAGTTTGTATGTGACAAAATAGACGCAAAGTCAGGCTGTTCTATTTTTGGATCAATATTAACTAGGCTCCTGGGACGCTGACATTCCAATGAACATTAATTAAAATACAAGACAATCCACCCGCATTTATTATGAATTCGCAGTTTTTATTAATATTTATGGAATAACACAAGACATCTTTTTTTCTTTTTTCTCTTAATAACGTTTTAGGCAAGGAAAACCAATAATTTAAAAACTGGTCTATCTTAGTATCTAGCGCAGCGGCATCAGTATTACTTTCCAGTGAAGCAATGCAGCCAGCGTCTAAGGGACGCTTCCGACTGATATTGATATCTATATCTATACTAATATTATAAAGAGGAAAGATTTGATTGTTTGTTTGTTTGTTTTTTTGAATTGAATAGGCTCCGAAACTACGGGACCGTTTTGAAAAATTCTTTCACCATTAGAATCCTAAATTTTCCGTGATGAACATAGGCTATATAAAATTTTCAAAAAAGTTAGGGATCCGCATGAAAATTCAATAATTGAACCGTGCGCTGTATATCCAACCTCTTTTTCTATTATGGCGCGTCAGAATAGAAAAAGAGGTTGAATATAATAGCGCACGTGCTTGCTTTTTCTCTACGGCCAGTGTCAATTATGGAGTGTCGAGTCAATGTCGAAAATCCCAATGCTGTTACAAAAAGTAAGGGATCCGTATGAAAACTGTGAAGCCAATCGTGTTAGTGTGTATAATTTCTGAAATTTTTGTTTAATACCCGTGCGAAGCCGGGGCGTGCCGCTAGTAGAATATATATTAGTTGACCTGTATTTTGTTTTAAAAATTCTGCAATTATACTAGATCTAGTTTGCTTTTTATTATACTTTTCTTTCTTAATTCTGATTGTACCCTGTTAAATAAAACTTGTTTTGTTTAGTATATTTTCCGATGTACACTCAGCAAACCTATGGACAGCTTAGAATTTGCACCCCCAATCAGCCGCTAATCGTTTTATTGGCGTAAGGAATCGCCACAAGTGTAGACGTCGCGACGGCAGTTGCCATGGGCGGTTGACCGCTAGCTGCCCTCAAATGAACTCAAATGAACCTCAATTGAATGGCCTTTTATGACCTTTACAACTGATAGTATAGGCTAGCTTGTTTGTTGAGCTCAGAGGAATCTCTAATGATTTTGTTTGAATCGAGATAAAAATACATAAAAATTGGTGTACTCATAGCATATTATACATAGCTCATGAGACGTATTTTTACGAGGCTTTCAAGCCAAGACAATGAGGTTAAACTTAGTAAAGAACATAAGGGTCGTAAGGGTATGTAAACTGCACATCAGCCTATTCATATTTAAACCTCCACATATATGAATGTTTACGATAATGCAGACATCTACTCATAAAAACGCCCCTCCCCTGAGTGAGCACTCAAAAACAAAGCCGGGCGCCTGCTGAATATTTCAACAGGTCTCTCTTTGTTCCAATATTAAGTCAATGGGGGTAATTGATCTGTTAAGGCGTATACGAAAATTCATGCTCGTGAATCTTTAAACACCCTTGATGGATACGGTTTTAACCTAGTTTGGGGAACTATTGTGTGAGGCGTCCTTGAGAGGAGCAGCTTCTCAAAGACGCCTCACTTCCTTACTCTGTACCTGTGACTTTAAAAATTTCCAGTCATGGACAAATAAGTTGAACACGAGAGCCATTTGTCCAATACTAAATTCATTAATTTTGACGTTGGCTCTAACTTTTCTCAGCCCGCGGGCATAACATCCACAGCGAAATTTATCTATATTTTTATAGTCAACATTTAATTTACAGTCAGCCCGCGGGCTATATCAACTCCTTACATACCTGTTAGTTCAGCGCTCTCTCGAATGACCATGAAAATACTTACTAGTATTCAACAGACTGAATCAACAGCGAACAGCTGTTTCAAATTTACACTTTCCACAACTCGAAGAGCAAATTCTACCAATAAGTGGTACGTATTTAACATGCCACGGTGCTAAGAAATGTGTGACATCTTAAGGCGCTCCCTCAGTCACAGCACGAGACAATCAAAAATGAAACTAGCAGAGGAAGCGCAACATAAAAGGTCTGTGAACAACACCTCTACGTCATCACCAATGCCCCTGCCACGCGTGGTGATTATGGTAATAGCCAGTTGGAAAAGTATGTCCAGCTGTGGACAGTTCCTGTGTGCTGATGAGGGAACGCGGGAAAAGGAGCGCCTGTAAGTCATACAACCGTAGTATTGAAAGATTGCTTCTGGTCGGTACACTACTGTGAATGAATTGTGATCTTACCTCTACCACTTCTGCCAACAAAACGCAGGTCGTTGAACTTGGCGACCTGGTTCTTCATCACAGCTGTGCAGTTCCTGAGCTCGGCTGAGCAGTTTTCGTCGTTGCCAGCGCGGACGGTGACTAGTGTGCCGTCACCGACTTCGCCTAGCGCGACCACTTTGAACGCCATGGGTAGGGTTTTGTTGGAGCGCCAGTGAGGGGGCAGAGTCGTGCATACCTGACGGATTATTAGAATGATAAACAAGAGGGTCTTTATTTTAAACTGTATTATTTTAAAATATCTAGATAAACTTGGCAAATCAACTCGTATATAGTTTAAAATTGCCAAGTGCAGGCAGATTGGAGAACAGTGGCAGTTAAGCTTTATCCACTAGGATATTCTACAGAATAAAACTAAATTGCCACCAAAATCATATAGTGGGATATTTACCTTGATTTGAGTTTTGAGTTTCCCGCAACCCAAAACTCAAATTATGGTAGACATCCCGTTGTAAATCAATTTGTTATTAATAGTCATGATAGTTTAAAACATTTTAAATTGTTACCGATCGCCAACCTGCCTTCAAATTGTGCTGTTAAAAAATCCAACTCATGACAAATGCACTTTATTGTGATATTTGCAACAAATTACAATTATACATATTATTTTTTTAAATTTAAAATTATATTTCATTCAGGCAAACTTATTAATAAATAGAGAAGAAAATCCCCTTTTAACTTAAGACAATGGTTTATTTGAAAACTGTTGAACGGCTGCTGATAAACTTACCACATGTGGGCTCCCAGTCTTCACTAACTCTCCCGGGTGATCCGCCAGCAGTCCTTCCAAGGTCCTCTCAGCTAACAGCTCGGCCGTCAACGGCTGACTTGGCAGCCCATACGACGGCGGTGCTTCGTGCCCCAAACCGTTGGTTGTTGAGCTCACTTCACTTGACAGATGCATTGTGTCAACCTTTGACTACATTTACAAACTACTATCCATGCTTAGGTAGGTAATGCTTTTCTTCGGTAGTCGTCTGTATTCGCTATCTTTATTTTCTCTTTGCGATTGCGATCTTGTGATGAAAATACAAATTTTATCTATTAGTTGTTTTGTTTGATTCAGTTGATAAACGACTCTGATCCTTATCTACTATGTTAAAATGTTTCATAATGATTTATTCAATCATTTTACTAATTATTGACTGTATAATTTTTCCGTGTCTTTGTCTCGCAGCTTTATCATCATCCGTCAAATGACCATAGCAGTTGTTATTTTGGATTTTAGCGTCAGTGATTTTTCGATGAAAACATCTTCTTGTTCTGGAACAGAAGTTATCAATATAAAAATCATTCACACGATATAGCCACATAACATTCTACATTGGGGTAAATGTGGAATGTCATTTACCATACAATAACAGTTTTTCTTTAGTCATTAAGCAAGAAAGTAAGCAAGCAGCAATTAATACAACATTTCATAATGTAAATCTAATTTTATTGTTATACAGTTAAGTACTCAAAACAATGAACAGAGAAAAACAAAAGAACTATTCTCAAAAAGAGAAAAGAACTATTTTGATATCCTAGTATAGTCTTATGTGTAAATGATTGCGGCCAACAAATGTCTAACAACTATAAAAAAATAAAAAATGAGCGCCATTGTCATAGGTGTAAAACCTCCTTACAATATTTCTGCGGACACTTTGGTATTCGACCTTTTTGGTGTTTTTACTCTATGGAACGTAGGAGGCTGCTTGATCTTAGGGAATTACATACCTACAGTTCTTAGAAGCTACAGAACCATAGAGCTAAAAGATTAGTACATCGAGTAAGTATCGATATATACGATACGATAACTGGATACGTACCCAATGAATAAGTACAACGCCACATAGACCGTGTCTATTACACTGCCTAATACAAAAATCAAGAAAAGTTTCAGATTACATTCAAATCTGTATCTGGCAAAATGAAACCTAGAAGAAATCAAACAGTAGAACAAAACATATCTATTTTTAAACGTGTATCCACAAGGGAGTCTGTATCAAAGCAGGACACGGCTGGCGAGGGTGCGCCGGCTGGCGACAAATCATGCGAGTACCATGAAATATTCTTCCAAATGTACTGCTAATATTAACTTTTGGAGGGGTACTGGAGGTTGAACTTTTTTATATACTTGCGCCATTTTAAAACCATCTCCAGCATAGTTATTTTGTGACTGTTATTTAAATCTATATTTTTACAGAGCTTTCGATGTAAATCTTACAGATTAAAATCTCTTACAGTTTATTAATTACTACTTATTGCTATTTATTATAGATTTTTGTTATAAAAATATGCGTAAGTACTCGCTCTCGGGGTAATCTCAAAGAAACCCGCCGAAATCATAATAATTTGGCATATAATTTGATTTTTTAACGTAACAACTTGACATTTTCAAGCCAGTTGTGCCTACTCGACCTGATGAGCCTACGTACGGGAGCTTAGCCTAACCGAAACCCATAAAAAAATTACAATATGTATAGAAATCCCGAAGGAACAATCAATAAACGTAACAATATCGTGGAATCAAAGTAAACAGCAGTAAAAGACATGCAGGGTAACCCCTTCCCGGAATTAAGTTTAACATCCCAATCGACATATCGTGTAGCCTATTTGTGCGCCTTGGGGAGCGAATATATTCTTAGTGTTATTGCCGATACGATCTCTCGAGGGATGAGACTGTGGATGTGGTATTTCTTTTTCATCACCATTCCTTCATCTACTACTCATGCCTCCCAAATATTTGCCTGGAAGAGATCGTTTCTAAGCAATAAGGCCATGGTCGCCCATTGTACTTCAGGCCTAATACGCCACGTTGAGCAGTCGAAGCGTAGTCGAATAAGAGCGCGGATAAGTTAGATTCGTATTACGCTGGCCACTTAGAAGCGCGGGAGACATTGACCTTATCCGCGCAGCTAGTCAGATATATCCATTCTTTATCAGGAGTAACGCCTTCTTATACTTCGCACGCAATTGCCTTCACAAACCAAACGCCTTCTCCATTGACATTCTTCGGAGCTCCTGAACAATTGTCTTGTTTGAAAGATCAAAGCAAGTCGGGCGCGGTGGCTAACCAACCGTGCCTGGTGACAGAAGGTGGTCCCTCGCGACTTTTTTAAAGTAACTGAAGACTACTTTGAGGACAGGAAGGAAGCGTGAACTAAAGGGCAAATTTTACACGGCAATCAACCTTTGAACTATTTTAATATATTTTCTCGATTTTTGCGGATCTTCGTAGTTAGAGGTTCTTATTCTTTTGCTGGGAAGTTTTTGCCACAAAATTATGGTACTGACTACACCTTTCTATAATTAAGGATTTTTTTTATATTGAGGACAGGAATGTACAAGTAATTGTATAAACTCTGGTACGAACCTCCAATAGCTAAATAACGTAGGCTCCTAGGAACTTGCTTGCCTGCTTACTGGCCAATAGCCGTGTACATTGATAAATAGCTATTTTTTAGCTGAACAAAAGTTATTATAGGACCTTTCTAAAACTTAATCCATTCAGAGACTTATGTCAGTTAAACATCTCGTAGGTACATTCCAAAGAACAATGGCAGAATTTGGTCTGGACTTTTTTTTGCGTCCATGGATCTGATGTATATGAATCAAATTTAATAAATTTTCTACGATTTTTCAATTATTCACACCTTCTCGTAAAGGCCGGAGTTATTTTATGATATTTAAAAGCTTATCAAATGATATTCGAATTAGGTACATTCGAAATGTTACCATTTTATTAGTGGTGCGGGTACAATTATTGAATGCAATGTATCATTTGTCTTTGATTTGTCTTTGATAGTGTCATGTTGTCAGCAGTTGTCTGTCAAGACGCCTCAGAATCTAGAACGTAGTGGTTTTATTCTCTTTGACAGAATCCTTCCGAGACTTCGGCGTTTTTCATCTCTGCTGTGTTTTCTATACTAATATTATAAAGAGGAAAGATTTGATTGTTTGTTTGTTTGTTTGTTTGAATTGAATAGGCTCCGAAACTACTGGACCGAGTTAAAAAATTCTTTCACCATTAGAATCCTTAATTTTTCGTGATGAACATAGGCTATATAATATTTTCAAAAAAGTTAGGAATCCGCATGAAAAATTCAATAATTGAACCGTGGGCTGTATATTCAACCTCTTTTTCTATTATGGCGCGTCAGAATAGAAAAAGAGGTTGTATAGCGCACGGTGCTTGCTTTTTCTCTACGGCCAGTGTCAGTTTTGGAATGTTGAGTCAATGTCAAAAACCCTAATGCTGTTAAAAAAGTAAAGATCCGTATGAAAACTGTGAAACCTATCGTTTTAGTGTGTATAATTTCTGAATTTTTTGTTTAATACCCGTGCGAAGCCGGGGCGGGCCGCTAGTGTGTTTATATTTTGGTTTTCTATTTATTTTTACCCGAATTACGGAAGCCACAGGCGACTTATTTACATACGTATTTACACCCGACCTGGACTGTTTATGGACTGATTTGATTGATACTGCCCTGTGTCTGGCTAGTGCATGGGCATTTTCTATGTAAAATAAAAAAATATCTATTAATTTAGGTACCTATATATATTGTTTTAAGTATATAAGTTATCTAGTAGGAACTCATAACATAACACAACCTCTGCTTAGCTTCGGGCTAGATGATGCTGTGTGGATTATCCAACATTAGGTATTTATTAAAATCCTCAGTTTTTTTGTGTTTACGGGGCAAGTAGGTAGGTACATTTTTTTTAATACACGCCCAGCTTTCGTAAACATACAAGAAGTTTAGAATTTGTTTTGCTCATTTTGTTTATCATTTCTCATTTCGAATATTTAAGGTGGCGTGGTCTAATTGATAAGACCAAACCCAAGACCAAACCACATTATCCATTTCTTTATGATTTGATTTCAATCTGCGATGTTTTATAGACAAATATTGTTTGATGTTCATTCATAACCAAAAAATTCAAACACTGAAATCTTTTTTTTCCGGCTTTCCCCAAAGAAAATAGTCTCATTTATAGATTCTGGAGCTAACGCCAAATCTTTTAACATTTTTTTCATTACGGGACGCTTCAATTTGATCCCAGACAATTCTTAGTATGGAGACCTGCCATTGTTCTTTACGTCATCCTTTCTTTACTTAAATTTTAATAATTTAATTTTCTAATCTAGCCCTTCTAAATCATTCCCTGCACCACAGCCGTGATTCCGGCCTAAATCATGAATACAGCTATAAAATCTTAGCGTAAAAACATACATAAAGGGCAAAGGTCGTAAATAATAAAGCATGTAAGGGTTCCGTACAAGTGGGTAATGCTCGTTACGCTCCCTTCCACAGAGGAACCCAAATGGGGTAAAGATACATTACACCGACCTTTGTTTCAATGGCCCTGTGCCTGTGTTCCTGGTATTCAGATCCTCGTAATATAACAAAGTTTGAATGGAGAGAACGCCAAAACTAACGGGCTTTAGAAATTTGCGTAGGTTTTTCATTGATGTTGATAAAGTAAATGAATAGGAACGGAGTTTCTCGGAAGATGCAGAGGTACGTAACAATTGGGTTACGGTCAATGAATTACTAGTAGTTACACCTTACTGGTCCATTGTAATGCTTATAATGATGCTTGTAATGATTTTAAAACACTAACTTACATAGATTGATAGCGGTAAGCGGCCGACATGACCACTACGTTTCTGCTCTTTGCGTATAATACTACAAAGATACTATAGGCTTTTTAATAAAAAGTTTACAGTTCAGTAGATTTGGATGATTTGTTTCGAATCCGGTCGAGTGTTTTGCCGGTTTGGCTTCATTTCCAAGCTGGCGGATTTGCAGAATGTTTATCATCTCTTTCAACCGGGATTTTTTTGTTATTTTTTTACCTCTGTTGGTCTTTTTTTGGACATACGATGCTGTTTTGTAGTATTGGAAGGTGTCGAAATATTGTTTAGACCAAGTTTATGACCAATCAGAGAGTTTCGTCAATCCACGTGAAAATAATTGATTGACACATTTTAAAGATTTTTTTTTTTAGGTAAAATCTATTCCAAATTTTGAAGTAATGCAAAACGGAGCATTACTAAAACTCAAAGACATCTAAAACTTCTTCACCCCCGACGATTTCTTAATACAACCCTCAGAATTCCAAAGATTCCCTAATAACGTCACATCTGTAGGACGCGTCAAACCCTTCGGCCAATTTATCGGCCCAATTTTAAAGAGCGGGCCGAATCAATAGAAGGGACAAGGCCCAAGAGACTCGAGACATGGATAATGATCGTTCGACGACCAGCGACGGTTACAAATGGCCAGCAAATGTAATATCCGAGTGTCCGAAGGGATGAGTGTATGATGAAAGCGGGTTGTCGGCGCTTGTTTGCTTAGTAGGTTGCTTATGCTTCCCGGTATGAATCAGGTTAAATCAAATTAATTTATCGCATCCATTACATGCTATAAAACTTGTTACAATGTAATGGAATGTCACATGACGTGTTCTAAACGATTTGCGTGCAATTCTTTTTAATTTACAATAAATAACTAATACAATTATAAAGAAAATAATAATAATTCACATAGGTACAAATAAAGATATTGTAATAATGTTATTATTTAAAACCAAAATAAATTACAATATTATGGGCATATTCTACAACTTATTGTTCATAAATTAATGAAAGTTACAATAAAAAGCTTCCAATCATTAATGATTATTCAATACTCACATTATCCTAGAAAAGAAACTAAACCGCCCAGTGTGAAAAATCTCGGTCTTATTCAAACTTATTACTTACTAGTTTCACATTGCAGTCCTTATAACAACACAGTTTTTTTTATTTTTAACACGCCTAATAAGTTTACAAGGAAAATGGAAAAATATCCCTTAAAGAGTAAGTTTACTTTCTCTAATGGAAATACTTCTCTTTCTGTCTTCTTCTATTGACATAAGTCGACCTTACCGGCTTTTCCCGGTTTTACCCTACCAGTAAGAAACTTACCGGTTTTCTGCCAATGGAAACCTTGACTTAGAAGGGCTTAGATATTCAAATAGGAGGTTCTTAGCCGGATGACGGGCAAGACGGCCACCGGACTTCCTGATTTTGAACGGAACGTGTTACGAATTAGGAGGGCTTTAGAATTTGGAAGTTTAATTTAAATGGGTACAGTCACTGCCTTTTCTTGTATAAAACAGGAAACTCCATTAGTGGTTTAGATTTTTTATTTGTTTAAAAATGGAACTTTGTTTTAAGCTCGTAATTCGTTATTCATTCGCAATAAAAAGACTGTTACCAGAAATTCTTGACTCTCAGATAGGTCTTGTCAAGGGGAACTTAGACTCTTACTTTTTCATTATTTTACTATAGACTGTACCGAATAAGTCAGTATATTTATGGGTACCGTCTCGCCATTGATCTCAATTTCAAACAACAATATTAACAAATCTAAATCGCCATCAAATCCCACCCCAAGGCACTTTAAAAGCAAAACAAAAATGCAGGACCCTTTCGCAATATTGGTGACGATAAACAACGTCTAGCACAATCAAGCAGTTAAATAAGAATGTTCTGGGATGCCGGGGTGGCGTGATGTCATTTATTAAATCCGACGCGACACGATGCCACTCCAGTATCACGAATGCTTTGAACCTTTGGTGCTTGTCGGGTGATTATTAAATGCGTTGTTGGCCGTATTGTACGAGTATTTTACAGGGCGTGACGTACTTAGTAGGTAAGTGGTTCCATCGGGTCATTGCCTTTGAGGTTCAAACGTCAATATACCAGACGTTATAGTCGTTTTGCATTGGTGACATCATACCTAAATTTTGGCAGATAATTTTAGAAGATACGGAAATAAAAATTTGCTGATCAATACAAGCTTTGTATTGCAAATAATCAAAAACATGTCCGCTTATTTCTAGGTATAACTGTTTACTGCGGTTGACTGTTACTACTCTGGCAGATTCTAAAAAACTAAACATCAAAAAAGGAATTCATAAAATTCGAATTTCGTGTTGTATTCTATGTTCGCAATTCGAATGTCACGCAAACAAGTCAAAGCGCGCGAACAATGCCGCTACCCCATCAGAGGGTACCCGCTGAGATGTAGCGCTTATTGATTTGTAGAGCTTTGTTTAATTTGTTGTAGTTAGGAATATTTTAGTATAGGGTATAGTGTTGCCATTGTTTTCATATTTGCAATAGTTGCCATTGTATCTTATGTATGGACTTTAAACTTAGAGTTGAGATTAAAGAGGTAATCAGTTTGGAGAATAAAACATAATAAAAGTGGTAGCTTTTTTTCAATGTTTTTGCTGTAAGATTTTTTAGCGTTTAGTATTAAATGTGGTCCTGTCCACTTAAAATATATTCCTAAAAGTTAAGGCGTAGCACACACAAGCGGATAAAAAGTTCACATTGCGGGATCATCCCAACAGTTAACGACGCACGGCTCAGCAATTACAGGTGAAACTTTTGGGATCGCCGCGGACTCCTAATGGGAGTTCACGCACTTTTTAACAAGTTTTCGCGGATGTTCGTAAAGGATATTGTGGGATTACGCAAAGGTATGGTTTTATTGACCATTATTTTGACAGAAATATAATTATTTATTAAATGATTTTTCTTTAGAGATAAGTGAATAAAAAGAAGACATTTTGCTAATTATTTTTTGGGAAATGTTTTAAATTCAGTTATTTGCCGAAAATTTTAAAAACTCTTTAATTTCCTCAAAATATATGATCTCCATTTTCAAATCGTCTTTTTCAAAAATTATTACAAAATTACTATACTTAACAGTTTATAACTAAACCAAGTAAAATAATCACAAAGGCCAATTCAAATAACGAACCACACCTAAAGGCAGTATCACATATGTCGGTATCTCAGAGTTTAATCTTCGCGGCGTAGTGTGCGCCCAGGCTAATGAGGCTGCGGTTTTACCGAAAACAACACGCAACTTCGCTCCTCCTACCCACACCAAGTTTGTGGACTTACTCCAACTTTCTACTAATTAATTTTCATTTGTCGAACCTACACGTAACAACAAGAAAAATGATACCAATAAAAACAATAAGAACTTTTTTCTTTACCTCAAAAAAAGAAAAAAACCACTTCAAAAAAAGAACACAACACTGCAACCGCACAAAAAAAAAGTTTCGCTCGCTGACCGCGGAAAAGCGCGCGCGTCCGCCACCGAAACGTGGTCGACATTAAAACCTTAGCGGGAAAGAAAACCGTCCCCTTATTACGTCTCGAAAGAAATTCTCGCGCACACAGGGGTACGAAAGAAGTCCACCCACACTGGTAAGATGCTGCAGGCGACAGGGGGACGTTTGTATGTGTGAGTGCGGCACAAATAAGTATTAAAAGAGATAGTTAGGTGTGACAGGCACGCGAACATGTTACCCTGACGATCTAACCATATGGCGACGTATGGACAGGGGTTATTGTAGATTTCGCAATTTGAAGGGTCTTGGGTACTGGCACGTAAATGTTGTTGAACCCTTTCGGTACTAAGATTTTACTCATCAACCATGAATCCTTGTTGAGTAAAGGCTAACCTAGGTCTGTATGAAACTATATATTACAAATTACTTCGTAAAATACCTACTAAGGGTTCCTTTTGGTTAGTTGATGACCTAAAACTAAACTGAAGAGTAATTAGGTTCTTGCACGGTGTTTTGTTTAAGCGAACAAAACAAAAAGCTCTTTAGCTTAATTTTTAGGAACTCATACGGACTATGTAGTTATTCTGTGCTGATACTAAGGTACCTAAGCCAACATTCGAATACCTCAATAATATTTTGATAGGAGGTAGATATTCTTTCAAGAGGCTGATGTTTCTCTAAGCAGGACATAAACTTAGAAAATATAATTAGAGTAAATATGCTACGGCGTAGCACATTGCTACGAGCCTACGAGTTATAAGACGAAATGAAAATTTCTCGTACCTATCCAAGTATAAGCTTATCAATATTTGATAAGAGCATAGCCAAGCCAAGTATCGTCTCATAAGAACCTTAACGCGCCCTCCAGCAAGCCGACAATGGAAATTTTATACCGTCGTAAAATTTAACTGCCCAGTTTAATAACTAAAGTCTAAGCTGCTAGCGTCGTATCGTTGACAAAAGGATGAGCTTGAACCTATTCGCACACACACAGACGCACCTCCGACCGCTTAGCCACACGGTGTCCGCACCGCACACACACAACCGCACCACCACATCTTTATAACCCATACGCCCACCCGCCAAACACGCCCAACGTCTTGGGTTTTCTTATAAACCGCGTTGTGTTCGGCGTCCTGCTCTAATACGTGACCTTAGATGGAAAGCTCTCTGTCTAGCGCAATGACGAGCTACACATAAAGCGATGCCACATTCCCGCCTTTTTTCCCACTCCATTTTGACAGCTCGCGGCTCCATATCTGGCCGGAAGCTAAGACAGCGTTCACAGTCGTGGAAACTCAGTTTCCACCGTCTGAATTCCTCCAGACTCACAGCTTACTCATAGCCCAAGATAAATTGGACACTCAAACACACCCATCTCATAGAAACCTGACGTCCAGGAACAGAAAAGATCAGATCAGCTGATAAAGGTCAGTTCACTAGTTAACAATCGAAAAATGAATCAATCGTCTTCGGATCAGGAGTTTCTTACAGCCAACCATTTTAGATCAGCCTAGATTACGTTCAACAAACAAAAATCTAAGATATACCTGCACCCATTTGTATAGTATTCTTGTACACGGAGTCTACATTACCTCGCCTCTATACTTTAGTAGTAAAAGTTAGCAAAAGTTTTAAGAATCATTACGAATCTTGGAGTTTCTCGCCGTGTGTCGCAGTGTGCCCGTCGTCTTACCGGCTAAGTGGCTCAAGGCGCGTTAGCGGGCGCGGGCGTCTCTGGGCGGGGCTGAGGCTGCGGCGGCCTGCCATCGGCACACCGAAACACACATTTTTCCCGCCGCAAACCTCGCGCCGGGGTTAGCCGCGACCCGCAGATCTCGTTCAAGAAGACAGAGAGATCGGATATATTCGTGCTCTTCGTTCACGCATGCGTAGAGCGCGGGAAATGGGCGCGAATTTTGACAGTTGTTAGATGAAGTTTTCTCGGGAGGTTCTGTTACGGAGCGAGCGATTTCAATTTCAAGACTGCCTTACTCATTTATGTAGAATTTTGATTTCAGCTCTGTAGAAATCTTTTTCATGCAATGCTTATTAAATCGGATAACGTAGGCAATAAAAGAAATTCCTTTTGATAAATCTAAATCATTTAACGTGTTAACAAAACAATAAACCCCACCACAAAATTAAACGGACAAGCAAAACCGAACCGTAACAAGCCATCGAACTGAATAGTCTTCCCCGAAGGTCAACCACAAAATGGTCGTACCCAGGCTCGAAGTTACATGGCGTGTGGCCACATAGTGGGCCGGCGGTTGCGGCGGGGGCATATCAAAACAAAACCGGTTGGAAGCAGTAACCACTCTTGTGGTGACCTAATCACGCACACAATTTGCAGGTCACCCGCGCCCGCTGACACCGCAACCGCTGGGGAACCAGTAACCACTCTTGCTTACTACTAGCTTACTAGCTTATAAAACAGGCACAATGGCTTTACCTAGCCATAAACGTGGTTCTGAAACGTCTGTAACAGACAAAAAAGCCAAACTCTAGAGGCGCGATAGCCATGTTTGGAAAGAAACGGCTGACGCTTTACCGCTCGATCAAGCTCTTTGATTGACCTATATGTGTAATATTCTTCTGGAATACTGATCTAAATAATAGAAAGAAAGAAAATAATTTTACTAACCCTATATATCTACTACACAATTCAATAACTTAAGACTAAATTAATCCTAGGCATAGGTACTCATACTTTTTGTGCGTAGCAGAGGTTTAGGGCAAATATAACCTACACTCAGCATAGTGCTGGAAAATTGTGCTAATACAAGGTGTTTTAGGGGCAGAAATGCGCTTACTTTGTCTTTTAAACGAAATACGTTGCAATGTCGGGCAAAAGTATGTAGACTCTACCATCAAATAACTAAATATATATCTTTCAAATTTAATTATTAAATAGAATAGAAAGACCTTTATTTATAGCGACAATACAAACGGTTAGAGAAACTTTAATAGATAAGCTACACATGCATATAGTTGTTAGAAAAAAGGCCCTAACTCAGCATAATACTGGCTAACCTTACAGTACCGTAGAGAATAGAGACCTAGCCAGCGCTGATCATCCGTCAGATTAAACTTTTCAGGTAATATACAATTTTTCTTTTCAATCTTACAAAACTGCAGTAGTTACTAACAGCAATTATGAAACTGTTCATCCTGGTAGTAATAGTAACTCAGCGTTAAATAAATAACTTGAAACCTGTTCACGAATAAACAATTTAAAACGTCAAGAATAGGGAAAAGGGTAGAACCCTTGCTCCCGACATTATGTTTTCTGACAACCAATTTTACGTGTTTGCTGACGGTGTTTACATCGTACTTGTACACACAACTTGTAAGAATACATTGTGAACAATCAGATAGTGCTCGGTTAGTAGATTCGAAATTAAATACCAATCAAAATTATTATGAGTCGTCGAGAAAAAAATATATTGAGCTAGAAGTAGTAATTAACTCTACTAATATTATAAACAGTAGAGATTTGATTGTTTGTTTGAATTGAATAGGCTCTGAATCTACTGCATCTCCTGTATGTTATCTGTGCTACTGCACAGATTGGGATTCTTTCACCATTAGAACCTTACATCCTTATCCTAATATCTTTATCCCTGATGATATTAAAAGTTAGGGATACGAATGAAAAACTTCTCATAATGTAACCCAAATTGTAATTTAAATAACCGTGCGAACCCCGGGCGGACCGCTAGTGGTAAATCACCTTTTTTATATTAAAGCTTTCTCATACCTAAAGGTCCGACAAATGGAACCAAAAGAAAGAAAATAGTTTTATTTACCTTAAAAAATATACTGTACATAAAGTTCTAATTTGGTTAAGTATGTAGGTATATAAATATTTTTTCTTTAATTTTGGTATTTTTAGAGTAGTTGATAAAACTATACACAACAGCCTTAAAAGTATGGTATAAACTAAAGTACAAAATAATTATTTTTTGCGTAGCAGTGTTGAAGGAAAACATGGCGTTCACTCAGTGTTACGCTGGGCGAACAATCAACATACACAATAGTTATTATTCAGCCTTCTTCAATTTCCTTATCAGATGTTTATTAAGGAGTAGGTAGGTAGGGCATGTCTACTAACTTCGCTGTGCTAGTTATAATCGAGACTCGGGTGCATACAGCTGTGTTGTAGAGATGGGACACGTACGGTAATCTATCGATATCGATGGAGAACGTAACACTAAAGTCATCTTCTGAAAAATAAGCCTATTAATAAATGATTTTCTTTATTTCTTTCAAGCTTAGTTTAACTTTCCACCTTTTTTAGAATCTTCATCTTAGTCGTCTCTTGACTTCATTTCTTTTTGAATTTTTCGTTATTCAACACAAAAAACAATTGTACAATGCAGACTTACGAGCATATTATAACCCCATTCGAAATGTACCTACATCCAGTACATTATCCATAGATTACCAAAGAATTTTTAAAAGTAGCCTATTACTAGTTGTTATATAATTTGAGGTTATATTTTATACATTTTAGACTTACTAGATGACTGATTTACTTAATACAATATATAACATAGATATACATAAAAGGAACATAATACCTTCAACAAATATCTGCACATCGTAAATACATTTCAACAGCAATCGAAACCGCATCCGTGCATCGCACGCGAACCTTCGCCCACCGTGCCATAGGGTTGACAAAGCTCGAAAACGTGTCATAGACAGCCTTTAAAGTCATAGACAGGATTTAGCCCGTTTAAAAAACAATCGATAACAACACAACCCTTCCACATCGCCATATGCCGCGCCCTTAAATTACGGAACTTCGCGCTCATAATAGAGAGATATGCCTTTAATATCTGCCGGAAACTGCAGAGTTCCTTGTTTACTTTTTGCCTCCGTTCTTATATTAGAGATTGCGCCACGAGCGGTGTAGGGTGGCCGAGAAATGTCTTGCATTCGTAGAATAATCAGTGTATTCAAAAACACGTTCAAAAATCAGGCTACACAACTTTTTCATGTAATCAAGAAGCGTCTGTATATGTGTTAATCAAAAAAAAGTTTTAACAAATGGTTGTAATCATTTATATCGATATAAATAGGATTTTGTGCATTCTTAGCTCATATTTGACTAAAGTCATAATGTCAAAAAAGGATATCTTTCTGAGGCACCTTGTAAGATAATACAAAATATTTCAAAATTACCCTTAGAGCTGGATAGGTACTTAAAATAATTACGTTGTCTACATCGGATGGTTATTCTCATGCGCTTATTACGTACAAATCTTCATTCAGAGGTTATTAGTTACTAAGCGGGGAAGAATTAGATTGAACCTTTAGTACTTATGTGCTAAGTATAAGTTAGTAATGAGTTATTATTTAGATAGAAGCACACATCTCACACTGCCATACAATGCAAAAATGCTTTATTGTACCTACACCAGTAAATAACAAAAAACATTACAAAAGATAAGAGTAATGGGTGGCTTTATTGCTTAGAAACGAGAGCTGAGATCTCTTCCAGGCAACTTTTGGATCGTAATTGTTATTAGAATTATCATACTATCTATCTATATTTTGAACATTGCAGATAATGTATGGATAACAATAACAGGCGCACATTTTTGAAAATATTATCGACAACAACTCCTCTTTATTACAACATTCTCCACCCATTGCTACGTAGAAGCCTCCAAAGTCTAAGATTATTTATTGATGGAATATCAGACAGCAACAGAATACAAAAGGAAAAAACGCATCAATAACTTCACACTATCGTGGAATGAGATCAATTTTCTCATATTTACAGACAGCACATAAGTCTCATAACCTCCAAATAACCCACTACAGTCGGACATAAAAAGGCAATACCATCAATGCCCATAAAATCCCCCTCGCAATTTCAATCAGAACTGGCCGTGCACCTGTGAGGCCGATGTCACAGCTAAGCACGTGCACAGCTAAGAGGCTACTTAAACTAAGTGACCCCACTTACTGAATCCTGTCAGTGATGCCATGTTTGACGTTTTCCCGAAGAAAACGGGAGTTTATTGCCAATTTTCCCTATCTCGTTATTTTTTAAAAACATTGTTTAAATGTGATTAATCTTCTAAACTTTTTTCCAACGTCAAACAAACGATTTAAAGACAGATATTTGTTATTATTTTACCGTGGTTGTGTTAACGCATTCACTCCTCAGCCTTGGCCAAGCTACACAGTAGCGCTGACGAAAAAATGCGTATTGGGTCATGAAAGTGTTAATATACCTATAAAGACAGAATAAGCTTGTATCGACTGAGTACACTTGACCTACTCTGGTTCCAAAAATACCGTAAATTCGTCATCCAAATCTGGACATTCTCCAATTACTTTTTGCCACTTCTAATAAAAGCTTGGACTGGTAACACTGAATCCCAACCGTGCCTTCAAAGACACTCCAATCGCCAGCAATTTCACGACCCTGGGCACCAGCTGCGACCGACGCAAAAATATAACATTCCCCAAAAAACATTTGCGAAAGAAAGGGATATTAGTCTCCACGGGGCCATAATCGAAGCCAATCGGCCCACGGAACCCGCCTTCACGACAGTTCCTTTATTTATACCATTACTTCTCTATGGTAATATCGTAAAATGATATTTTATGCGCGTGTAGACAAGCTGATTTTATAGCGTCCTGATTTGTATATTTTGGGCATATTTTTAATATTTTAAGCTGGGTTGTCTTTGTGATGGGGCTGGTAGAGTAATTTAAGAAGAGAGAGAGACATTAGCAACAGTATAATATAAATAAAAAAGTCACAAAATCAACTCTGTTGGTAACACAGTCTATAAAAATCATAACAGTTGTATGTATAATTAAGTGTAGAGGTATTATAAAAACGGAAAAATCCTTGGTCAAACCGAATACACGCCGTTTTGAGTACCTACTGCAAATCCGTTAGGCCTATGATGTGCACCGTGACAAGCGTGTCATAACTCTATTTCTCGTAAAAAATGCCGAACTCGATTTCTCGTCGTCCCAATACTTCAACTGGCCGAAAATAAAAAAAAAACAATAGAATTCAGAATCCAGCACGAAACTAATTGAAGTCAAGCCCACTCGTCAAGCAAGAGTCAAAACAAGTGGCTTGATGAAGCTGAGAGTGATGGTTTATTATAATGTGGGTGTCGGATTCTGCATCAGCTCTACAGATTAGATTTCAGCGACGACTCAACGGCGTGTCGCGAGCACGGCGCTCCCCGTTGCGTTTCCAGAAGCCGTACGCTAGAATGCGCTGCAAGAAAAGATGTGGCTTTGCTTATTGGGTGTTAAAAACTTAAACTAGCCGACAATAAGGTCAAGGAGTTTTTCCTGTCAGAAAATTCATATTGAATATTGATACTTACTTTAATATATTTATGTATCTAAGTTGTATAAATATTATACTTTAAAAAGAGATTTTCTTGAGATAGCAGAAAACGATCGTGGCCAGTTAAGGCTCCGGCGACGGATGAATTGAACTTCCCATTTAAATGTAGTAACAAAATGATTGTAATTTGAGCATATTTTCACGATGGCCTGCTATTATGTGTATTAAAATAGTATTTGCCTGGGTTCCTGTCAATACATTTTTTTAAAATACTTTTCTGTATTGAATTTAAATCTAATTGCATTTTTACATCAAGTTTTCTTAATATTTGTGCTGTCTAAATATAATAGAAAAAACTTTATTGACTGATTCTAGCAAACTGTAGTTCATACCTAAAGCGAGCCCTCCTCATGGGCCTATTCCTCTCTGTAAATTTATTAATGTCAATAAGATAAAATTTAAAATATCTGCTTTATCCTATTACTTAGTCACCTTAGATAGTAGCAATTTTATTTTATTTATTCATCTAAAATTTATGGCCATTGTATGCGTGGTACAAATCTGATTGGTGTTTTTCAAAAGGTACCCCTCATATTATTATTGTAATTTGCCTCCATTCCATGACTAAGACATTTTCACCAACTGGACACTGGCAGAAAAGTGGCAAATCAGACACATATTGCCATAACGAAGAAGTCAAGCCAAGTCATAGGCCTATTGATGTCGCACCCTCTTCTATCGCAAGCTGCAAACTCCCGCGCTTTTCCCGTATTTTTTCAATACTCGTTCGGGATCGTTTAACATTTTTATGTGTAATCTTCCCAGTGGCGATAAGACAGGATATTTTTGCGCTCCACTTTATTTTATCGAGTCTTCGGCGAGATCTAAACAGATTAAATCTATCTGTGGGGTGTACCGTATACGTTTATGATGTCGGCTTGTTGGCTTTTAGGCTTATCGTGTCAAGAAATTCTGATCCCTTGGAGAGTTTTTATGTATCTTACGAATTAAGAGGAACGACGCCTGGGTTTCCCATAAAACACCGAGTTTTGAATATAAATTTAATTACGTTCTACAATAGTTTTTATAATCTAATTAATCTATAGTATTGACCGGTTCGATTTGTGAACCGAAGTGGCGATGCGACGCGGCGCGGGGCGAAACTCCGGTGTCGTGTCGCAATCTCGCGAAGTCATCAAAATCCGTTGGTTCAATTGAGTTCATTTCAGGTATCGGCTAATTGGGTTAAACCGATAGGTATAACATCTCCACCCTCAGATCAACGACTATTTTTGAAGATTGGGAAAAAATGTCGTTGGCAGCTTCCTTTCATTTTGAGATGAATCTGGTACAGCATAAGTTGAGGCTGCCTGGGTTAGCTCTATCTCGATTTTCGAGTTTTCCTTTGTTCGGTGTACGTACAATCTTCGACATAGAACGATGGCGGCGAGTACAAGTGCACCGGATAGTGCACCGTAGAAGGGGATGGTGGTGTGATAGAACGTTGAGGGTTGTTCTATTCGTACGGTCTCCTGCTGGTGTATTTTATCTTGAATATCGTGAAGCTTTCTCAGGTTGACGGAGTTGACCTTGAGAGTATAGGGTGCAGGTACATCATCTGGCTGAACCGGAATTTTGGTTATCTTCACAGGTTGTCCATGGATATGATCGTTGACGTTGACGATGGTGAAGTCATCTGTGCGCAGCTTGCAGTTATGTGGTATAGTTGCTAAGTAGCTGCCGTTGAGAGTGTTGTACTCCTCTCGTTCGCATGTGAGGCGAACCTGAGTCGGATGCGGGAATACGACGGCGTAGTGGCGGTCGTCCAGTTTCTCCATGGCGGGCTTCATTAGGTCGATGGTGGTCATTTCGCAGGTTTCGGGCTTTTCTCCTTGAATAATATTACAGATGCAATCGGGTTGAGATTTCAGTTGGTGGTTGAGCTGGTCGTCGCATATGTACCTCGTACCTGACTTCGGGCATTCAGCCTCTATGTACACATGAATTTTTCTAGTGATAGCGAGGAGCGGGAAAGGTGGGATGACAGCCTGCCTATTTTTATTCGGTACTATAACCAATCTATATAAAGTATAAACTAGCGGCGAGACTACGGGAAACTTAAAAGCAAAAACTAATTGATCTCCATTATAAAACGATGCTGGTTTAATAACGTCGTAGTACTCTCTAATTTCTAAATCTAATAACTGATCTTTAGTATAAAAAGATTTCAATTTTCCTAACATACCTTTCATAACATTTATACTTATCATTGAATGATGAGTGCGCGAAGCACCGCAGAATGCAAGCGCATTTTCTAACCTACTTATTTCATTTACTAAGCTACCTACGTTATTGCTAGTTATCGCCAATATTTGTGCGAATTTTGCAACTTTAACTAATTCGCGTTGAGGATACGAATTGGGGTCGAGTAACATCAGCAAAGTCTTATTTATAGCGACTTGATTATCTACAATTTTGGAAATTATTTTAGTTTGTTCATCCATCCAATCTTTGCTAAGACTGATATGATGATTTTGTTCAGTGACGATCTTATCCTGATTTTTCCTGAGAACTGAAAGGGCTTCATTGTACTTTACAGCATCCGTATAGTCAAGATTCCCTGTAATGCTCTTAATAACTGATCCTAGACCATCTACTAAACCTCTTCTAAAACGAGTTGGCTCTAAAGATTTTAATTGAAGCGATGCGTAATTTAATTCGTTATATAAGTGATCTAGCTGAGATTCGTAGACTGCATACGTGAAGTTATCTACTTTACGTTTTATTTCCGTAAGTTGCAACCGTACTAAGTTAATGTTAGAGTCTATTTCTTTAAGTTCTATGAATTGTAAAAACGTATGATAATGGGTTGTTAGTCGCATGGGGCCTAATTTGAAAGGTAAAAACCCTGGTCCGTCTTCAAGTCCTTCGAGTTTTATTTCCTGTCCGTATGTCAGTGTTGGACTCAGGAGAGTCAGCAGCAGGATCAGCATCCTGTAACAATTTCGCGGACTTAGGGACACGTTTTAACCTATTCTTTGCGATGGGACCTTTTTTCCTAGATGTATAGATGTGAATGGGAAGGTCTGCTAAAACAGTATCCTGTGTATATCTAGGTGCGAGCTTAGATCTACTAGCACAAGGATTACTAATGAAAATCTGTTGGTCCGGTTGGTACTCCACCTCAGATTCGCGAGACCGGTTACGGTTTTCAATAATCGCGGTCCTATTAGCAAGAGATGTCTCGTTTATGAGATCATAAACTTGTTTCATCTGTTCTCTATGGGACTGTGAATACTGCTGTAATAAGTGTCCTGTAATATCAATGTCAGTCGGATCACGTGGGTCGGTATGTCCTAGTATAAGGTCATAGGGCTTACACTTAGTGAAGCTATGTACCGAACTATTATATGCAATCAAAGCGTAAGGCATTAAATTAATAACGGACTGATCTCGTTGTTTCAATTTTAAAATACGAAGGTGTTCAAGCAAAGTCGAGTGAAAACGTTCTATATTTCCGTTAGCGTTAGGTGAATGTGCATAGGTTTGATGATGCGTGATTTTATGTATCTTACAAAACTCTGAAAACATCTGATTAGTGAATTCGGTGCCTCGATCGGTAATGATAGTGAGTGGTAAGCCGTGATGAGTGCTAAATGTTAATAAGGCCTGTATTACACTAAGCGCAGTGCCGTCTCTAAGTAGGTAGGCTTGACCATACTTTGAGAAAACGTCTATAAAAGTAACATATTTCTCATTTTGGGCAGTGAAGCTGTCCATATGTACTATCTCAAAGGGCCTTGTCGCTGGTGGCACGATGTTGAGTTTAGGCCTAATGGGATTCCTATCATACTTAGCTTGTCCGCATATTGTACAGTCATTTATGAACTTGGTGATGTGATCTTTCATTCGCGGCCAGTAGTAACGAGCTGATAAAGATAGATAACATTCGTTAATGCCACGGTGGTTAGTTTTGCCTTCGTGGTAATTACGAATGATCTCTTGCTGTCTTAGATATTCTTTGACATTTTCTAATTCCTTTTTAGCAAGTACCAATTTCATACATGAGCTTCTGAATTTTTCCTGTAAAATAGGGACAATCTTATACATACCTAAAGGAGGGTTAATAAGAATACCTGTCTTAATTTTAGGGTTAACATAATCCTTAATAGCATTAATTAAATCATGTTCTAGATTCGATTCCGATAACTGCACGGACGTACGTGTGTGAGTGTCGAACGGCTTGGTCGCTGACGCGCGTTTCTTGACGTCACCTACAATCGTCATAATCAGCTGTCGATGAAATTTATTCAAGGGCTCGTCAGTTATGGGAATTTCAAGGATAGGGTTTTCATCGGAGGTATGTACGGTTTTAGTACATGAGGTACGGCCTATTGTTGCAGATGGAGGTACTTCCGATATATTTCCGGCCATAGAGCTAGTCTCCTCGTTACAAATCTCAACGCGAGAGAGAGCATCGGCGTTGGTGTTTTTCTTACCTGGCTTATGTTCAGTAGTGAAGTCATATTCACTTAATTTTAATCTCCATCTAGTCAATTTAGAGTTAGGCTCCTTTAAATTCATAACCCATTGTAATGGTTTGTGGTCCGTATAGATTTTGAACTTACGGCCGTAGAGATAAGGACGAAAGTACTTTGTGGCCCACACAATAGCAAGTAGCTCTTTCTCTATCGTGCTATAATTTATCTCGCTCTCATTCAAGGTACGTGACGCGTACGCTATGGGCTTGTCTGAACCTAAAGAACCTTGCGAAAGAATCGCACCTATAGCGAAATTTGAAGCATCGGTCGTCAGTATGAAGTCGCGGTCAAAGTCAGGGTATCTCAATATGGGATCGTTCGTCAGAAGAGTTTTGCATTTCTCAAAGCTACTAACGTAGTCTGAGTTAAAAGTAATTTTTCTTCCTTTCTTGAGACACTGCGTTAAGGGTTTAGTAATCTTGGCAAAGTCTGGGATAAATTTTCGGTAATAACCGAGAAGACCTAAAAATGATTTTATTTCTTTCTGCGTTTTTGGCATCGGGTATTTTTGAATAGCAGATACTTTATCTGGGTTGGGTTTTATTCCGTCTCTAGTGATGACATGTCCTAAGTACGCGGTCTCAAGTTTGAGAAACTCTGATTTGTCGAGTTGTATTTTGAAATTAGACTCCCGTAGCCTTTGGAATACCTTTTCAAGGTTGATCATATGTTCCTGTAGTGACGTAGAGAAAACTATGATGTCATCTAGGTATACGAGGCAAATGACGTTTTGTAGGCCTCGAAGAACATTGTCCATGACTCGCTGGAAGGTTGAGGGCGAATTTTTCAAACCCATTCCCATCCTTAAGAATTCAAACCTACCCTGTTCAATAGAGAAGGCGGTCTTATGGATGTCGTTCGGGTCCATCTCAACTTGATAAAATCCGGATGCTAAGTCAAGTGTCGTAAAGTACTGACACTTCCCTAACTTGTCCAGTACGTCAGTGATGTTGGGGATAGGATACTTGTCGTCAATTGTCTTTTCGTTGAGCTTGCGAAAATCTATTACTAGCCTCCATTTTTGTTTTCCCGAAGCGTCCATCTTTTTCGGGACAACCCAAATGGGGGAGCTCCATGCGGACTCCGATGGTCTAATAATACCCTGCTCTAACATTTTAGACACCTGATCTTGGACTTCCTCACGAAGTATGTAAGGATAACGATAGCTCTTCGTATAAACGGGAATTTCATCGTGAGTACGTATTTTGTGCTTAATTTTATTTGTGAATGTTAACGGTTCACCTTCAATGTAAAATACGTCGGCGTATTTAGAGCAAAGCGCGATTAAGTTTGCTTTTTCCTCGACGTTTAAATGATCAGTTCTTAAACGCGAGGTAACTTCCTTAGAGCGCGGTGTAAGCGGCTCCGATTCGGTGCGCGCGCACTCTATCGAGAATAGGGTCGCATGCGTCGCGTGATCTAACGATAGAATGACGTCATTATGGGTGTTATTCATGACTTCTACGATGCCACGATTTTTTATTACTGTGGTAATGCACTCGCTTATCACACAGTTACAAATTACCTGTTCGGGGACAAAAACTTCGCCATCCGGGGCGTTAATTGGTAACCGAACCAATTTAGATGTTTCGGCCGGTATTATATCTTCGTAAAGATTTAAGTTTCGCGAGTTATACATGCGAATAGGGTTCACTGCGGCTTTAGTAATAAGCGCGAGCTCTTTAAGATCGAGTTTAGCTTCCCACTTGGTAAGTAAATCCATACCTATTAAACCGTCGAAATGATCATGAAACCTGTATACGAATAACTTAATTTCCTCCGGATCTCTGAACTCTGAAAAACATGGAAGAGTTATAGAATATTTATTCCTACTTGTGGCGTGAACGTTTGTTACCTCGAACGGATCGTTGTTCAACGGTAAGTGTGGGAAATAATTTTCCACGGCCTCTGGACTAATAAAAGACTGATTCGCACCTGTATCTATGAGAAAATTCAAAGGAGGGTTAGCTATACGAATAAAGGGTAGCTGTCTCTGTGTCTGCAAGTTAAGCTCTATTTTAACTTTTTTATAACGGAATCCTCGCGAAAATCCTCTGATGAAGAGTTCTGGTCCGACTGTGGCTGCTCGTCGACTACTTCCTGCACTCTAGCTCCACTGTCGGGGTGGTATGAGTCGCACTCAGTCGGGTACGCGTAATAGTCACCAGTATAACAGTTATCATAGTAATAATCAGCATAGTCGTGAAACTCGTAGGCGTCGCAATCATAGTTCAAACACTCATTCACGTTAACATCCCTAGTCTTAAAATAATTAGACGGAGGCGGATTGCCTTGCTTAGCCCAATTCCATCCACTGGGACCCGTTGGTGCTGATCCCTCCCTAGACACAAAATGGGAAACACCACTCATAGGCTTAGGGCCTCGGAATGAGGGCTGTGGTCTAGGCATATAGAAACCACGCTGGTAATTTGGTGGCGGTGCACTGAAAATTTGTTGAGTGCGTGATGGCACCCGTGGTTGGTTATATGGTATTCTGAACTGGTGGTGAGGCGGCGGAGGCTGCCTCGGAACAAACTGTGCTCTGAAGGGCTGCGAGCTAGGCCCAGGCATGTTGAAATTATTGGGCCTGAAGGGCTGAAGGCCTTGAAGGGGCACTTTAAATCCAGTTTGGTTAATTTGACTATTAATATCACTAAGCTTTCTATCCGGCACATATAGGTTCCTGCTCTGGATATACATGGTGTTCATCTCGTCATGCACGTATTCCAGAGCCTTTTCAATGGATTCAGGACGCATACATCTAATACGTGAACCGAGAGGGTCCCTTAATCCACGTAAAAAGGCTTGGAGGGTTAGTTTTTTATATAAATCTCGCTTAGCATCTATGGTAGTAGGCAGGGATTCGTGCAATGATACATAGGTCATGATTGTGCTAAAGAGATTCTGGCACCTCTCATAAAATTCTTGAGGGGTGCTAGAGCCTTGTGAAAGGATCGCCAAGTCGTTATAGAGAGCGGTTTCGTCTCTTTGGTCAGCGAAGTTGTTAATAAGAGAACTACGGATACTAGTCCAATCATTCGGAATGCCGTTTGCATTAATCTGCCGTGCTGCCGGGCCTACTACTTTGTTAAGGATGCCATTTAATAAACCTGAATTATTTAAATGATTTCCATCCTGTCCGTAAGTTGTCACTAGCTGATCGCATAAATTTACGAACCTAACTAACACATTTGGGTTCCCATCGAAATCGGGAACCAATCGTAGGGCCTTGCAAATATCGTCTAAGCTGGTCATTGTCCTATCTTCTAAAACGCTATCACTGCTACTACTATCAGAACTAGAATTCAATAAATTTAAATTTCTTGTACTATCAGCTAAATTATTTCTATTATTACGATTATTTAACATAAGACACGTTAATTTTCACAATTAAAAAAAAAACTGTTATAAAAAAATATATTTTAAGGACTTAATTGTAGGAAAGGAAGCAAGCACTAGAAAATTCAGTGGACTTACATGAACTGCATCTCGGTACTCCTGGGAGGTATCGATTTCTTGAATCCCGGCGAACGCTCGTGTTCAGAATAACCCGGCCCGACCTTGGAAAGTCTATCACTCCTGTATCCTGGAATGACCCGGATTGTCCTATCGACTGCGCCAATTAAGAGGAACGACGCCTGGGTTTCCCATAAAACACCGAGTTTTGAATATAAATTTAATTACGTTCTACAATAGTTTTTATAATCTAATTAATCTATAGTATTGACCGGTTCGATTTGTGAACCGAAGTGGCGATGCGACGCGGCGCGGGGCGAAACTCCGGTGTCGTGTCGCAATCTCGCGAAGTCATCAAAATCCGTTGGTTCAATTGAGTTCATTTCAGGTATCGGCTAATTGGGTTAAACCGATAGGTATAACATACGTATAAACAAATGTTTTCATACTCGTGTATGAGTCAAAGCAAAGTGTGGGTCTCAATCATCGCATTAAACGTGATAATCAGTTGGAAAATATGTATTTTCTTAGATAGATTTGCATTTTAAAGACTGATTATAATTTCGTATCGAAACTTTCTTATAAAACTTATATCTATCGTCAATGCGTTCCGTATGCAGCTCAACTATTTTACTTTTAATATAATTAATATTTAATAATAAAAAGATTTTGCAGAATCTTTACAATAGGCATTAGTTACGTGTAATGTAAATAAAAGTAGTGATTATGTGTAATGAAACGTATAAAATGCGAGTTCTACGCCTGCTCAGTGACAATACGCCGTATTTTTTAAATTATGCAACATTTGTATGGAAATACAAGTCGCCCTAGCCCGCCGCCTCTTTAAAAATACATCCAAGTTATTTGTTGCCCCGGTTTGACGCGCATTCACGATTTGATTGCTTTTTCATGTAGATACATACATAAAATTGTATTGTTACCTATATACTTACTTTTTTATTTTATATGATGTTTTGGTTATGAGCAATAATTTCGTTCTTAGCAGCTCACGATTATCTATTCAATATGTCGATAAGTAATCGATAAACCAAAAATAAGCAAGGCAAAAAAAAAACTTAGATCGAATCGGAATTGTAGAGATCTTTTTAAATAGTTTAAGCATAGATAAGAGGTAAGAAGGGTAAAGAGGATCAAGAGACTGATTTCGCCGAAGGCACCCATCCCCATCGCCATTCCCATTGACGGTTTCGATTTCTATAACGTACTCAAAAAATAAATAAACAAGCTTAGCTTATTTTTTCACTTAGTTCGTTTCGGGATATTTTACAGTACCTAGGTGTATTTAAACACCTAAGAGACAGTTTTACATTGAGATATATACACTGAGTACCCTATGTAGTACCACAGAATAACTAACTATACAGAGCGTCCCACAGCTATGCCACATGGAGGGAAAGTACCTTAAATATCAATAATGGGATGCCCTGTATAGTGACGTAACAAAGGTATAGTAGAGATACAGGTACTATACATATACCTAGTAGACTATTAATTATTAATAATAGACTCTAGTAGACTCTACACTCAGTATCTGGCGCAGCGCATTAGCATTGCCATACAGCGAGGCAATGCAGCCAGCATCTTGGGTACACTTCCAAGTGTTATTGATATGGATCAGTTAAGCTACCTGTAGTTTGTTTGCAACAGTCTGCAGTTAGCTCAATTGTTTCAAATATAAACTAGTTCTAAATTTGGTTATTTAACTGTAATTTTCTTTGTTAGTTAAGTTTTTACCTCTAGTAGACTATTGTAGACATATAGTAGACTATACAGGGCGTCCCACGGCTATGCCACATGGAGGTGAAGTACCTTAAATATTGTAGATTTTATTCCTTTTATTTGTGATACTATGTTATTTAGCATAAAATAATCCTTATAATGAAGACTTTCGATCGGTATGATAAAGCTACAGAGTAATTATTTTTCTCGTGTAGCGGTCAACAATGTAACTATTTAAAAATCTATGAATGCAGTTTATTATTGTTATTTAAATTAAAATAATGTCTTCTTTACTTTTCCTCCTTGTGGCGTAGCCGTGAGACGCCTTAGGAAGTTATTCTGTGGTAACCAAAACATCGAATAACGAAGCTTTGTAGAAGGAATACCTATATATTGTCTATAGTCTATTGTGTTATTATGTAGCACCGTCGAAAGAGGCAGGTACGGCCTCCACCGAATGGTAAACACCCCAGCAATCACCAGAGCAAATGTTTACTATTTCTACGCTATGCCTCACATGCCTACGGTTTACGCTCTTATGCCTCAGGGAGAGCTGTAGTTTGTATACTGTTTAGGATTGGGACAAATAAGCAAAATTCATCAGCATCAGCCTACAACAGGCCACTGCTGGACATAGGCCTCCCCTAATGAATGCCATAGATGGCATTATTTATCATTTGGGGGTTACACAGCTGGACATAGGCCTAATTAGCGCCATAGATGGCATTATAAGTATATCATTTGGGGGTTATTGTCCATGATCCCCACACTGGGCATGCGGGTTGGGGATCGCAGTTCGGTGGGAGTAAGGTTTCGCTGACGTCTCGAGATGCAAAGTAGGGTTTCAAGGATGATGTAGCGGAGCTGGGTTCCGGACACCAATTATTAGGTATAAACTTTTTGTTTATTTGGTTCTCTAGAGGTAGAAGTAAAAAACCGAATTATTGTAAATAATTTTTGTATTACTAGCGGTCCACCCCGGCTTCGCACTGGTTTATCCCAAATCAGTGTTGCCATCTATTTTATCTTATATTACGTTAAACAAAGGAAATCACAAAATCTTCCGTGGTCAATTTGATATTATACGTAAGGTTATTTTTAATGCCAAACTCTATTTTTGAATGTCTGCTTACGCAGACTATACAAAGTCAAAATATTACAAAGGCATTAAAAAACCTTATAATAGGTAGGTATTACAAATATACTTATAATAGGGTATTACGAACTGCCGAATATAACTCACTAAATTTTCTTTGTTCCACATTAAATTATTTTTATTTTATTTTTTATTTTATTTATTCGGGGTAACAAACAATAACACTCTTAGCCTAATTAAATAGATCCTTATTCTAAATCTTATTCTCTAAGTGCAATCAACACCGTTACCCACATACAAGTAAAATGGAATATAAACCGGGCAAAAATTATAAAAGTTAGTATTAGGTAAGTAAGGTGCCAAAGTGACACAGTATACTGTATGTTTATGAATCAGTAGGTATAGTTTTACAAAATAATAAAACTAAGTAGGTACATTGCTTACATTATCAGAACAAAGGAATCGGACATAATGGCCTGATTTATTGCTTTCTTGAAGGAGAAAGGCGAGGAAGCGAAGATCTCAATGTCTGAGAAATTATCATTAAATGATTTAGCTAATCTATGTAGTGGTGCACGTTTACCAGCATTTGTTTTACAATTTTTAAGGGCAAATACATGTTGTTTGCGAGTCTCTCGTGTAGCATAAGAACGGTAAGGAATACGAATGCTTATCTGGTTCATGAGGTTGTTACAGTCAAATTTATTATGACAGATATTGTATAGAAGTAGTTGATCGAGAAACAGTCTTCTTACTTTAAGTGTAGGTAATGAAAACTTACTCAATAGTGACTCATAGGATGACTTAGAACGATAGCAACGATAGTATGTAGAACGTAGAAACTTGCGCTGAACGGATTCTATCTGATCGTGATACTTATTGTAAAGTGGATTCCACACTGAAGTTGCATATTCCAATTGAGATTTAACCAGTGAGTTATAAAGTAGGATGTATGATTGATGTCTCCGAAATGGGACACAAGTACGCATAACAAGACCATACATTTGAAAGGCCTTGTTCACTATGTGGTTGATATGAAGATCAAAGTGTAACTTATCATCAATTAGAATTCCCAAATCCCTAATCATAGAAACCTTTTCCAATACAGTGTTGCAAAGTGAGTAAGAAAAGTTTATTTTGTTGGTTTTTTTGGTAAAAGTGATAGATTTACACTTACCTAAACTAAGATGCAACTTATTGACAATACAATAGTCAGTAAGACGGTTAAGATCGTTCTGTAGTTTAATGCAGTCATCAAGAGAGGAGATATCACGATAGACCTTAAGATCATCAGCATAAAGAAGAAAATGAGAATGTTTAAAGCAGCTATCGATGTCATTAACAAACAGAACAAATAGAAGGGGGCCAATAATTGACCCCTGCGCAACGCCAGAAGTGACTTTTATAATGTCGGATTTATACCCATTGATAGCTACTCGTTGCGTTCTGTTTCTAATGTACGAGGAGAACCACCGAAGTAAGTTACCACGAATACCATTAAAAGCAAGCTTCTGCAAAAGTATTGTGTGGTCAACTTTGTCGAAGGCCTTGCAATAGTCTGTATATATTGAGTCTACTTGTACTTTATTATCCATAGATTGAAAGAGATGGTTGGTGTATAGAATGAGGTTACTAATAGTAGAGCGCTTTTTAACAAACCCATGTTGTTCTTTAATAATTATGTTGTGTAAACTAGGATAAATATAGTTATGAACCAGACGTTCCAAAACCTTCGACAATGTAGACAACAATGATATCGGTCGATAGTTTGTTACGTCACTCTTGCTTCCGCATTTGTGAATAGGTATTATATCGGCCGTTTTCCATACGGAAGGAACCTTACCTTCATGAAGACTTCTGTTAAACAAAATATGAAGTGGAAAGACGAGTGAGTCAGCGGTGTGCTTAACAAAGATAGCAGGGATGCCGTCGGGTCCGGGCCCTTTGGAGACATCCAGAGATTTTAATTCCTTCAGTATCATATTTTTGGATATATCTATGTCGGAGAGAGTGAAGTCACATTTATCATTTATTAATATAGATTTATAGTCGGTAGAATCATTATCACTACTTTCATACACAGACCCAAAGAATTTTGAAAAAAGTTCACAAATTTGCTCAGGTGTGTCAGATATTACATCAATATACTTCATAGAGGATGGGATTCCTGATTTTTTATTTTTACTTTTAACGAAGTCCCAAAAAGCCTTAACATCAGTCCTTAAGCGGTCTTCAATAGATTTTATATAATTATCAAAACATTGCTTGCTAAGCTTTTTAAATCTACGACGGTATAATGAAAATTGTTCATAGTGAAAGGCGGTCTTATATTTTTTCCACTGTAACCAGGCTTTATCTTTATTTTTAAAAACATGAATAAGTGGTCTAGTGAACCATATAGGATAATTATTAGATTTGACTGGTCGTAATGGAATGTGAGATTTTATGATCTCATAAATCTTTTCATAAAAGATTCCTACTGAGTCTTCCAAGGGTAGGTTGGTTAAAGTTTCATGCCAGTTTATGGCCATAATTTTATCATTAATCACAGAATATTTACCTTCAATAAAACAAAACCTTGGAGTGACGGCTCTGTTCATAACTTTATAAGAGAAATTAAAAATAGTTTGAACACAAAAGGGAGGATGGTACGCATCTATTGGAACCAAGGCATTTAACGGAGGTTCGCATGTGCAAGACTCGACATTGGAAATAAACAGATCTAAAACTCTGTCCATACTATTTTTAATGTAATTAAATTGTTTACTTTTTATGGATCTCAAGAAATCTAATATATATTTTTGCAAGAAAAAATTATTATCTTTAAGTTGGATTGTAGATAAATTAGAATCGACATTGTTCTGCCAATCAATACCAGGTAAATTAAAGTCCCCTGCTAGGTAAAAAAGCTCCACCCGATCATCACACAAATCATAACTCAGCGCATCTAAAAACAAGGAGTAAGTAGCTAAGTTTTGGTTAGGTGGTATGTATAATCCGCACACAATATAGTACTTACCTCGTGTGATAAACTTGAGTAAAACATAATCAATAAGGGGTGAAACAAAGTCCACGCTATTGTTCGGGTCAGCAGCTAGGAACACTCGCTCAGCACGCAGGCCGCCGCGCACCGCCACCAGCACGCCGCCGCCGTCGCGCCGGCCGCTTGCCCCCCTATCCCGATCACACCTATACACCACATAGCGAGGATCCATGATTTCACTGTCTAATATGCTAGGTATAAGCCAAGTTTCAGATAGAATAATCACGTCATAGGACTCCGCTAAGATATTTGTAAATAAAGTATTCAACTTCGTTCTAAGTCCCCTACAATTCTGGTAGTAAATCGTTATCTCGTCATCCATTGTTAACAACAATATTGTAAATAGTATTACGTATAGAAAATCCTATTATTCGCGATAGTTGGCGAAGGAAAAAGCCACCGTGAGATGAACATTTTTGAAGACTGTTTTTCGTGCACATAAACACTTTGTTTGTATGTTGAGAAGTATAACCTAAATTACATGTAAATAAACTATTTGTCCTATAATAAATGATCAAATGTAACAAAGTTAAACAATAAATGTTATCAAATTCTACAATGATTCGATTGTTCATAGAAAAAAAATCTGTTGAGAAAGAACGAACTACGCGTAAACATATAGAGTAATGACTGCACAGAGACTGCACCGCGCACATGTTTTTGTGAATGTTAGCTTGATAATAGTAAACACATGACTTGCCGTATAAGGAACGTTGAATATAACTATTATAAATAGAAAGTTTTATAAAGTACGTTACCACTAAAACGACGAACATGACACTATCACTTATTTGGTAAGTTGATTTTTGACAGGTCCTTTTCGGTACGAATGGCGAACACTGGCGACGTTTCATCACGCCTGACCAGGATGGTGCCATGTTTAGCCCAAACAAATCGAAAGCCGTGCTGCTTCGCTGCTTCCCGCGCCAATCTGTACAGGTGCTTGTTCTTGAGAGTCAGATGCTCATTTACGTAGACCTTGTGTGACGGACCAGCAATGCCAAGCTGCTGAGAAGTTATACCCTTGATTGCACGAACTCCAACGATGAAGCTGTCACGCAGGAGGCGGCTGGAAAGCTTCACTATGACGTTCTTCGGGCGTTGAGTTGCAGTTGGTGCTTGAGGCACGCGATGGATCGAGATCACGTCTTGTTTTGTGATAGGCTGCTTGACAATAGCAGCTAAATCTTCCAAGATGTTAGAGAGATTCTCACCTCGCCTTTCCGGTAAGTTACTGATCTCTATATTGCATTGGCGAGCTTGCTGTTCCATCATGTCCAATCTGGCCTCCAGGCTAGTTATACGCGTGGAGTTTTCATTAATGACTTTTGTTTCAGTTTCTAGTGTAGTCACACGTCGCGAAACCTCGTCAGTCTTCGACTTAAGCTCTTCAAAGTTGGAGTTCATGAAGTTAAGTGACGTCTTTACTTCGTTGAACTCGTGGGCGAGGTTGGAGAAGTTCACATCCTGCTTGGCAAACCAGGTGTCCATGGAGGAGACGATGCATTTTAACTCCGCACGGATGTCCTGTTCTTCTGAATTTGAGTTTGTTCCTTTACGCTGAGTGACGAAGTCGCGTGGTGGTGACTCCTTTTCTATTAATGAGCCGTCGATGCTCATCTCACCGGTGGTTTCCCCATGACTAGAAGCATCATCGTCGACGCTTCTGTCAAATGTGTTAATGCAATGCACGTCAACCATAATTGTAGTTAAAGTTGTCACTGAGGCTTGATTACTCTACGCAAACTTGCAATGGCGGCGACGCGGTAGATAACACGGCCGTGTTGTCGGCACAGGCGCTTGGAATCAATAAAATAAGATTGGAAATTATAAATCAAAGATGATGATGAATCAATAAAATAAGATTAAGTAGATGGCTATTCTAATTTAGGGCGGGGTAACGTCTTAATGAACCTATACATTTAAGAAATTGCTTCTTCGTTGATACAACATTAGAATGAATAAAATAGGTAGGTCGACCCAAAAATAGTCCCCACGGCTATGCCATGGGTAGGTTTGATGGTGCCTTTTTATTTTTCGATAAATGAACAGCTTGGCTTCAAAGTGTTCAAACAAGGGTGTAATATCCACCTTGTTGTTTCATATCCTTCCTACCGAGCTTTATTACTTCATGCGAGAACCGTTTTCAAATCAATTTTAAAAACTCGTTAGCTATCTCGTCCACGTAAGGTTGAAAATCCGTCGGCTTTTTCAATATCGTCTTTCATACAGGGCTAACCTTATATTCTCTGAAGAATGGTTGGTAAATTTTCAATACTCACTTTATTAAGGGCGAGGGCGGAAGAAGGGTGAGCAAAACGGCCCTTATTAGATTTTCTAGAAACGTGGCCTGAGCATTGGGACCAGTCAGGTATGCCATAGAGCTTCGGGAACTACTCACCATCAATAATAAAAAAAGTAGGTGTGAGTAGAATTAATTTATAAATGTTAATCTTTCTAATAATTTCTTTAAGTTTTAATTTGTTTTTTTTTTAATTTTGTTTATGTTAGACTGTCGGTATTTCGTAAGTTTCTTTTATTGGCCGTAAGTTAGATGATTAAGGTTTGAACTGTTTAGATTAAGGGATGCTGATTTTGTTAAAACAATAAAGAAATAAATAAATAATCCATTGATTTCTGAAAGGGATGGTGATGATGCTCTTAGTTCTTCGGTAGAATCTACTCACACTCACTTTCTTATTTGCTCTAGGTGGCTTTTGTATCGCTGCGGTCTGGATAGGCCTATTGTGATCGCCACTGCATAAGTTCACAGAAGCTACGGCGCTACAGTTCGCCACTTACCCTTGCAGCTGCTAAGAACTGTAGGATTCTTCCGGTGATAAATTCGTCTGGGCTGAGCAGGTGCATGCCATACGTACATATGTTAGATTAGAGATACTATAGAAAACCGTATCTATCTAACTAGAATCAACCGCCCAAATTGTAAACTAGGCACTTTATGTGGACCAAATCAAACTCGAACGGTTTATCGCACACACTGTGTTACAGAAAATTCTTATAATTATATTATAATTTATATTTTAAGGTTGCCGCTACTAATATGCTTACAATGCAGCCAAAATATTAAAAAGGTATACATTAAAAAAACAAGCTTCTAAATTTTCGTATTTCAACATTGATTTTTAACCCAACTGTGGTACAGCATACCTACACCCTAGTGTCTATCCGTGCATGTTGCAGGCAACATAAATGTTAGGTAAATAGATATTGATGATTACTTATTAAATTAATAATAAAATATCTAGGATATCTAGGTACTTATTTAACAAAGATATATTACAATCAAACAACCACATGTGGAACTAGTATTCACAATTGAGTTGAGCTAAATGTTGCAACAAACTACAGGTACCTAGCTCAATACATAAATAGTAAATTATCAAAAAAACTATAAACTGGTCCATTCATTACATTGTATTTACTAGTTGATTGTAAAATAAATATACCTAAGTACGTATCGGTAGATATTAAATTTTACTGTACAAAGGACCTCAGACCAATTAAGTCTGAGCATAGGACATTATTAAATAATGTCTGAGTAATTCATGTTTCTAATAAAATGAAAGTTGCAAAAAGTTTTAGGAATACAAAACTTGAATTTTTGTTCCTGTCTTCATTTTGCAAGCAATAAATTAGGAAACTATTTTCAGCGCCACCTAGCGGCTTAGAGCTTAATTACAATAATGAACTCTTGAACGCAAGTGTAGTTTCATTTCGCGTGCTAGCGGTAGGCCAGCCAGCGGTAGGCCTAGATAGATGGCAGCACAAAAGCTCGCTGTACGAATTAAAAAACCGGTATGTTTCCGCCACTTGTCGTTGATTTTCGGCAGGCACATCCCTACACTAGCCTAGCTAATCTAGCTATCTAAGTTTTGTTTGGTTGGATAAAATTTTAGGTTATTTCATGTCAAAATAAAATGATGTGTCAATCGAATAATTTTAATTTGCTATCTTTGAATTAACTTTTGACTTGAAATATTTAAAGAATCTATGAAGTAAGATGTTGTAAACCTGATAACACAATGTCTGTCGTAATTGAAACCACTCTTGGTGATATCACCGTAGACTTATTTCTGCAACAGCGTCCTGTAACATGTCTCAACTTTCTGAAGCTTTGCAAAATGAAATTTTACAATTTCAACCTCTTCCACTCAATAAGAAGTGGGTTCATAGCCCAGACTGGCGATCCCAGTGGAGAGGGAACTAACGGTGAGTCCATTTTCGGTGTTCTTGAAGGTCCCGAGAAGCGTTTCTTTGCTGGTGAAAAGTTACCGAAAATGCGCCATACAAACACCGGAACGCTTTCAATGGTTTGCACTGGAGATATGATGGTGGGCTCACAGTTCTTCTTCACACTAGCCCCAGATTTAGACTCGTTGGATGGCGTTCACTGCGTTATAGGCGAAGTCACAGAAGGCCACGATGTACTGAGAAAGCTAAATGATGTTATTTGTGATGAAAAACACAGACCATATAGGGATGTGAGGATAACACACACAGTTATATTGGAAGACCCATTCAATGACCCCGCTGGGCTTGTAGCTCCATCCCGGTCGCCATCTCCCAGTGCAGAGCGTCTGAAAGGAGGCAGAATAGCCCCCGATGAAGACATTGATGAAGCTCAAGGAAAGTCTGCAGCTGAGGTACAAGAAATGATTGAAGAAAAAGAAGCTAAGGCCAGAGCTACAATTTTAGAAATTGTGGGAGATTTGCCAGATGCTGATATTGCCCCTCCTGAAAATGTACTATTTGTATGCAAGCTAAATCCAGTCACAACCGATGAAGACCTTGAAATCATATTCAGTCGATTCGGAACAATTGTTAGTTGTGAAGTCATAAGAGATAAAAAGACTGGTGATTCATTGCAATATGCTTTTGTTGAATTTTCTGACAAAAAATCTTGTGAAGATGCTTACTTCAAAATGGACAATGTGCTGATAGATGACAGGCGCATTCATGTTGATTTTTCACAGTCGGTATCTAAAATGAGATACTTAGGAAAAGGTCGAGGAGTGCAATATTTGAATGACAACAAGGATCCAGTGAAATCCGATAAAGACTCCAATCGTTACAATAATGGTGATAAAAAAAATGGAAGAACAGATAAAAAACATGACAATAGAGACACTGATAGAAGTGAGTCCAAGCACTCAAGAAAAGAAAGACACTCTGGTAGAAATAAACATTCTAGTAGAGACAGAAAACGGAGTAGAAGCAGGAACAGACATTCTCCAAAAAGATCTAGAAGGAGCAGAAGCACTAGTAGATCTCGTAATCGAAGGCATGATAGAAAAGAGAAATCATCTAAAGATAGAAGAAGAGATCGCGATAAATCAAGAGACCGCAAACCGAGAAGTCCCACCAGCAAATCCAGCAGGTCACATCATGAAAGGTCATCTGATTCAAGGAGGCGCAGAGGCGATACTAAAGAAATAAAAAAGTCCAGAGACAAAAGTCATTCAAAGAGCCCATCTCACCTTGAAAAGTTAAAAGGTTTTGACATAATACGAAAAGAACAAGCAAAGCTTTTGTCACCAAAATCTACACGAGATGATAAAAGTATAATCCTCAGTAAATCTAGAAGCAGGTCACCTGCAAAAACATTGTACAGAGATTTAAGGGGAGTAGCTGAAGAAAATAATTGGATACCAGAAACATCATCACGGGATAGCAAAGTTCTTAGAAAATCTAGGAGCAGATCTCCTATAGAAATAATTAATGGTCCGGAATCTAAAGTGCCTTCAAACAAAAGCAAGACTAAAAGCAAAGATGAGTCTACCGATGAGCAGTCAAATGATGTTTATAGAAAAGAAACTGATAAGGCATCTATAAATTCTAAACTAAGTCAATTTGGAGAAAGTCATCAAGATATTAATTTAACCACAAGCAGTATCAGATTTAATTCAGATATTGATGAGACCAAAATAATAGCTCAGCCACAAAAAGAATTATGTGAAATCTCTTATGACAATAGCATTTCTTCATTTGAAGTACATGAAAAAGTATGGCATAGCCAAGAAACTGATAAATATATGAACCAGGATGAGTATCAAAAGCTATCAAAAGATAGTAGCGAAAAAAGTTCTGATGATCCTAAGATCCATGCGAGACCTCCATTTGTAGGAGATGAAAAAAATCATAGAAAACAAACTGAAGAAAACCCTGGAAAGTTCCCAGAACATAAAGACATAACTAAGTCAAAACAAGAACCAGCTGAATATGATCTACATAAAAATTCTAGTAGATCTAAAAGCCATAGCAGGTCTGTAGAAAGACATGAAGTAGGAAAGCAAAGAAAAGAAAGTGAAAATGATGAGAATGATTCTAGTACATCTAAAAGCCAAAGCAGGTCTAATGAAAGACTTAAACGTAAAAATCAAAGCAAGACAAGTAAAATTGATGATGATTCTAGTAGACCTAGAAAGGAAAGTGAAAGTAATGAAGAAGATTCTAGTCGACCTAGAAAGCAAAGAAAGGAAAGTGAAAGTAATGAAGAAGATTCTAGTCGACCTAGAAAGCAAAGAAAGGAAAGTAGTAATTATGAGGAAGGTTCAAGCAGATCTCAAAGTCATAGTAGGTCTATAGAAGGGCGTGAACCTAGAAAGCAAAGGACTGCAAGTATAAATGATGATTCTAGTAAATCTAGAAAGGAAAGTAAAATTAATGAAGAATTTTCAAGTAAACCTAGAATGGAAAGTGGCAGTGAAAAGGAAGATTCTAGTATATCTATGAAGCAACTAAAGGAATGTGAAAATGATAAAGAAGTATCAAGCTATAGCAGTTCTGCAGAAGGACCTGAAATGAAAAAGCAGAGAAAAGAAAGTGAACACAAATCTGATCAGAAGTCACAAGAACAAAAAGGTACAACTAAACATAGTGAAGAATCAGCAAGGTATGATGTTGATGCGAAAACTTCTAGTAGATCTCAAACAAGTAACAGGTCTTCAGTTGAAAGACATGAACATACCCGTAAAAAAGACACTGAAAGGAAGGTGGAAAAGTCACAAAAAGAAAAAGACCACAGCAATGCATCAAAACATGATAGAGCATCAAGTGATAGTGCAAATAAGCAAATTAAAAAGAAAGACTCAAAACAAACATCCAAAAGTAATGATGATGAAAATCAAAGTTCACATAAAGAAAAATCTCTTAAACATCACAAAGACGATTCAAAGAAACGCAGGCATCACAAAGATGAATCAAGGAAGGTTACTAAAAAATCTACCGATAAGAAGACTGGCAAAAAAGGTAAGAAAGTTATTGGTAAAAAGAAGCGTAAATACTCAACAACATCATCGAGTGACTCATCAGATTCTAGTTCTAGCAGTGAGTCAAGTTCCTCCAGTGAGGAGGAGAGAAAGAAAAAATCTCTCAAGCGGAGAAAGAAAAAAGTATCTACCTCCAGTAGTAGCAGTGATTCATCGACTTCTTCAAGTTCTTCTAGTAGCAGTTGCAGTTCTAGTTCTAGTTCTGAGAGTGAACCTAGTAGAAAGAAACGTAAGAAAGTAGTTAGTAGTAAAGCCAGCAAAAAGAGTAAGAAAAAGTATAAATAATTTGTGAATTAATCCTGCTGTTAACACTGTTTTTTTAGGTAAAGTGTGGTAAAGTGGAAGTGTTAATTAAGTAACGAGATTATTGTAACATGACTGCATTAATACCTGGTAGAATGTAATACATTGACATGCTACTAATTTGTCACAAGGAATGTGGCACTAAAGAACATCTTTCATACAAGTGATACATAATCTATGTATTTTGTAAGATAGATTTCTGAGTAAGCGTTTGTGGTTGAAAACTAGGTTATGTTTTAGTAGAGATAGAGGATGTAATTTTAGGAAGATTGAAGCTTAAAAACCCCCCTTATAGTTTGCTAAGATTAGATAGCTATTTTTCTATTGATAAGTCAGAGCGAAAAATAACTACTTAGCAACTGTTTTAAGTTAGCAAAACATTATGAATACCTAAGGGGGATTTAAGACTTTATTTAGATGACTGAACATTACTATTTTTCGGCGATATGTTTATCTAAAGCAAGCAATAATACTAGTTAGAGAACTATGATGGAATCATGAAATTTTTGTGTCTTGTCTTTTAATGAGTAGGTAAAGTGTGGACAAAATCAGTACAAGCAAATGAAATTGTTAATTTTATTCATATTTTTGCATTTTTTATAGCATGCATGTGGGTTTGTTGTTGAATTTAAAAGTCTAATGAATAACCTATAGGTAGTTGTAATTAATTTATTCATTTACAAAGGCCCAACCCTTACCTAAATCAGCCCTTGCACCTATTATATTATTAGGTGAACAAAGAAAATTTCAAATTTTAACTGAAAGTTTGCTTTCTCTATTATAAGTTTTTTTTATATAAAATAGGTGTTGGCGCTGTCTTGAGTCGTGGTAGCGCCTTAAGGCTCTGGCGACTGATGAATTATCCATACACAGGTTGTAACAAAATGATTTAAAATTTGAGCATATTTTCACCATACTATTATTTGTATTAAAATATTATTTAGGTTCCTACGATAACATTTTGTAAATACTTTTCTGATAAAATTGCATTTTTACATGGAAGAAAACATATTTTCTTAGTATTTGTATTGATAAGTATTTTGAGACAAGTTTGTGGCAGGAACCTAAATACCACTATATTCTCAAATAACAAATAATTTTGGTACTACGTTTGTATGGGAAATTCACCAGTCGCCGGATCCTTAACAGGAATTACTTTATACAGAAAATTTCTGTGTACCTACAGCTTAAATTCATTTTCTTTCTACACTAGCTCATTGCATTGTTTTTTAACATGTTAGTACCCACATTTTTGCTGTATGTAATAATAATTATATTCCTTATCTTTAAATAAATTGGTTCACGAATTATTGTTGTTTTAATAGTAGATTTTACCTTTACCCGTTGTAAGGCTTTTGTATGGGCTTTGAGGATTCGGGCCACACTATCGCCCGTCGCCGGCTCACAGACTCGCCAGTTCCATTTTCTATCCACTCAAACGTCCAAGCCGCTAAAACGGCCTAATATTTTTTCCGGTCATACTTTCAGGCCGCTAAAGTGGCCTACTTGACTCTCGTCTACAAAATTCAGAAACAGAATAATGTTTTTTGTAGCTGTTTAAATAACTTGATTTACTCATACATCGTTCAATTTGTGTACAATGTTTTTAATAAAATATAAGCTAAAGAAAAATACTCAAATTCACTGTCATGAAGAACTTGTAGGTACTAAACTTTCAATCAAAAATTTCAATCCAAAGTAAAGTAAGTATAATTTGGATTTTTTATAAGTACTGTTATAAATAAGATTCATTCATTTTGATCAATATATTTTACAAAAAATTTATACAGTAATCAAGGAATAACATCAACATTTGAAAACATCGGGTTAGCCCATAGCTGTGCCCCCCTATAAAAGTGTTAAGAACTTCACGCACGGGTCAGCCAGCAGTTACAGTGTTAACAACACGCTTGGGAGTTTTTCCATAATTACCAAGCTAGGTAGGCGGTGCGGCGGATCGCAGAAGAGGTACCTAGGTTATAAAAATACGCAGAAAGCTGATCTGCTGCCCTTTTCCGGCTTCTAATACAAGAAAGCCGTGTGATTCTTAAGGGTTTACGGAGGAAAAGGAAGCCCAGCAGCCGAAATCAACGTGGCCTCGGCGGCGTCGCTCCGACCGGGCCTAACTAGGCATGACGCACACAGCCGTAGGTACCTACGTGTCTAGACCATGGAGGTGGAGTATGTGAAGTGGAAAACCAACACCCTTGGTGATGATCGCATCACCAAGGTGTTGGTTTTAGTCTTTTGGATCTATAAGGGTGAAACAAAATCCACATCTTATTAAGTGATATAATGAGAATCGACCTTTACTAATATAAGGAAGGATTCTGGCAGAAGAATGTGCTTTTCCGGCGCCCAGGCCGTGATGATATAAATGGTGTAGGTATATACATACTTACCTATCCGCCTTCTAAGGCATCCACGGACTGAGTTGGAGGGGTCTATTCTTACGGCGCGGCGCCGCGCCGGCCTTGTTGTAAAACTTATTTCTATGTTAGGCACTAATGTAATACAGAGTAGGTAATTAATACCTACAACTTTGATATTTAGTTTGGAGGGGAGTTCTTCAAAAAGCAACACCAACAGGACAGGACGCTGTAAGAATCGGAGCATTATTAGTCTTTTGTACCGTAAATGGAGGAAGCCCGTCGTTAGATCTCACATTGTGTGCTGCTCGTAAACTGGATCCTCGCCGGAGGTACTTCATCATGCGATGAACGACCTACGTGATGCGTTTTAGGGATAACATGTGGGAGAATTAAAAATGAATTGCAAAAAGTACCTACCTAGCCTTTGCTCATTCTATACTATCTAGAATAAGAATAATAGGTGCCTACGTGCCTACCTACTAGATATATACGGATGTTACGAATATTTGCAGGATTGTCAAAAAAATCTTTCGTTAGAATTCATGCGAATTTTAAAAGGAGTAGGGAAATAGGTCCGTGACCTACCTAAGTACAGTCTTCCAGTGGCATTACATAATGTTGGTACCTACTACACGACAAGTCGATGATTTAATAGTAGGTATCTATAGTGTTGATGGCCGTCCCAAATTTAAATCGTTATGTTATGACTTCAATCGTAACTGCTGAATAGATGGCGTCTTTTTACCAATAGAAAATTGGTTTGATAAGTTATTATTTGCTTTCAATATACTTACGGATTCGCGAATGTGTTTAGATTTGTCATTCGACATGTCTAGTAACGAATGTCATCTAGGTCGATGACTTAAGTATTGCTACTATAGGTACTAGATACTTAAATTTATCAATGCTAATGTAATGACTGCCTAACGCAGTTGCCTAATAAGTAGAGCAACCAACTCTAGCTTTTACGTAGCTACTGGGTAGGGTACCTATCTATCAAAAGTAGAAAGAAAGACCCATTCAGAGCGCTCCTCCCATTCCAAGATTACAGGCTTGTAGCAACAACCTTTATTCGTCCTTAGAGTTAGAATCGGGGGCATGTTTATGCTTAATGTCATGTGATTAATGTACGCCGACGCCTTTCCTTCCACTCAATAAGACTTTTTTATTTTATGAAGGGCCTGTGCTGAGCTGCGAACTACCAAGCGGGTTCAAACGAACAGACGTCACAGGACAGGGCTGAAGCAAGGGAGCAGACATTGGGTCATATTCTAGAAGGAGGTCGGTAAAGGGTACCAGCCTCAGACCAAATAAAAAGTTAGGTAGGTACTTTTTATTTTGACAGAGGTACCAGCTATGTACCTTTTACTTTATTCCATCTTGATTTGAACCTTCGTAATGTATGAATGGATCTTTAAATTTAGAATAAATAATAATGTTATAAAGATAATTGCATCTTAAAACTAATCATGTTAACTCTTAATGCATTATACCTAGATAACATATTTACGTTTGTGTAAATACATAGGAGGGAATTGCTATTTGATTTATACTCATTTTTCCAAAGTGGTCTGTCGCCCCTATCAAGTTTCTGCCCCACCTCGGCAATATATCGAGAAGGTTGACAGAGCTTTATTCATTCGCCTAAAACTCATGTTTAAGTAACACGAAATCATCCTTAGAACTATCCCTGCACGATCCATCCACTGCGCATGTCGCGAAATTATCGACGGGAGCGGCTTGGTTTCCTCTCCACCGGGGCTTGTACGGCACTCGGTCTTGCCTGCGGTCCCCTCGCAGTCGTTTGCTCCTTGACAAGACCCTTTTAATTGTTTTACTCATTGATTATCATCCGTAATGATTCTAGTCAGTTTGACCGCGGTCGCAGCGGTTCTCATCGTTGGAAACGCCCTGCCTACGCCTAACAGCCGAGGTAAGAAAATTTTATTCTGCGTAGTTAGGTGTACCTACGTACCTACCTATATAACAGCAACACGTCTTCCAAATTCAGATCTTGCGTTTTTATCGTCAGTTGATACGGGGAGGTGTTGAGATTAGTGTAGTCCCTGATATTTTTTATATCGATAGGTAATTATCGATTGATTGGGAGCCGGGAGGGGTTGCGTTCTATTTTTAGCAACAGGTGTTCGTTCTGCGCATTCTCAAGGCGCAGCGCAGTGCCCTTTCCAGATTTAATAACTGACCTTATAATGCCTTTTACAGAAAAATAGATTGATTTGAAATGGTTTATTCGTCTTCAGAACCAAACAGTCAATTGCATGTAAAGCACACGCTTAGGTAGGTAGGTATTAGGTACTGATATTAGTTTGTAGCTGTAGTTAGTTAGACTAAACCTAGGTAGGCGATGAGGGTCTGACTTACGCAAACTCTTTTTTGAAAAACTTGTTATGGCTATAAAACTGTCTGCTTTTATTTAATATTATAACCAAATATAATTTTGTTAGATGGTGGTCCGATTGGCGAATTGCCGGAAAACTGGGACCAAACCAAAGATGATACTCAGTCCCTTTTCCTGAACAAAAGCGACAAAAATGATTTGGAACCCTACCCACTAGCTCTCAGCGAAGAAGGTAATGACAAGCTCACCCTTTTCAGCATTCCAGCAAGGAATGCTTTCCAGCATTTCTTATCACCAGAGTTCTGAATCTCATTATTTTCAGGGAATTCCGAAGGCTATGAGCAACCCGTGGAGCAGTCGTTCGACTCTCCTCAATCGAATGGCGAACTTGACAACTTAATCATGAGGCCTGAACTATATGGCGAACCTCCGGCAATGGAGGCTTTATCTTCAGGCTACGATTCGAGACGGCGCAAGAGAGGAAGTGGCACCAAAGTTGGAGGAGCTGGTGCTGCTACCAAAGTAGCAACCAAAGGATCCGGCAAGAAGAATCTGAAGTAAGTGTCTTTGTGGAATTTAGATACAATCTTCTACCTACCTACTTGTTTATTTCCTGGTGCAATCGTTTGACTTTATGATTTTATATTGTTAGATCTGAGGAACACGAACTGTCACCGATTGATTCAATGAGTCACGACCGCGACGCTCATCGGCGCAAACGCGGCAGTGGCACAAAGGTGGGCGGCGCTGCGGCTTCAGCCAAGTCAGCCACCAAAAACAGTGGAAACAAGAAGAATTTCAGGTAAATATCTGAACTAGCACGATAACTCACACTTTTCTATTTCACGAATAGGTAACTTACCGTACAATTCAATTTCTTTAGGCCCATCTCCGAACGTCGCAAGCGTGATTCCGGTCTAAGTGCAGCTGACGTGCGAGCTTTACTAAGCATGTGGGAAGCTCAAGAACGCAGGAAGCAGGAATACGCGAACCAGTGGGCGGCCGACCATTACTACGGACGTGCGAGCCCTGACGAAGAACAAGCGGAAGTTGACGAAAACGGCGACATCTGGTACAACGAGCCCGTTGTGATCACCCCAAGAGAACGTGACTATCCTCACCATTCATACTTCTCGGAACAAAACCGTATGACACCCCTTCCCATGAACCACGCCTATCCTGATATGTACGCAGTTGGCCCCAATCCTACAGAGTTGGCTCAGAGATATGAAGAAGCTCGTCGTAAGAGACAATATGCGAATAAGATGAAGAGATTCATGGTAGCTCGTAAACGTTCGGACGGGATGAACCAGGCTAGCTACCGCCCTCGTGACGACTTGTACACCCTGGCGGAGTTACTGCGGTCGGCCCCTCGAGTTCAAGAGCAAGACATTCCGGTGTACCGGCGGCTTATACTGTAAACCATTCTCTGGGGATACAGCATCCATCCGAACAGTGTGAAACCAGCTAGCTTGTCTCTTCCAGCCTCGAGGACAAGCTCACTATGGGCGGATGGATGCCATTAATGGCGTGCATGTGGGCGTAGAGATTGTCGTGCATTTATGTTCGCAGTTCGTAGCGAATATCTACTATACTAGGGATAGGTTATAATTATTAAATTATACTATGATGTAAAACGTTGAATATTTTTTAATTTCTTTACATTCTCTAGGCCTATTTAAAATTAGTAATTAGGAGCTACTTTAACAAATGAAGGTCACTAATTTTTGTTATTTTTTTACATTATTTATACTTAGGTATTATATGTATTTCTGATTTGAAATATGAACGATTTACTGTTATGTTTACCGTATAGTATACCTACATGTGAAGTGAAGTTAAACTTCACCTTTGTTACATTGTTTGTGGGTGTCTACACATAATTTATATTACATACCTACATACTGTGTAAAAGATTACCTTTATCTACTTGCTGTATTAAACTAGATTTGACGTAGTATATCTACTTACAATAAAATTCGTGTTTGATTTTCCCAATTAAACCTCCCTTAGGGTTTTCCTACTCTGGTAAGAACTTTTTAACACAAAAATGTTTTTGTTGCTTTGTCAAATTAAAATAAATCCGTCAATCTTTACTGTCAAAGCATATGTAATCAAACCTAAGATTAATCTCCTGAAGATATTCTTATTTTAAGCTATGTTGAATGAGAAGAAAACGAATAGTTTAAGTATAAAGGACTCGAACGAGCTTTTGTGTAAAGACGCCGCTACTTCGACCGGTCCTACAGGCACCAGCAGGATTAAGCTGGACGATGGAGAAACCTCCACCAACTCAACGTATGAATATTTTTTTTGGTTCTTCAGTTACACCCGAATGTTCGCGTGGCGATTGTTCAAAGACTTATTGTCTTCAATAATTGGGTGCCTGTTCGCCAGTCGAATTGGCCCCAACCATATCACGAACCTTATTAGCATTCAAAAGCATCTCCGCGCTGAGTGGGAGTCACAATCGGTTTCATACACGCGATTTGACATTTTTAAATCCAAGTGCATTGCGCCGACGGCCAACAAATCCTCATCCAAACAACCCAATTCCTTACTTCCAGAAAAAACAAGTCCGGCTACTTATCAGACAGCGTTTCAACAGTAAGGGATTTCTTCAATGCTTTTAAGTGCGAAGATGACATCGCCTTTCGAAGTGAGCCGGTGAAAGATTTGGAATTCAAAGATAAGGAACCAGTGTTTGTCATTGTTGACTCCAGTGGTATCAGTAGTCCCAGTTCCCGAGAAATAGTCGTTGAAAGTAGAAAAGGAACAGTTTCGAAAAAACATAACAATAAAAACTACGTAATTCCAGAGGGAATACCTTCGACTAGTAGAGATGTAACAAACGAAAGCACAATTGCGCCTCATCTTGATGAATCTGATTCCGCAAATGAACTGCAAATGATTGAAATAAATCTTCAAAGTGATAACGAAATTCCTGTTAATGCTAACGAAGAAAGTGACACGGAATCAATTGTGATTTCTTATCTTCAAAATAAAGAATTGAATCTAGATAAAGTTGATAGTAAACTATTATTTACAAAGAAGAAGTCGTCGCTGTTGGAAGACGTTCCAAAAATGGAAACAATTATAGAAGGCGAACAGTTTAGCTCATTTCCACTGAAGTCACCCAACCAACTGCCTCCCGAAGACAAACCTGATGAACCCAAATAAGAATATTTTCTATATCTATATTGATATATTGAATTTCGAACATGCAAATAGACATATCATTTGAAATACACATTGAATATAATGTTATTAAATTGTTTTTCAATAGGCACCTATGGTTTCATTAATTAGCTTGATTCCTTACTAATGTCAAGGCAAAAGGTTTTTGAAGCTTTTTTAAAACCTTACCTATTTCTATATCTGGATTTTCATAAAGCGCCCACATGATAATCCGTCAAGTAGCAACTTGATAATATACCTACAGCAGCGAATACTTATTAAGAAAATTTAGGGTATGGCACCCTCTTGCCTCGGAGAGTCAAAGGTCATGCACCTAATCTCTCTTCACTAGTGCACTTTTTCTGCCTTCCATCGGATTACGAGAGTACTCTGTTGAGACTGGCCGCCGGAATTCGGCTACGAAGAGGTCATTATAAAGTTTTTAATTTATATATTTAAGATCTCTTATCCAATATTGTAGATAGGTCGGTGGTCGGTTCACGTAAAGAGCTGCTTATTGATAAAGGATTTAATAAATTTTATTTTATTTAACAGTCATATCAGAAAATTCTCTAGATGTGATCATCCCTTCCTTCCCTGGTTCCCCGAGAACAGTAGAATCATTGTCTTTGTCAGTTTCGATAGAAACACTTATCGACAATAAGGCAAGAGATAAGAAAAATGAAAGCGAAGAAAGCTTCAGCCAAGTTTTTAATGAGCTTAAGTGTTTGCAAGAAAATAATGTTTTTTTGGAAGCAGCTGAACTGGGGGACAGCCAGGCGATTAAAGAGATGTTAAGGTAAATTACGTCTATTGCTGGTCTAGGATAGGAAAACTCATATAAACAACCTTTGACGCAACTTACAATACTGTCAAGTAATAAAGTGATTTGTATAACTAATAACTATACTTTCTTATTTTCAGGGATAATCAAACAAATATTCAGCAGACAGATCATTTGGGAAGAAACGCCTTACATTTAGCAATATGCTCAGAAGATGAGCGTACAATAACTTTACTGTTAGAGTCTGGAGTCAATACAAATGTTGAGGACAATTTGGGCATGACACCTTTGTCATTGTGTTTGCTGCGATGGTAATAAGCCAAAGATTCATTCCAGAAAATTTCTAGAAATGTGTTTGTTAAAGAAAGTACCTAAGGTTTTGGAGGGACCACCCTCCAAAACTACCATAAGTAGTTAACTTTCATACGGAACCCTAACTTTTTTGAAAATATTCTATAGCCTATGTCCATCACGGAAAATTTGGGATTCTAATGGTGAAATAATTTTTCAAATCGGTCCAGTAGTTTTGGAGCCTATTCAATTCAAATAAACATACAAACAAACAAAACTATCTTCTTTTTAATATTATACAGATTTTAAGACCTGATTTGATGATTCATGATTTCGGAACCACTTTCAAAGGAAACATACCTCATAAAAGGAACCATTTATGGGAATTTTTAGATGGCGAAAACTCGCTCAGCATCCATCCATAAATCTGGCCCGTCACCAGTGAATAGCAGAGCAATCATTTCATTGTAAGATTGTAACCAAACCAATTACGTAATTTCAGTCCATCAGTGAGATTTGTGAATCTGTTATTCGACCACGGAGCGAAACTCCTTGCACGGACCGGAGCTTTGGATACTGGCTTATTTATGCGTAAGTGGTTTCATACAACATGCATTAGATTGTATTATAATTGTAATAAATAATATAAACACTTTAGGTACTGTCGGCACCTGACCATGCAAGTCTTACCAGGGTTAATCCAGGGTTCATCGACTGTCTTTAGCATTTTTTCTGTTACCTGCTTGGATCTCCTGAAATTAATGAAGAATGTCACAAAATAAATAAATAATGTTTTCACACAACTTTATTTACATTTATGTATTTTACAATAAAAAACGAACTTACACTAACTCCTATTCCAGAATTTACTATGATGTGTGGTCCAAGTAAAGAAGACGAAAAAGTATTGCGCCTTCTTGCAAATAAAGGTTGTTCGGTTAACATAGAATTCGCATCCGGAGGTAGGCAACCCTTGCATTTTGCAGCTATGAGCAACAATTGCAAGCTGGTGAACATCCTGATGGACATTGGAGCGGACCTTTATGCAACCGACGCAAGAGGTAGAACACCTTTGGAAGTGGCATTAATTTTCAAATGCAGAGAAGCTGCTATATTATTAAAAAGTATGGAGGAAATATACAGTACGTTGAACAGTAGCACAGTAGATTTGTCAATATCGGAGTAGGTAACTGGAAAGGTGCAGTAAAATTGGTTTAACTTATTATATAGATAGGTAGGTAAATATTGCACGGGCTCTGATGGTAGCTGAAGATTTGAGAAACCAACACAAAGTGATTTATAACGAGATATTTACCGTTGTGGCATGGCAACGTTCGTAGCAGAAAACAAAGTTTGTGTGATTGTTGATCAATATCTCTAACTATAAAAACTAGCTCGCAGTGACTTCAGTTAATCTGTGGTTATGGCACATGAAACTGAGCGAAACATTGGAAAACTCAAAACTCAAATCAAGTTAATATTCGATTCTACCTCTATATGATATGACCTTGAGTAGGTACCTAACCATGATCGTTTCAAAATTATTTTTCAAATTGATGTTGAAAAATACTTTTCATCCAAAAGTGATAATTTATTAGGTATTAGGTAAGTACATGACTTACCTACTACATTGCGTCCTAAAAAACTTGCTAAGCAGATCAAGAGTAGGCAAATTGGCAATCTGACTTCACCCCAGAATGCAATAACGTCTTGGAAACATCTTGGAAATATATATTTCTTGGCAACAGGTCTCTGGACTATTAATAAGTCATAATTTTATTTGTAAGGTTGCGAGCACCGCGATAATAATTAACAATTAATAATAATTACCCCGTAGGTACATAATTTTCAGAAAGTTATTATTATTTACTTATGCAAATACACCATCTTTAGTCCTTCCTTATCTTGCATCATTTAATTTTGTATAAGTAGTTCGTTATTTTGTAAGATTTCGTTATTTTGTTCATGATTTTTTTACTTATAGATGTAGGTACATATATCTATACTATAATATTATAAAGAGGAAAGATTTGATTGTTTGTTTGTTTGTTTGAATTGAATAGGCTCCGAAACTACTAGACCGATTTGAAAAATTCTTTCACCTTTAGAATCCTAAATTTTCCGTGATAAACTATATAATATTTTCAAAAAAGTTAGGGATCCGCATGAAAAATTCAATAATTAAACCGTGCGTAGCCATAATAGAAAAAGAGGTTGAATATCCATATATTCAACCTCTTTTTATATTATGGCTCCGCTGCTTGCTTTTTCTCGACGGCCAGTGTTAGTTATGAAGTGTCGAGTCAAAGTCAAAAACCCAAGGAACTTATACGGTATACTAAGTTCCTTGCAAAAACCCCAATGCTGATAGAAAAAGTAAGGGATCCGTATAAAAACTGTGAAATCCATCGTGTTAGTGTGTATAATTTCTGAAATTTTTGTTTAATACCCGTGCGAAGCCGGGGCGGACCGCTAGTGATTCATAAAATATATCATGTTTAAATCTCACTTATCTGAGTATATAATTTTGTACCTTATTATTTAATAAGTTGGTAAGTCTAAAAGGAGTCTAAATGTGGGTGTAGCCATCCATGTGGTGTTGACATAAAGCAACACGCCGCCCCGGGGGCCCGTGTTGCTCTGTGGGTGTTGATTCCATACTCCGCTTCCTTCCGTTGGTTGATTCTAGTGAGTTTTGTAAAAATATTGAAAATATAAGTAAAAAAAAAATTAGTTTTATATATTCATTTATTTTTCTATAAATATGTGCGGGCGCACAAAATGTATTATTATTTCAAATTTCAAGTCAATAGCTGCAGTAGTTTCTGAGATATTAAGGATTCAAAACACAAAACAGACCCAAAGTGATTCCATATGGGTTTTGCAACCGATGGCAAAACCCTAAAAACGATACCGAAGTAGTATTTCTACCACTCATTTGTTATATTATAATAATAACCTTCAAACAAAACAAATCACTTATTAATCGATTTGGTATAAACTGGTGAAGTTACGCTCCTAGTTGGAGGAGTATCGCGAACAAAATAAGACTGCGCAGTGGTTCGGCGGCGGCAAGCGCTTGGGCCTTGTGACGTCATAGCTTGCGTTCGCGCGGTCAGTGAGCCGCGCTAGGTATTTTGCCCATAACTTTGTCAGTTTTGGTCGGAGAACAAAAATTTTTTCACTGTATGTCTTAGTTTTTCAAGGTCTATAAAACAGCATTCATAACAAAAAACTGTACGGGTCCTCATTGTGTGACTCCTTGTATTAGGTACCTATTTAATATGAATACGTACCTACCTAATTTTAACCACAGTACACATATGACCAGTATCGAAACTAAGCCTAGTTATGTACACTGTGTTTTAACTTTCTTAAATATACCTACCACAAAATGTACCTACTGTTGGTACATAGGTAACGCGTGCACTGGATCAATTATCGGAGTGTGGGGGTAGGTATACCTAGTAGCGAAAAGATTTCTTACTTTGTATTTGCTGCATCAGTGGTACAGCGTCCATTGTTCGGCATATTGCCGAACCAATGCTTTATAATTAGGTATATGTCCCAAACACACCCCAATTTATTTCATTTGAAGATATTTATTTTTCCACCTTATTTTGACTCAACATCGAAAAAAGTACCTACCCAAATTTTCAATCGCAAATTCTCGTGTGAAAGGGGGAGCGGTCTCGTCTCGACTTATCGATCCGATATGACTACGAACGACTGCATCAGAAAGTTGTTTTCATAAGGTGATAAATCGAATAATTCTCAGCAATAATTTGAGTGCAAAGAATAAGGCAAAGACTGCAAAGATGTAAGAACTCCCTCTCGCCGCGCGCCGCCGCCGCGCCGCCGGTACAACCCTCGGTTTTTAGTGGCATCTCTATGATTAGGCAGTTTTTTTTCCTCGATGGAACATCTCTACGTTGTCTCTACGACATTGTGACATTTGAGTTGTCATTTTTTTTTTCTGCAGTTGTAAAGATGGCTGCCTTGTCGCAGTTGCTCTTCTTTGCCAAACAACACTGAAAATCATCTTTTTTAGCATTTATTTAGAAACCAGATAGTAATTTTAATAGCTAATACTAATTATTTTTTAGTACTAGTCATTCTATAATGTGATATTGAGTATACCGATGGCTTCCAATGTGCAAGACTCGCCTGTTCATCAGACGTTTGTGGAGGAGATTGATTACAGTGAAATACAGGAATTATCGGTAAATCGAGTATTTTCTAGACTATTTAATTTGTATCAATGCTAGTTCTTTGTTTATTATATCTTTCTATATTATTGAAACTGCTCCAGGTTGTAGGGAAGGGAGCTTTTGGAGTGGTTTGGAAAGGACTATGGCGGAGCACGTTTGTTGCTGTAAAGCATATCAATTCTGAGGCTGAGAAGCGAGAGTTTTCAATAGAAGTGCGTCAGTTATCGAGGGTTTCTCATCCGAACATCGTGAGGCTGTATGGAGCATGCACTCAGGGTGCTCATGTATGTTTGGTCATGGAGTACGCCGAGGGAGGGTCGTTGTATAATGTCCTGCACAACCGCCCGAAGCCCAAATACACAGCTGCTCATGCAATGAGCTGGGCTCGACAATGTGCTGAGGTATGTTTCAGTTTAATTAATATATTACTAGTATTTACAATTGAAACAGATGAGCTATCTGCAGACAATGCAAACAATGTACAGGTAGCTCAACTGAACCATATCAATATCTTGGGAGCATTTCCAAGATGCTGGTGCAATTCTTGCCATATGGCATGCTGATTAGCTGCGCTAGGAACCAGCTCTTGGGTTACATGTTGCTTCGCTTCTATTTTATATTACCACAGTTTTCTCCATTCACTTGCTTAAGAAAAGCAACTTCTAAATACCTATGTACTTTTTTGTGATATTTTATTTGCAGGGTGTAGCGTACCTCCATTCTATGAAACCAAAGCCGCTTATACACAGAGACTTGAAACCCCCAAACCTTTTGCTTGTGGGAGGTGGAGTACGCCTCAAGATCTGTGACTTCGGGACAGCTGCAGATAAAGCTACATACATGACTAATAATAAAGGAAGTGCGGCTTGGATGGCCCCTGAGGTTTGTGCTTTAAAATTTCAAAGAGTGTTCATGACTTATCGTAAGTGTGGCATAGCAAGCTATATAGACTTCCATGGCATAGCTGGAAATCTTTCCTGGGGCTTATAGGTGGTTGCAAAAAACCTTGATGGAAGGCAGGAATGGTACAGGCCTTTTAGGATGATAAGGTGATACAATAAACAAACTTGCTGTTGCTACAGTAAATGACCTTTAACTGGCATACCCCTCCCTACTTGGCTTTACTAATGATGAGCCATTAGTGGGCTTAAATAGAAAGGTGTATGTTTGTCCCCTTTCTTGATTCTGAATCTCATTGATGTCTTTACATTCTCACTCATGTGATTGCAATTTGATGAACTCTATTGTGCTGGGAAAGAATATCCAGCTACAATGCAGGTTCAATTCCCACTTTGGGACATTTGTTTGTATGATGTGCAACTATTTACTCAGATTTTTTTGGGTGTTCTATGTATCATGTTTTTATCATGTACATATTTTTATGTAGTTAGTCAGTTACATAATATGTAAGTTTTGTAGCTTTAATCCAGCCTCAAAGCAAAGCTTGTGTTATGTTAATTATCCAGATTGTCTATCATTACTATTATCAACTGCTTTAGGTAACATACTTTAAACATAATTTATTGTACAATATGAATGAATTCCAGGTCTTTGAAGGGTCAACTTACACAGAGAAATGTGATGTGTTCTCCTGGGGTATTATACTCTGGGAGGTGCTGTCTCGAAGGAAACCTTTTGAAGAGGGTGGCTCTGCTTTTAGGATTATGTGGGCAGTGCATACAGGTAAAACCATGATAGTGTCTACATTAATGTCTACATTATACTAACCGTGACACTTGCGGTTTAAGAATTCGTCACTCCAATTCACCCTGTGGATAATTATGGCAAAAAGCATGCACAGCACATTTTGCCATATATAAAGAGATGCAAGTAGTACATATATCAGGTTAAACCTCTTTAAGCTAACAAGTAACAAACATTCTTGAAGTTGGGTTTGAATTTTTTTACTGCTGATGCTATTGATTATACTAGTAACTTGTTTCTGGACATTCCGCAACTAGGCTCTTTTTTGCGTGTCGGGGGCTGCTAGTCTAATCACCCGATGTCCTCAAGGAAAGCCAACCGTTGCGTACCGCCATAGCCGTTCTCGGTGTTCCGAGGTATTGTAGTTGTTGAGAAGCTACGCTTTCTCAACAAGCATATGCGATGCTTTATCCTCTGCATTCGCATCGCTATTGATGATCTCTATAATAATTTGACATCAACACCGTTTTACATATACTACTATGTTCATCCTACCATGAAACAAGTACTCTATAATTTTTTTAGCTCAAACCAATTAAAGAAGCTACAATAAAACATTACTCTATAAATTTTGCCTTTGTTTATGTTTAGTTATGGTATCAAGAGCAAGAGTTCTAAGTAAAATGAAATCATTGACAATGACTCATGCTAAACTTTATAAGTTGAGCTTCATTTTAAGGCCAGTCCATCGTCGTCAATAGTCATACCTATGTCATGTCTTGTTGAGATATTTCCTTGGATTGACTAGTTATTAGGTTATAATTAGCATTTGATTAAACTAGGTCTATTTAAAGTCTTGAAATTTTTATAAAAAATTGTTTGCTAATTTTCAGGTCAAAGACCTAATCTGATTGAGGGTTGTCCGGAGCCAATAGAGCAGCTGATGACACAATGTTGGCACAAAGTACCCGCTGAGAGACCTAGTATGGCCAAGGTACGTTATTTGTTACTGTACAACAATGTTATAGGCATAGTGTTGTGTAAAAACAGTTCACATGAAATTTGGCTGGAGTATGGAACTAATCCCATGCCTAAGAAAATGACATTTTGTTTGCAAGCGAAAGTTCTATGTGGTCCTGACGACATCAGCCCAGCAATGGTTATTCATAAATAGTTTATTCCTACTTATATCAATAATCTAATATAATTTGACCTGAAGAGTAAAATAGCTGTGTTATCAATACTTTCCCTAGCTACCACCTGTGGCTTCCCCTGGATAAAACATAGTCTGTTTTCCTGTTTTCTTATGCGGTATACTCAGGGATAATGTAGCCCTCTTTTATTGAAATATTATTCAAATCAGATCATTTGTTTTAGATATTACGCAACAAAGTCTTGAACAATAGAAAAAATACGATTTATATGGACATGTATCAATTCAGAAGTCACAAAACTTTTCTTTAGTTATTGCTTCTTGTCCCATAGCGAGGTCAGTCTGACCATTTATTATGGTAAATGCTCTATGGTTTTATACTGTTATGGTAAAGCCTCCATAGCGTGTATAAAATCTCTTTTTATGTTTAAACATGCACATTTTAAAGATAGGGCGCATCTAAAGTTGACTACTGGATCTTTGCAAAAACTAAACATTTTGTGATACAAAGTGATTTTATAGATTCTGCTTTAGGGCGTATCTAAAGCAGAATACTGAACTTTGCAGAAACTAATTTTTTCATCATTTTATTATCAATGAAATGGCACGACATTAATTATTGTTTTTTAGACATCCGAAAAACCGCCGTTGATCTGCAAATCTCTAACTTTCAGGTAGTGGAGATAATGTCATCCCTCTGCGAATACTTCCCCGGCGCAGACGCAGCTATCAACTACGACGACTGCGAGGAAGACGCGTCCTCGTGCTCCGAGGACGAGTACATGACGTACGACACGCGCGACAGCCTAACGGACACGGAGCAATCTCTGTCGCAAGTACCGCGCAGCTACGTCGAAACTCAAGTGAGTAAACTGCAAACAAAAATGGCCGCCGAAGCGCACCCAAAAACAGCCATATACAAAGACGAAGCGGACGCTAGCAGAATAGGACCTGTCAGGATTCCGCAGCAGTTTAAAACCGAATACCCTGAAGCAGGGAGATCCGTGACTATCAACCGGACCTCGAGTTCCCCCGTGCCGTCTGAGAGGACCTACGCAGGGAGCGATGCCAGCACACTCCAAGACTCGCTCCAAGTGAACAGTCCCCACGTTTTCAGCGAGAGCTCATCCCCTAGAAGATTGTCTCCAATCGGGAACTACAACGTTGGGAACATGAATCCGAGACACGTGGACATAGACTACTGGAACAGGGAGAATGAGAAGTCGCCTGCGCAGAGCCCGTCCGTTACCAGCACGAATAACTCGAGGAAAGAGGATTATAACCAGAACTATTGCGATAGACTGAGCGCGACGAATAGCCCGGTATCGGGGTCGGAGTTGAATGGGAATCCCCAGAGGCCGGTAGATCCGAGATACCAAACCCCTTTACAGATTGAAGTTGATCCCGTAAGTCCGAGCATACATTACCGTTTTATGTCCCGAATGCATCTCCCGTAACCGGCGATCAACATTTTTATAATATTATGTATTGTTATGTATTAATTTCCTGTTTGATTTATATGTGTATGTGTACTTATTTATTTATTATCCATTATGTCCATGTTAATCATTTTATTTTACCCTGCACTTTATTTATTATCTATTCCTCATATTGAGTTTTCTGTATTATTATTATTTATTGCGACAACTCACTTTGGCTGCGACGCAGGAGGTTGCGGGATCGATTCCCGCCTCGGGGCAAATATTTGTAGGATCTGCAGATATTTGTTCAGGGTGTTCTGGTCATCTATTGTATTATGTATATCAGTCATCTAGTACCCATAACACAAGCTCTGCTTAGCTTGGGGCTAGATGATGCTGTGTGGATTGTCCAGCATTATTATTATTACTTTTGATTATTATGTATTTGTGTAACATTTCCGTACCTTTTGTTGGTAGTATTGGTTTTCAGAAAGTGTTGTTTATTGTGTATTTCCAGAATGCGTGGGAATTTATCGACGTGCGCAATATCGATGAATATGGCGGAGTGAAAAACATGGCTGGATTCGACAAATACATGTATTCAGTGGGTGAGTGATTTATGCATGCTTTATTACTGAAAACAATGCGGAAATACTTAGTATTTCTTCAGACGAGAATAATCCGAATGGAAATTGTTGTTGGAGTTATTTTGGTGGATCCAGAGAAACGGTACGGTTATCGATATTACGCTACTTACCCTGTTCGGTAATTTACGCCCGAATACCCAAACACAATCACATGCTAATATTATTCAAAGGACAAATTTATAACACATTCTATAAAAACTGTCATAAACTCACGATTTGAGAGACGATCTGTAGGCAAAGCACGGGGATTGTTCTCTAGGGTAGAATAGACAATAATGACATCGCATCGCCATACATTGTGTACATTATTGAAGTTGAAGAAATTAATTTCAAATAATTTACGCATTCGATGACAGTGACGTAATTTTTGTCTATTCTACCTTAGACAAGAAAGCACGTGCTGCCAAGCACGGGGATTGTTCTCTAGGGTAGAATAGACAATAATGACATCGCATCGCCATACATTGCCCACATTATTGAAATTGAAGAAATTAATTTCAAATAATTTACGCATTCGATGACAAAGTGACGTAATTTTTGTCTATTCTACCTTAGACAAGAAAGCCCGTGCTTGCCCTACTGAGTTGCGTTTCAGTAATCGAGGGTAAGTTTACATAAGCAAAAATGAGTACCGACACCGTATATTTCGATCATGTAAACTATCCTCAAAGTCCTGAGAAATACTGACAGATAAAAAATTTAACCTGCTAAGTGGATAATTTGCTCATAAGATAAAGCGCATCATTATTTGATCGCAATAATTTGCGGCGCGGGCAATATCTTAATACATTACATCTGGGTACCTACTTGTAAAAAGTACAATGTACAGTGGCAGGTCAGACCGAAAATCTAGTTCTAATAAAGCTCTACATTGTAATGTCTAGTTGATATTTGTGGCCATAACAAAATTACGAAAGCACACCTTTACGCAATTACATCTGTGGCGCGAAGGGTATTATGTATATCAGTCATCTAGTACCCATAACATAAGCTCTGCATAGCTTGGGGCTAGATGATGCTGTGCGGATTGTCCGGTATTATTTATTTATTATTTTCTTACTCGAAGCAATAACGAATAAAAGTTACTAGAATATAATGTTACCCAATAATCGTGAGATCAAGTAATAATCGAGATGTGTTCGGTGCATCGCATTCGCAAGTTATTTCCGTCTACAGGAATATAGTAATTCCAGTAACACGTCGTGATTCAGCCGGTAGATGACGTTGCGATCACGCGGGTTATATGAATCGATCTTTATTTCAGTTCAATTTATTTTGAAAATTATCGGCGATTTTGCTTCGTGCTCCTTTCCTAGTTTCGAAGATTGCACGACTTGTACGTGTTTCTCTCTGCTGCAAATATCAACAAGGTTATTGAATTGAAAAAGTGAAGTAAGAATAGCTTTACTATGTAGATTTTTTTATTTTATGAATTCACAACAACAAATAATTACACGCAAGTCTTACTGTATACAAAAATTCATACTTGAGTTGTCTTAATCTAAGTATAATCAGCCCCGTTGTCCACGAATTTGTTATTGAGAGTTGATAATGCTAGATGAGGATCCTATCCCATTTCAAATTCATTTGCATTTCATATAAATTACAATACTACAAACTGCAGCTATTAACTTTAAATTTAAAATAGTAATACATTTCCTAAAGATTTAAAGAAAACAATGAAATTGACTGCAAAACACAATTTAAGAAATAATAATAAATGTAAAATACATTTTCAGTACAAATTTTGATGTCGAAATGTCAGAATTGGTAAAAAATGGAAGGCTAGGTGTGGTCGGCACAATATGTATTTTTCTTCCACTCGTATTAAGTGTATACTATATTTTATCTCCTCTATGAGCCGTCATCTCCGTAGTAACAACTTTCTTACTCTTGTTTGTATATTTTTTATACAGCAATCGGTCTTCCATGAGTGTTAAAGCAAAACCCCCATTGTTTAGGAGCAGGCATGTTGTGCAATTCTGAGCGGTAGGTATAGATTCTGTATCGCATCAGCACACATGCACTAGGTATATACATATATCATCATCAGCCTATAATAGTCCACTGCTCGACTTAGGCATCCCCTATTTATTTGTCGTTTGGGTGTTGTTGCCCTTTAATCCCCACACTGGGCACGCGGGTTGGGGATCGCAGTTGTTCTGCAGAGGGCGCTGCTGCCCGCCCGCCGGTGTGTCTCCCTTAGTCGAACTCTTACAACACCCACGGAAAGTGTTGGGGTGATTGAATTCTATTCCGGCACCACACTGCACCACTAAACAGGGTGTTTGGTTCATTGTTTGCCAAAATAAAATGAGGAACGGAAAAGGGTTTTTGCTATCTTCTCGATTGTACTCTCTCTTGAGGAAGTCGAGAAGGTAGCAAAAATCCCCTCCACCCCCATTTCATTTTGGCAAACGTGTACCAAATACCCTGTGTATACCACTGTACTAAAGAATATTCTGTGGCCAGGACGCAGAATATAGACTTATAGACTAACAGCAACGCAGGACTAACGCATGAGTCATCTTCCCGCTAGTGTTTATTTATCGAGCTGGTTTCGTTTTTATTTGTTTGTAAACAGCGATGAGTCGCCCGGTTCAGGAAGTGTCGTGTAGGGTTGCTTGGCTGATGAAATAGCGACGTATATACCTACTGGATATCTATTAGTACAAGTTTAATTCTGTACTTCGTTGAGAACTAGTTATAACTTTATACCCATAGGTTTGATGGAAGATCATTCTTTTACGATTACATGTGCATTATTTTTTACTTTTTATGTATGATTTAGTACTTATTCATAGCACCTTTATATTGAGTGATGCGTGCAATAAAGTATTATTATACCCAGAACTGACTAAGAAGTAAGTTGAAAGTTCACAAAATCTTTTGCTGTGACTGATTTCCTGTCAAAATTTCGGTTTCAGAAAATAATTTGATTGTTTCTCTAAGTTTTTGGAATAGGAGATAAAATTTGTGATAGGATATAAAATTTATCTTTATCTTACCACTTACATTGTGGTAAATAACTACTTAGATACAAAATCAAAAAAATCATGATGTAGTTCTAAACCTGGTTTAAAATATTGGCAACTTTTAATCGCGGAAAAATAATACCCATGCGTGTAAAGGCTCATTTTCATACAAAAATCTTAGCATAAAATCATATAAGAATTTATAAGCCAGTTCTAGAAAATCCGTATCGTTAAAATGAATAGTTTGCCGCTCAGCGCTGCAGTTCTCCGAAGAGCACGTTTAGCTGCCATTTAACTTCAAATATCAAACTGTTAGTCATCGTGCCCAGCAGATTTATCATGCTGGGACTAGCCGCTGGCTTGACTATACTAATATTATGAAGAGGAAAGATTTGACTGTTTGTTTGTTTTATATTTGTCGTTGAGGAAAGATTTGATTGTTTGTTTAATTTGATGAGAATCCTAAATTTTCCCTGATGAACATAATCTAGAAATATTTTCAAAAAAGTTAAGGAATTGAAATTTTTGTTAAATACCCGTGCGAAGCCGGGGCGGACCCCTAGTTCCATATAAACGTGACATTTATGAATTATACCTTGTATGAATCATTTTGAAAAAGCTTGTCATTATAAAATTTTATCATGATGCGTTTTTGTTCAGTCCATATAATTTAACTGTTATGTTATTTAGGACAATAAATGATGTTGAACAATGGGAGACAAGTCATATCCTTCTATGATTGTTGTTATTTAAAGATTACTCACCCATGGCACTAAGGTAAAAGAAAATAACCCTTATGAACACGTATATGAACACTTATATACAACGCTTTCTATGTCTTTTTATTTTATGAGGAAAACGTAGCGTTTTTTTTTTATTTCGTGAATTTTGCGTGCTTGTCGCCATTTTCCGTGAACAGGCTAGGATATCTACTTTCTGTTCTCTAAATCGTTGTTCTCAGTATTTATTGTAAAGTTTTTTTGTGGTAGATAGATACCTTGTGTATAGTCAGAAAGAAACAGTAAAACAGTAAAATACAGTTTAAAACCTATTCACGCTAATTCATTATGAATGTAAACGGGTTAACTACGAACCTATTTTGTGACCAACGTTTCATCCCTTAACAAGACTTCATCAGGGTGAGTGCGGCTCACGTCGCGCCCGTATCATAATAAACATTCATAATGAATTCGTCAAACTACGATAGTTTTTATAGTAAATTGAGATCCTCCTTTTTTGTCAGTTGCTAGTCAACAGTTGCCGTAACAGTCAGTCAGCTTAATAAAACTGTCAACTAATCACCAGTCTAAATCTGAATTAACCGGAATAAACCTAGGAACTAAAAGCAACCCCATTCGCGTTCTAACAATACACTGCGTTGCGATCGGTCGTTGGTCCCGCAGCTTTCCTAGAAGGTAAGCGGACACAGTCTAAAACAGTCCTGGCTCCTTCCGAGGCTGACTCACGCGGGACCGTCCGTACCATCTGGACCGATTGACGCGCCGTAGGAAAGATACACGTGTGCCCTTTTGTGCAACTATGTTGAGTTTCTTTTTTTTTATAATATTGGTATAACAATTCAATGATCACGGGCCATATATTCGCCTTCGGATCCTTTGGAAGGCATGCGTGGGGCCGTAGCAAACAGCACAGAGGCCCTTTATGAGAATAAATTTTGAAGGGGCGGGGGCTACACAGACGCTCTTCATCGTTTGCACATTAATACACCCTAAGATGATAACCGCCAGGTGTAGAGACTGTTATTAAGAAAATTACAATAAATGTCCAAATTAGAACTAGTATTTACAATTGAACTAACTACTGGCTGTGGCAAACAAGCTACAGCTCAACTGATCCACGAATTGACCGAAGGGATCTTTATCTACTATTTTTTCACCATTTCTCATCATCAAGCTATAATAGTGGACAAAGGCCAATGGTAATCAAAAGGAAATGGTATTAGTGAATAAAAACTACAATAAATACAATGGCTGACCCGCTTCAGCCGTCTACAGAACCGGAGTTTCAGAACTGGTTCCATACGAGGCTTTTAAATTACTTGTTCGGAACTGGTTACGATCGTGGCTATAAATTTACTTTTACGGAACTGGTTCCGATCAAGTGATAATCGTATGCCATCGGCCGTGAACGGAACTGAAGTAAAGACACAGCGTGGTCGAATATCACTCGTTCTTTATATTCACGGAATAACTATCGAATGAATTTTAGACAAAAGTTGGTGTACTAAAACTTATACCTATAGCATTATAAATAAACCAAAAGGTAACACTCCTTTTTATACAAATATTGACCGGCCGAATAGATGCTTATTATCATTCTTAAAAAGGAATAATTAATTGACAGACAATTATACGTTATTCATCCTTCTCGTAGTGCTACATATGTTATAAAAATGGATAATTTAAAAAACAATCGTCTATTAGCTAGGACGCCGGAAGACAAAGTTGGGAGGAAATAATAGAGGCGGAAGACAATTTAACGGACTTCAACAGAAGTCATTGCGAAGATATCATTAAATTGATGATGATTTGTATTTTACTACCAAGTGGGAATTTATAATAATAACATTGTTATTATTAAAATACACAGTTTTATTTCGCTTATATATATAATACTTGGCATGAAAATTACGCCATTATAACCCCATTAATAAAATACATATAGAAATAAATCAACCAACTACAAAGTAAACATAAATCTTTATTTGTGTTCTAAGTTGGGGTCTCAACGAATAAAAATATGTTTGCTAATTAACTAAAAATATCCTCTTTACATAAGAATCGATCTCAAAATTTAAACGCATAAGGGGAAATTAGCTCAACGCAGTGGCCTACGGTTATTAAGCCATTTTTCAAATCGCAAACTGCATTATTAATTTCTTGGTCAATTTCAAGATAGGCTTTCGCTTTCTTAGATTTGGTTTTGAAAATAATAGTAATTTTCGTCTCTTTGATCAAAACGTCCAATAAATACATAAAAGAGTTTCTCCCACTGCGAAAACACAGCACAGACAGTCATGGCCATCATGTTAAGAATTTTTCGGTGAACGAGGTCCAGCAGTTCCATATAAGCACATTAAGAGCCTCGATCGGAACCAGTTCCGTAAAAGTAAATTAATAGCCGCGATCGGAACCAGTTCCGTACAAGTAATTTAAAAGCCTCGTATGGAACCAGTTCTGAAACTCCGGTTCTGTAGACGGCTGAAGCGGGCTGACCGATAGATCAATCAATAGATTGAGCCAACCATCGTTGACACTTTTAACCGCTAGATGTCTCTGCCAAATCTTGTGGTGTGTGATTGATAATTGTTAATAATAATTATTATTATAAGCCTTAGTAATCCCATTGCTGGGTAAAGGCCTCCCCCTCTCCAGACAACACGATCACTACACATACTCGTACATAGTAATAAAACTATATCATCACAATTAATAATAGATACTTACAGTTCTTAAACTTTGCTGATTTCAAGCATGTCACTGACCAATAAGTTAGTTCAAAGGGCAGGAAGTCACGCATAGCTAGACCACGTCACCAGTCTGTCGTTATGGACCAGATGGGGAGACGAATGCCCTAGTGTTTATACATCGCTTCCGCTCTTGGTGAGACTTTAGGTAAATATTTACTGGGAGATGACATGTGATATTTAATAAAAATAAAGCTTCTGATTAGTCACACTAATCGATGGACGGATGGATGTTAGTTAAGTATATTTAACTGGCAACCCGTCCTGACTTCGCACGGGTGCAATGAGCAAAGCTGCCACGCGGTTTTTATAGGCACGAACCCCTCGTACGGTTTAGCCAGCATTTTCAATGCAAAAGCAAGAAAATGTGTTTAGTACAACATACAATAAAATCACATTAGAAACCTCTAAAATTATCAGTGTTCCTCTTAATATATTGTGCTTGTAACATACATATTAAAGCTTCCTCTTAATTACTCTACTTGTATAAAAACTGCATCAAAATCCGTTGCGTAGTTTTAAACATTTAAGCATACATAGGGACATACAGTCAGAAAGACAGCGGGATAGCTCATACGCGCTACGCACATAGCGAGACCACTTAAGTTCAGCAAAAGAGCTTCCAACTAAAATGACATGATTAAGTAAAAAAAATACACTATTTTGATTATAGATTTTTTGTTACTTCTTCGCTCAAAACTACTGAACCGTTATGTCTAGAAGTAGGTTTAGACCTGGAGTAATATAGCTTATTAAGTTAAAGTTCTGATCTTCCGATCTCTAACGTTATGGTTTAAAAAGGTATGACATCATTCTACAAAAACAAATTTAAAATCAACTAGATTGTTGTAAAAATATCTCTACTTTTTACTCTTTGCTACCTAATAATTCAACAATAGCTAGGTATCCTCAGTTCAACTCAAACGTAATTCTGGACCGAAACTAAGAAATTCTTTCAGCTTTCACGTAATACACGCGTAAACGATAATGTCTAAACTTTAAGAGCATTCTGCGGTAAAGTAAATAGTCGTAATATTTTCATGGGCGCCGCGCGGTGGCTGGGCAACTTTCTGCGTACCTTGCTCAAATAAACAAATGTGTTGATTTTATACAGTAACGCCAAACTTTTGGGCGCACAGAAACAAGGCTGCCGATTCATCGCATCGATTATCGATCTCGGTAAACGACTGAGTGTGGCCAACCTAGAAAACCAGGTGTCCGGCTACATTTTATATACGTTTCTTCGCATTTTAACTTTGAGTCATCTGTTAGGGTTAGAACATCCCATACCCATTACCGTCCATCATATTTATTTTAAACAAAATTATATGTTTTTACTTTTCTTGCTTTCGAGTTCAATGAAATCGGGATATAAAGAATTATTTATACGCCGCCATAAAACTTTTCAGTTTTATGACACTCGACGTTCACGCCGAATCGCGAAATCTACGCTGAAAACTTCATTCACCTCGGTGTTCACCTCTCATAATTTCCGAACGCTAAATCGAGCGAGCGCATTTGTCCGGCCGGTGTCAACAAAAAGAAGAAGCAGGTATGAATCACCGCGATACAATTAATCTAATTTAAGGTTATCGGGGAGGTGGCTTCATCTCAGCGTCGCACAGTCTCGCGCTGTCGCGGTCGCGTCGCACGCCTGCATGCTGCACCGAGGCGCGCCTGCACCCGACCCCACTCGCACGTGCTCGCGACCACCCGCCGTACCTAATGTCCTTGTGATCTCGTGAAATGCCTCACACGGACTGTTCCTTACAACTCTCGATTACAGTGAAGCCTGATTACAAAAAGTTGCAAGTCTACGTTGACGTTTTCATGAGTGAGTATTGCAGTGGTGATAATTAAAAGTAGATTAATTCGATGCAATTTGTTCAGTTTTTTTTAGTTTTGCTGGAAACATAATTTATATTCATCAACTGACTTGTAATTCAAATTTATGAATTTCAAGATTTCTTAGAAATATGAAAAGAGAAATGGTTTCCGCCTTGTTTCTCGTCTTGAGTTTGCATTTGTTTTATTAATTGGCCTGCGTTTATGAACAATCTAAAACATCAACTAACAAATCGGTACATATTATTCAACGCTGCACATTTTTCTAAACAAAAACTAATGGACTTCCTGTGTAACCGGCGAAATGTGTTATTCCAACGAAATCCAACAAATTTCGAGCGTGTCGTTCTTTGTTTATCTTCGTTCATCAATCATTGCAAAAATATGAATCGACTGGCACAGCGATCTCTCGGTAAATTTACTGCTAACGATCGCCGACAGCGGAATAATCGGCTGTCAAAAGGTAATGCCAAAAGCGCGGGACAATCTGCTATCTCTCGAGGAGTGACGATCTTGTTGCCGCATGAATCACACCTAATTATTTTATGATCTGCGACCTGTAGCCAGCTCCAAGTACCGCCCTCGACGTAAACAATCACACAGCTATTTTGTTCATCTGCTCTTAGCTCTCGCAACGGCCAAACTCGCTCGCTGCTGTCCAAAATTACGACGACACTCAATTTATTCTCAATGTTAACTCTTTTGTTGTAAGAAATCTTGACGCTAATAAACAATCCACTTTGAAGTCGAAAATAATTATGTTTACAAGTCCGAGCGCGTGAGAGCTTACAAGTGGAACCATCATCCTTTGATAGGATATATTGCTCCGCTTTGTTAATGTCTCAATCTAGGTAGTCTTTTGTGATGCTATAAAATTTCCAGATGTTCCTTATCTATAGATGTTTAGGGCATAAAATTTTATGGAAAAGTATGTTTACGCTGGATTGATAATTTTAATTTTCGTTTTATGTTTAAGAGCATATCCACAAGTAGAATTAGTAGGTTATTGACGTGCCAGTTTAGACTGTGCCCGCGGCACAGTATTAGCTTGATCGAGATAATGTAGAAACGGCGTAAATAAGGTGGTACATATTGAGACATTTTGCAGACGGCGCCTGTGATTCAGTCTGGAGAGATTGCCTTTATAGCTGCGGCGAGCGCTGGCCGCCGGGCCGTTGGCATCGGCATCGCGACATGACTAACCGCGCCCGCTCTAGATACAATCAAAATATGTGACAAGTTTATTTCTATTCGGAACAACGCATTCTACCCGCTCGATATATCCCGCCTCAAAGTTAAACATCTGATTTTTTTCCGACGACAGAAGTAGGTCGGGGCCTATTCCTGCGTCACCGGCCGCTCGCAGCGCGCTACGTTTCCGCAGAGTCTGCTTTCTCTATGATTTATCAGCGCGTTGATATACTGCTGTTTGTATCTCCGGTAATTCTGCTAATCTGTGTTATAACTCATAATGTGGGGCGTATGCGAAATATAGTGAACTGAGATCCCTTTTCGTAGTTTTTCGGATAACACTGAATTGCAGGGTGGATTTTATGGACGTCATAAATCTATGAGCATATAAAACATTATTTAAATATATGGATAGTCTCCTAACATTTTCCTTTACATCGGTTAAGGTGCCCCATACTGAGAATTTGACCAGTCAGGGCCGTGAAACAAAAAAAAAACAGTGTAAACATACTAAACGAAATTTTTAGATTTGATAAAACCTAATTATGGTTCAGATATTTTGTAGAAGCTTTTAATACAACCGGCCAAGTGCGAGTCGACTCGCACGTGGAGGGTTCCTTAAAATCGTACATACTTACAAATACATAACCCTAAAACGGACTTCCTTAAAATGCTAACATAAGTGAAACTCCATCATGACGCTCACCGCGTCCGACTATGATAAGGACGCTTAGCCTCTTAATTATTAAATTTATTTTATTTTGTCACCTGTTTTTGTAACGGAAATTTACAAAATACACACTCTGTCACAAATTGAACTGATTACCTCTTATACACAATATTGTATATTTAGGGTTCCGAACCCTAAATGTATTACTAACGTTCCTTTGTACTGCAATGTAAAAATATAGCTCAAGTATAAACTAGAGTAACATCGAACGTTTATGTTTAACTGCGATTAGTAATCGATGATTTAAACTCAAGATACGATTATAAAAATAATATAATATAACTGTATAAACTAGAGTAACATCGAACGTTTATGTTTAACTACGATTAGTAATCGATGATGTAGACTCAAGATACAATTATAAAAATAATATAACTCAGGCATAAACTAGCGTAACAAGTAAAAGTACACGTTGAACGGCGATTAGTAATCGATGATTTAAACTCAAGATACGATTATAAAAATAATATAACTCAGGTATAAACTAGCGTAAGACGAACGTTTATGTTGTGGTGTAGCGCGCGGTCGGTTGCGCTACTCGAAAATACATCTATGACTCATAGTATTTCACAAAGCTGCCTTTGCCAATAGCTTTTGTATTGCTTCCTATTGCGATATATTCTTCAAATACTTATTGGAAGATTCCTTCGGTCGAGTGCTTGATATGAGGAAGCTGGCGTTATGATTGTATTTTTATTTTTAATATATCTCGCCCGAGTACAGTTTAGTGACAAGTCTTCATTGTTTAAAATTATAACACTTACTTTGTTAATAACGACGTACTAATATTTTTAATATAATTTGTAAAATTTCCTAATATACGAAGAATTGGCATTTTATCCAAATGTTAATAAAAGGAGAAGTTTACTGAATTTTTATCGGGTCCATTACATTTTCACAAACTTTGCAACTCCCAATAATATTTTGACTAATACGTTGTGCGTTAGTTACCGTCCACGTTTTCGTAGTTGCAGTAACTCATCGTTGCTGGCAATAACTCTGTGTCGAATCTTCTTCCGACCATCCACGCCCACGGCTCGTAGTAAACTGAACCACAACAACATTCTTGAACTACTAGGTCTTTACTTGATTTCTTTACACCTGGATGATTTACAAAATTTACCTTAGTAACAGTTGACACAACGCCTAAATGCAGCAAAGAGATCTAAATGAAAAAAGTTTGTGAGCAGCTGTTACTCAAAGTCGCAGCGGTTATAAAGTCTAAATTAGAAACAATAAAACGATCAAGCTGTCTTGCGAATGCTCCTGCTTCGTGTCCCTCGTCAAGCCAATTCTTTGATGTGATCTGGATACGATCACCTATATAGCGCATTAACGGAGACTGCCCTAGTTCTAGTTTCGTTGAAGTTGGCACGAAATTGTAAACTGCCCTCTTTACTATAGGCGCTAAATATCCAAATAACGCCGTACTAGAAATCTTATTGCTCGCCCATCTCACCACTGTCTGAGCGTGGGAATTAATGTCCACGCTATGACTTCACTTCTTATTTTAACACGTAATAAGTTCCTGTAAGATTTACTTAACACAGCTGCGGAAAAAATAAATTATGATAATTTTCTAACCTACATTTAGATCATTGTGAGTCACAGAGACCGTCTGCTCACTGCGGATACATAACATTCTACTATTGTCCCTTTGGCTGCACCGAAATCATACAAGGACGCCTAAATCTGGTCCGCGGATATTTCCGGATCGAATGAAAATGTCTCCGGTGAATCAGAGCTTTTTAAAATGGTCTTGAGACGTAATCATCTGCTTGTCACACGCTCTCGAATTCGTGATCCCAGCATTAACATTTTGGGATTTTTGTAGATTTTGGCACACGAAATAAATTAAAATAGTAATTCAGTGTCTAGAATAAACGTAGAAGATTTAAATTTGTATGAGCTTAAGAAGGAATCTCGACGTTGAAGAGCGTTAGCCGTGTTTGTACTGTAGACAGAGATTTGGCGGGTGTGATGAGACGGCTCATAAATCGGCTCGCTAATAGAATATCTGTCGCCCCGGCCCGTTTCCGTGAGTTGTCACGCACCTCTGACGCAATTGCAGCGGTCTGCGGACCGTCTTGACGCTAAATCGATAACATATTAACGCCACCGATCAAAGCGGCTTTCCTTCACGGGTCGGATTTATGGTATTACCGAATCTTAAATTCAAGATTTTCCACCGATCCTGATCTAGATTAATCTTGATTGGCATGGCAGCTGCCTGCAACGTCTTCTTGGAACCGGCTTTGCATAAGCAACCAGAAATGGCTCTGATTAATTTGGGGTACCAATGATACTATAAGCAGTGACTAGTAACCATAACACAAAATAAATTAACAAATTCTAGATTATCCACACAGCATCATCTAGCCCAAGTTAAGCAGAGCTTGTTTTAAAGGTGTTGACCGATATACTTAACGATAGACATATTTTATTTATTATACATTCTTTGTAGAAATAAAAATCGTACCATCATTCTGAGAATATGTCTGAAATGCAATAATGATGAGTCTTAGCTATTCGGCGTACGATACTAACAATAAAATGTGCGTGAAGAATTGTAAATGTACATTTTAACAAAGTAGTGGTGGTGATTCACGAAGCAATTTGCGTAGTGTATAGATACAGTAGGTGCCTAAGAAAGCACGTGATTACTTGTGATCTCTGATAAGGGAGAGGTTCTGCCAAGATTCACCAATTGTCATTTCTCAGCGACGTGATATCAAGACACCTGAGCTGATCTATCAACAACGACGCCAGAAACACAAAGTTGTCGCTGACGCAAGTTGTGGGTTATATCATCCGTGTCTTGGAGTCTTGTGAAGGCGAGGAACCTTGTGTTGTACTGTAGTAGGAACGGTAACATACAGTTATTATGGAAGAATTTCTTATTTCCATGACCTACGTTTCCATTGTTCTAGGATTGATCTTCTCGTATATCCTCGCTTTACCGTATATATTGCTTTAGTAGGTTTTATGGCTTATGACCCGTGCGGCGATATTTTTAAAAGCCAATTAGAAGGATTAACCTTCGTTATGAAATTTCTTACAGGAATTGAATAACATTTCTAATCTACACCGAAATACGTATTTTTGCCCTCTACATTTGCAAGGTCTCTTTCGATAACCATAATGATCATTAAAGTTCCGTCGAATACCTGAGAACTAAGCTTATTAAACCTTTCTTGTAAATACAACGTTTCGTGGAAGCTCCTCTGGTTAGCATTAGTCATGCTCTGGGAGGCTATCCGTCAACGGGAGACGATCAGCGTTGCCCGTCCACGCCTCTTGCCCGTTCATTATCACTTGGCTGCTGTAATTAGACGATGCTATGGGCCATACCTAAAAATATGCTCTTTTAATACCCAAAATTTGAAAGTTAGACATCCGCTGAAATAGAAAATTGTTCACCAGTGTTTAGTGGTCTTAACTTCAAAGTAGTCTTTAGTAGTCTTTATAGAGTGACGGATGGAAAGATAAATATTTCCAATTAATAAAATGCAAGTTACTGATTGCCTAGAAAATTAATATTTCTGGTTGATATTTATGAAACCTAAATTTCTAAATCAAACCATAGATTACGCAATGCGCCCTCAATCTTTCTTTTAATACGTAGTTTGGTCGCGGGAATCTAAAACAAATCTTGCGGGGCACTTCCGCTCGACGTGGGGATTTATGAGCTGGATTATTCTGGGCACTCTTTAGGACTACGCAAGTTATACTCCTAAAGTAATGAGCTATCAAACCACAAAGTTGGCACGTTGCGCCAGCTACATAGTTTCTAAGGGCACGTGTATTTGACTCGATAATAACCAGCCCTGTGTTGTCATGTGTACCTTCCATTTGAATTAAGGAAAGCACTACGAATAACTAGACAAATGATCATTACAAAATTTCGCAAAATAATTCTAAATATCTTACTGAAATGTGTTCCGCTCAAATCAATCTTCAGGCACTACGTCAGCCCATTGAGCGTCGTTTAGATATTATAAAACACGGCAAAAACGTATAAATAATAGGTATCGCTGACAGCAGTGGAAAGCACTTGTTTACGAGCGTCGCTTGTAAACAGTCTTTCTTCGTGCATGATAGACACTTATGCACAATTTTGGCGAGTTACAATAACATGACATAGTGATGTGACTGTTTAATGACTATAGCCGTTGTCACATGTTGATTCGTGTATTTACGTTGGTTTTGCGCACTGCACCTTGGCCTGGCCACTGGGCGCGCAATCGCTTTGTGAATTAGGGCCGGCGATGCTGCAATGGCTCGGGCCCTAAATTATCGCAGCGGCGTTGCTTGGGCGCTATGCGAAGGTTACGTTAATGTCAGCGCACCTCGAACACTTCGCCGGCGTGTGAAGTCGGTTCGTAACCGCGCAGGGGTAGATTAAACATAATGTCAAATAGATTATGATAACTTCGGAGTGGTGCAGTGCAGAAGAATACGGATGCTGATGCCACCAGCGGGTATTGCTATGAACGTGAAACAAAAAAGGCAGATGCTATCGCATAAGTGCAGAGCAGAGATGTTGCGGCGGTGCCGGGTGCAAGAGGGAGCGTGGGTGCGGGTCGTCGACCGTTGCAGAGAGCGCCTTCCCGGCAAAAACGGCAGAAAACCTCCCGAAGGGCGGCAGCACACGGCGTCCGCATATAGCTCGGGCTGCCGCCTGAGTCACCGCGCCGCGAATAGCGTCGGTTTGTTTGTTGCATCCACCCGCTCCCGGCTCTCGGCTCTCCCGCGGGTATTTCTGGTGGCGGTGGCGTGGCAGTGCGCCGCGCGCCGTGCCCGCGAATCCACGCGCCATGCCGCCGCTGCCCGCGCGACTGCGCCGCGATACCGACGCGCCCTCTTCCATCGTCACAACCATCCGGGACACCGTCAGCTGTAGTTGGATATTCTACAGTGAGTGTGCGCTCCGCAAACAACCTAACGGATACGACTTGCGTCACTGCCGGAGCTTCCTACTACGCTGTTCTGTAGCGGAACTTCCTGCCGTCGGAAGCGCGCTATTTCAAAAGTGATCGTTACAGTTCTTATTTGTTGGCATTTTACAAAGTGATCAAATCCCCTGGTAAAGTCCATGCAAACTCTGATGCTTCCGCATTCAATTTCATTGTTTAACTGTATCCTAGTTTAGATTATTCATGCTAGCAGAATGTACACAAACAACTGCAACGCATTCCTATCTCTTCATCGGGATAGTAACAAGTGATCGATGATTAATCGCTTACAAACGCTGCGCGCGCGCTGTAAGCATAGATCTTAGGTGAAACGTGTGTCTGACATCACCAACGGGAGTAAATTTAACTCTTGACGTATAGCCCGATTCCAAACTTTGTGATTGTTCGTCCCACCGCGATACAGACGCGACAATAGCCGAAACGCGTCATTGGAACACGCGCATTGCGTGGTTATTTATATGAGCGTGCGTCTTTGATTGTTCTGATTACAATCAAGTTCACTGTTTATCTATTGTTACGAAATCAATGGGAAACTTATCGAATCTACGCTCTCATTGGCTGGGATTGGATAATCGATGTCTACCTTAATGTGTACGACGACGTAGGGAACATACAAAATACCTAATTGTTTGCTTTAGTATTCGGTATTTCCCTTAACTTACCACGTCCATTGTAAAATTAGAGTTTACTTACGTAGGTTTCGCCCACAAATAGTGCAAATGGCGAACGCTAGCCTGAATGCAATGCATAGCTTGTTATGTTTGGAATACGATATTATCTCACACTGCAGTTGTTATTGAACAAAACTATCACAATCTGCTAATAAAATGCGAAACCTACTTCGCCATAACAAAAGCGTCAAAGAAAAACGGCAATTCCCTCCAAAACACCATAATACTTTTATGTAGTTTTCATTTATCACAATTGTGATAAATGAAAAGTAGCTTTGCGAGTTGAAGCCATTTGCGAGTCGGTAGTTAACTTATTTTGCGTCTTTTGCTTGGAGATTACCACTACTACCAGTTTAAATGTTGCATTAGGTACTAAAACTGGTGATATCAGCCGAATGCCGCATGACATAGGTCTCCAATGGTCAAAGTTTCAGGAGCTTTTCATTGGCTACGCTTGGCAGGCGGATTGGTGAACACAGTTGGATGGTGTGTCTGTTCTGGGGGTGATGCCTGCCACCGGTAACATGCAAGGCTGAGGCTAACAAACCGTATAGTTTTGAGTTACAAGTCACTTAAAATGCTTACTTCCAACTGAAATGATAACTCGTTAAGTGGCGCAAACAGGAATTTTGTATGACTAAAGCGGCTCCTTATCACAACTCAGAAATCTACGCTCCTGCCACCTGGCGGAGCAGTAATGTGTATTAAATAATATCCTAAAAATTTCGGTTTCGGCGAGTCTCCAACCCGCGGCCTTCCCTCAGTACGGGAGTGTGCAACTACACCACGAAATCAAAAACCGACTAGTCGAAAATCTTTGGGATTCGCTTCGGATATCACAAAATGTTTGGAAATAACAAGAATCTGAGTAATGTTTAGTGTTAAGAACCATCCCCCTGAACTTTTGAAACCCCTTAACTTTTGAAAGTATCATTCAAATGTTTGAAACGTATATCTGTTTGTTTCCAGGCAACAGTAGCGGGTCCGCGGCTGCCGAGGGCGCCCCCCCCGCGTCCGACCCCGCGTTGGACTCCACCCTCCACATGATGCTGGACCCGCACCTCCGGCCGATCTCGCCGGACCTCAACGATGAGGAGTCTAAGCGGATCTTTGAGGAGCACAAGCAACTTGCGCAAGAGTACCTCAAGGTAATCACAATTATTTTCACTTTGGAGACCTTTTCAGCTAAATTATGTTAACATGATCTCTTGAGGGTACCTACTGAAAATCTGTGTTTGTTATTTGAGCAAAAGTATACGCTGATTGTCTTTGTGCTGGGATGCAGCCACTGCTCTGTTTCTTAATTAGTATAATTAATGCTACCTTTAATTTCTAGCTTTTTGGGTTCCACCCTAAGAAGTTTTTGAATAGATAAATGTAAAATAGTGTACTGTAAAAACGGATTAAATAAAAATAGCACTTTATTTCCTAGTATTATGTAGTTCCAAAATCCTTTTAAAATAATTGTGCGGTAATTTGTTTCTAATAAGCAAATAAAAACTTTGATAACCTTCGATAGTTTTGGACGGATCGTTTAGGTGTTATTTAAATAACACAATTCATACTAACTGAAAGTCTCAAGTAGACCAAAAAACCGTTTTTTTTGACGAATTGTATGTATTTTAACAGATTTTTTGTTTTCAGATCCAAACAGAATTGGCCTACCTTAGTAATCACAAAACAGAGTTAGAAGAGAAAATGGACGATGATGAGCTACGGCAGAAAAGAGAAATTATACAATTAGAAAATGAGAAGGTTAGATAACCAGTGTTTATTTACAATATCATATAATCTTCATCCAATTTTATAATATAGCTGTTAAACCTATGATTCGTAGACATTATTGAAGAATATGAAATAATTGGGGACAATAAAACAAAAGATACCCGATAAATATTCTATAATATGTTACCTATGTATATGGTTCCAAAAAAATTAACGAACCTCCTCATTGCGAACAATTCTGAAGCTGTGAAGCGAAATGAACGATAGCAATAGTTTATGGGTGTTGACGCTTTACTTCTAGTACCAGGCTATGCTTATCCCGATAAAACGCCTGGCAGCCGCGGGCAGAAAGAAAAAAATCGTTTATCTGGCACACACCATCTGTAGATAAATAACCTTAAAACTTGCAGCGTGTGAACAAAAAATGTCCTGCCTCAGCATAATATTGTTCAACAGAAGTCAAGCAACGCTGGATTTCTTGCGGTACCTTTGTATCCTCCAAGAGTTATTTATGACCTCTCTATTCCAGGACTCACTGATCAAACTCTACTGCAGCCTGAAGAAGCAGCTAGAGCGAGTGGAAGAGGACAACTGGCTCCACCCAGAAGACATGCCTCACGAGTGACGTCAGCGCACCCGCCAGGGACCATGTGACTACCCACCCCAATCTGAACACGGTTACCGACGCCAGACGTATGCGCCCCAAAAATACTTACCAAGACTGTCTATGACTGACGCCATTTTATTACTTTGACGGCACTGCAGCGCTGTGGCTGTAGTGGCGAAGTAGAGAACTAAAATTTAATGAACCAGCGCCGGCGTCAATGTCAGCCATTTCAAATTGGTAGCGTACCTCAGAAAAATATGATTATTTGATGTTGTCTCATCATTGCTTTTGATATAATGTTATAGTGTCGAAAGCTATCAAAAGTGAGGGTCCTAACGTATGTCTGGTAAAGTAGCTGGTGTTTAGTGTAATTTAGTGCGTTGAACGCTAACGGAGGCTATCTGACAGGCCACAGTGTCATTGCTTTATAGTTTACTGTACACAGAAAGCAGGAAATTGCTTGAAAGAGTAGTGTTGATTATAATAGCACGTGATTACAGTTGATGCGGTGTTTGACCGATGTGTTGAAAGTTTTAGCCCATGTGACTAGGTCCGTGGTATTGGCAAGAAATCTGCATAGGCAGGGGTTGTTTCAAGTAATGTCGCGTCGGAAGCAAACCTGAGAAATAAAGAATTTCACTGTCGACAAGTTTTATATTTACGTTTGGATAATCGTATTATAACTCAACTTGATTGTGTTTGTAGTGGCACTGTGGCACCATACCATTGATCTCAAAACACCAAATGAGCCTTCTTAATGTAGTTCAAATGAATTTGTGTGTAAACTTCGTTTCGATTTTATTAGCTTTTGTTTTCTCAAAGTTGGGATTTAAATTCGGTTTTTACAAGGGCACGTTTTAGTGCTTTATGTTGTAAAAGTACAAATTATGTTTTATAATTACATTGTCTTTTATTACATCCAACACAATTTAGTTTTTAATCACAACAAATATAATTTCATTGCTTGTGTATTCTAGCGTAGTATTTTTTTGACATTATCAGTTTCGATTAATGAGATTTACAACAAATGTTTTGCTTGTGGACAATATTATGAGATTTTAAATATTTGAACAAGTGAATGCATTTTGTTTTCATTGTATAAATGTAAGATACCTGTATGTATCATAGTTATTAGATTATTGTACAATTTATAGTTATTAAGTTTAATAAATATTTTTAAAATATTCAATTATTTTATTGTTATCTGTTGTGATCTCCTAAAAGTTACTTTCGATATAGGCAGGGTAAAGATAGGTAAATAAAATAAATACTTATTTAAAATTCAGTCCAAATAATTTAATTTTTATTAGTGAATATATATTTGTTTATTGGAATGCACGAATGTTGTTTCAAGTCGAACATAAAGTGAATTTGGCACTATCTATCATTTATAAAAATAGTCTCGAGATTCAGATCTTAAACAAATAAATGCTTCCTGATGAACACAACACTGCTAATCTGCTGGACGAATCTTTACACAACAACTTATCTAAAGTTTACAATAATTACACTTTATTTTTCTGACTATATTCAATAATTGTGTAGCAAAATTGCCTACATTGTAAAATAAAAACATATTACAACAAAATTCGTGAACAAATGCAACTCGAATATAAAGAATGTGATGCATTACTCAACTGAATAATATAATTCCTAGTTATGCAATATAAAAGGTCCCTACCATTACTGTGCTGTATTTTAGTAAATAAGCTACCTATTGAATTTTATTTGCCTTTATTTATATTCTATACTTTACATAGTGATATGATTTTTCTAGATAAGTCGATATTTTAAATAAATAAATCACTAACCAATCACAAAAAGAAGAAACGAAATTAAAATAGATCCCAATTATTATAAAACAAATATTTTCTTATGCCATTCATTATTTATAGAAAATATACAATTTAAACACTTACATAAATGAAATGATAGGAAATCGTAACGAGCATAAGTATAGTAATCAAAAGGCAATTCCATCTAGCCTTTCTATCAATATCTAATCATTTACTATTTTATATCATACACAATATTTAAATTAAGGCAACAGTACAATTCAAATATTGTTATATCCACAAGATCGAGAGCTTAAATATCTAGAATCTAGTTCTAAAGTTACATTAAAACCCTTATAAAATCTTCGCAGATTTAACAATAACAATAAAGATTACGAAAACATTCGTTCAATTCAAAGTAATCTCTCACTTGTTTCGCCCTATTTTCATTTCGAAACTAATATTGCGTACCAACTTTTTATTATAAAAATAGGGTATTATGCACAGATATATATTTATATATATTTGTATTATGTGTTGCTTATCATAAAAAGAATTTGCTTTAAATGTTACCAAATTAAAATTATAGCAGGCTATCAAAATTGAACATCTATTCAACAAGTCGTCAAAATGTAAATAGGGCTTATGCAGTGCACAAAGATATCACAATCATGAAATGTGAGCAGTGCCTTAGAATATGTAGAAACAGTTGAACATCTACACTACAGAACAGTTAGGTGTAGACGAATCGAAAATATCTTAAGTCGATGGCAGTAATTACATCTAAATAGAAAATATTATCGATTAATTGCTTTCGAAATTTGTGACCTAATCAGGCAGAACTATCTGACACAAAAGTGTCACAGGTTTAAGAGACACGTAGTGTCAGGGGTCAACAAATAGCACCATGTTTTCAAGATAAAACATGTAATTTTAATGAGGCCGCACACCAGACACTTGTTTTACTACTATTGTAGCGCCACATTTATCGCCCGTACACCTGTGCTCCAATGACACATTTTAAAATAGTGAAGAAATGTGTGCGCTTCAAATAAATAAAAACAACTTTTTAATCTACAACCTTGAAACATTGATCAATCATTATAATTACTTGTGCATATAAAGCAAATGATTGTAATTAATTAAACATTTATGTCAAATATAATATAATTATTGTTATAGATTTATTAATTTGAAATAGCCGCTTAATATATTTTTGTATGGATATCTTTTTATTGATTTTTAATAAGTATTTCTATTTTGTATGTAGTTAGGACTCTCAGGTATAGGCCTCAAATGTAGCTCTTACAAATGTCGTAATACGAGTATATCTGATGTGCAGCCACATAACAGTTTATTTTCGATATAAACCTTATTAAATAATCAAATTCTATGCATGCTATGGAATGGAGTATTTATAAGTCATGAATTAAAAGTCAAACTTTTACTATCAGCTTCAACTTGAGCCGTAACATTTAGCTAAGCTCGCCTGTCAAGCTTTGAATGTAAGATGTGGAAATTATTATCGAAATTTATTTCTTTACTTTCTAATACATTCATCCAAAGCTTACCTAATGTGGCTGCCACAAGCCGGAACACTCAAACCATCGCTACCTAAAAATCTCAAACAAAATGCCAAACGATAAAAGTAATATCATTAATCCTTAAGACTCTGGTGACAGATGAATATCCCATACAAACCAAAATGATTTGTAATTTGAGCATATCTTCACTATTATTTGTATTAGAATAGTTTTATCTAGGTTCCTAACGCAAGCTTTTTTGAAAATAATCTTTTATCTACTTATATATTAAGAAAACATGTTTTCTTTCAAATAAAAATTTGATTTGGTTCAATTTATTGTCAATGAAGTGTTTAAAAAAAATTGTTGTAAGAACATACTATATTAATACTATTCTAATACAAATAATAGCAGATCATGGTGAAAATATGCTCAAATTACAAATCATTTTGGTACTACGTTTGTATGGTAAATCCATTTCACACCGGAGCCTTAACATTCTTCCAAAAGAAAATAATAACACATTAACAGACACTTAGTTGAGCAATTTACAAGGGAATACAAATTATTACATACTTTTTATGTATTGTCAACAATTCACGGAGCACATAATTGTGTCGCAAGTTAAAATCTAATAGATATAAAATTCTCAGATATAGGAATAAGGAATATAATCTGATATCTAACGAGAGGGAAGACTGTTCTGGTCTGTCGTTGTCTGTCCTGAAACAAAGAAATCTATTTTAGAAAGCAGTATTGCTTAAATCGCAGCTTCAAAGTTCTTTTGCTGCGATTGAACAAGCAGTTAAAACTGCTAGCAGTAGGTAGTATCACATTTATAAGAAAATTCCGATCTCGATTCAAATATTTGATATATATATAGATTTATAATGGTAGTATGTGTGATGACATGAGTTTGATGATGGAAATGTTTTATTAAAAAGTTGTATGATGGAAATTTCAATAGGTGTATGTTTGTTAGTCGGAGGTGCAGAACTTGAGCGGCATTGGTCCTATTTGACAGAACTAACAAATTTATTGACATTCTGTGCGACTTTTTATCGTAAAGAGACCTTTGTTTCTCTATTACCAACTGGAAATAGGAAGGCAAGTAGGTCGTGGGACTGTGTATCGACCGCGACCGGTCGCAGGCGCGCAGCACCGGCTTCCAGACGTCCCCGCTCTCTGCTGTCTGTGCTGTCTATGTTTGTGAACTATCTACCTACATGTATATCTATGTACCTTGAGCGGTGACTAGCTGGCGCGTGCGTGCGTGCGGCGCGCCTGCCACTTGAAGTCGACCTGCATGAGCCACTGTTGCCCGCGCGACCGGTCGCACGCGCGCAGCACCGGCTTCCAGACGTCCCCGCTCTCTGGTTTGGCGAGGCACATGCCGGTGTTTGTGTGCTTTATTGTGCGAGTCTGGAACATTTTTATAAAAGCTGATATAAATGAAAGAAATAAATAGTTTATTAGACAAAACCTATAAAAGACACATAAAAAGTTAGTACAATACTATTGCAAAATAAAACAATACAATAAGTTAAACACAGAGAGGCTACAGAATACAGGTTTTGGCTCAGCGTAATGCGCTAACACAAATAGTGGCACTATTGTAAAAGGGCGCTGGTTTTCAGCCAAAACCAGTAGCTAAGGTGCTCAATGTAACTACATTAAATTGAGCAAATCTAAGTTTAAATAACATTAAACTCAGATTTAGATAGGCAAAACAATCATGTAATTAGACACATAAGTTATATGAATGTACTAGTGGTTTCTTTTTCATTTCTTCCACTAGTGGACAAACAATTAAAAGGAAGAGAAATCAGTAACAAAATATCTCTTTTTTAAAATAATGAACTGTCTGTATGAAATTTGACTTGTCTAAGTGCTTATTTTGTATGCCTAAAGAAATAAATTTATTCGTCAAATTACGATAATCAGCTTCTATGTTAATCCACAGCTGGACATAGGCCTCCCCTAATGAGCGCCATAGCGCCCTGTCTTCAGCTTGTCGCATCCAGCATTTGCCAGCAGTCTTTCGCAGATCGTCATCCCACCTGGCCGGAGGGCGTCCTACACTATCGATAGTTTTTATAGTAAAATAAAATGGCGTATACCTTAGAGTCGTAAGTCCACTCCTGGTTCCCTCGCATCCCGTGACACCGGATCAGCTTGATGGGCCCGCGCGGGTTGGCCGCGTCCAAACAGTTGTCGTCAGACATTATCTGCTTGCGTTTCGTGTACGCAAACACCTGGGAAAAGATAATTACAATTGTTTTGCTACATCATTTCTAGTTATTAACACATTCACTGCCCTTACCATTTACAGCGGGCGGGGAGACGTGTGCAAGACGCTGGCTATGAAAGTGTTAGGCTCCGAGACGGATGAATTTCCCAAACAAACGTAATACCAAAATAATATGTAATTTGTGCATATATTTTCACTATTATTTGTATTAGAATATTTATCTAGGTTTTTTAAAAATACTTACCTATCTACACAAATTATAAGAAAACGTGTTTTCCTTGAAAAAATCCAATTTGCTTTAATTTAATTTCAGTTAAGTATTTTGAAAAAATGTTGTGGTAGAAACCATGTATGAGATAAATACTATTTACTATTTTAAGGCAACTAATAGCAAATCATCGTGAAAATATGCTCAAATTACAAATCATTTTGGTATTACGTTTCTTTATATTTGGGAAAATCAACGGTGTCGCCGGAGCCAAGTGAAAACTAAGCTTCGAGAGAAGCATCTTCTCATGAAAAATCAACTCAGATAGTACAAAAACCAAGAATCTGTTTGTCTTTAAACTAAACTAATATAGCAATATGACCGCACTAAAAAAAAATATTTAGTTAAATCGGTTATTCAAACCAATAAAATTTACATTAGTTAAAAGAAAAAGTGACATCGTCACATACTAGATTATAGAATGTCTCTAAATAAAACACACAGAAAAATAAAATTAATTATGACGTTCACAAAATAATAGTTGGCAAAAATACAATTTTATTTACATTGGACGAATGAAGAACTAACTAGAGTTCTTAAGCTCCGGCGACGGATGAATTTCCCATGCAAAGGTGATGAATGATTTGTAATTTAAGACTATTGTCACCATGGTTTGCTATTATTTGTATTAGAATAGTATTTATCTAGGTTCCAGCCACCAGCTTTTTTGAAAATCTGGTGGCAGGAATCCGCATAAATACCTACTAAGAAAACATGTCTTCTTTGATGTAGATATGCGACTAGGTCATTTCAGAATATTATTTCAAATAAAAAATTGTGGTAGGAACCTAGATAATAACTATTTTAATACAAATAATACCAGATCATGGTGAAAATATACTCATATTACTTATTAGTTAAAATACTACTCGTATTTTGGTACTACGTTTGTATGGGAAATTCAGCCTTCGACGGGGACCATAATAAAATTTCATTCTGGTCTAGTGAAGATATTCTACTAGGCTAAACACCGAATACTCGAACACAACTCAGTAATATAAGCACGTCTCAAACAGGTCTCGATACCGGTATCAATACCTAGTATCGGTAATATTATATATAGTAAGGTAATATAACGATACTCTCTTCGGTAAATTCAAGTACCGACACTTTGCCTAAAAGTACGTATTTAAAGCTGTCATCGCGACGTTGCTACCTCTCCGGTCTTAGCGTAGCAACAGGGGCGGGCTTGCGTGCATATTTCCTATACCGGTATTTGATGTCCATTATTATGGATTATATTTTCTATAAAATACCGATATTTTAGAACAGTTACCGATGAAAGTACAGATACTTCACTTAGTTTAATTATATCGATCCAAAAATAGCCGGTATAATTTATACTACCGGCACCACGGTTATCAGTCGAACCGGTATTTGAATATACCGATTCCAAGCAGCCTTACTGTCTAACTTGAAATCCATTACCAGTGAAGTTCAAACCGATTACCAGTTGTAGACCCAGTCAGAATGTTGTCGGTATTGTCTAACTAAGGTATTCAACTGGTCTTCGGTTTCAGCTTTTACACAATTAGAAAGTGACAATCGATGTCCAGGCTAGGTTTGAAATGCCAAACTGAAGCCGCTTACGATTACTAGTTGAGTTAGACAATAGAGCCGCTGGTCTTTAATGATGAATTTTTTGACAGATATTCATGACAAAATGTAAGATAACGGCTTGAGACGTGCTTTTGAGTTGTTTGATCGGGGTTAAACCTTCGTGTTTCATTCGTCACTAGCATAGGGTGCGTTCAAATAAGTACCGTTAGCTATTATGGGATCTAATTCAGATGCGTACTAACAACAAAAACATTATCTTATCTTATCAGTAGGATCTCATTGTATTATTTACTTGGTGGGACACGGAATTGCCCTGTAACATATTAAAAAAACAAAAGTTTTCTTTCATCTTTGTTTCATGATAGTAAAATAATTACAAATCGAAAAATATAATAGTTTTAATAGATAGTGTCAGTTTGTCACTTTTCGTTGAAACTCATAAAACATCGCCACAGCGACCTTCTCATGTTTGATTAGCATTTGGATTGTCCAGCATTATTTATTTGTTATAATTGGTTTCTCCTTGAGCATAATAATAAATATAAATAAAAATAATTCTCTCTCACCAAGTTAAGCAGAGTTATGTTATGGGTACTAAATGACGATGAAATTGGTGACATACTTAATCTATACAAATATTTAAAAGTGGAAAGATTTGATTTGATTGTTTCTTTGTTTGAATTGAATAGTCTGCGAAACTACAGAACAGATTTGAAAAATTCTTTCACCATTAGAATCCGACATTATCTCTGATGAACATAGGCTATATAATATTTACAAAAAGTTAGGGATGCATATGAAAACTCCCCTAAATTATAGGAATAAGTATAAAATTTATAATTTTTGTTAAATACCCGTGCAGAGCCGGGGCGGACCTCTAATATATTACGCATCAAAATTAGTATTAAGTTGACATAATTTAATTGATAAATAATACCATCTGTAGCGCTCATAAGGGGAGGCAATGTCCAGCAGTGGACTATTGATTTATGCCATATTCGTCCCTAGTTATAGGCTAATGATGATGTAGGTATATATGTACCTGGTTGCCGCCCATTCCGTGACAATATCCCATGCCAAGTGCCTGTCCCGCTTTACCACCGAGAGTGTCCAGGCAGTTTTTAGTTTCTACATTGCGGATCTGAAAAAAGAAAATATATTATATTAATAGCTAGCCTGTACTATAAAACTTGTATGGAGGTAGTCATTTAAACCTAACATAAGTAAAATAACCTAGTGGTAGTGTGACTGGTACGTACTGTGTTTTTGTGTTTCGTCCGACTAAAGGTAATATTAATGACTAAAGGTAATATTTGTCTGATAATAGTAAGTAGACTTAGTTTGTTTATGATTTGTTTATTTGTGTATAACTTTAAGCTAAATGTGTCGCAACGCGCTGTAACGATCGACACTAGAGAAACCTTATATGGTTTAAAGTGCCGTAGAAATAAGAATAGAATAAGTTTTTGATTAATAAATAAAATAAAATATAAATAGCGACTCGTTCCGGCTTCGGACGGGTCCGATGCTGATACAAATACATTCCTCTTGAATAACTCTTGTCTTGTCTAAAACGCATCAAAATACGTATTCGTAGTTTAAAAGATTCAGATTCAGATTCAATAACTTTATTTCTTTAGGCTTACAAAATAAGCACTTAGACAAGTCAAATTTCAAACAGATAATTATTTTAAAAAGAAATAATATGTTATTGATTTCTCTTCACTTCAATTTTGATCAAAAGATCTACGTATACCTAGGGACAAACAGAAAGATAGCGATAGGGAAGCGACTTTGTTTTATACTATGAAGTGATATTATTGCTGGACAATCCACACAGCATCATCTAGCCCCAGGCTCAGCAGAGCTTGTGTTATGGGTACTAGATGACTGATATACATAATAAAATATGGTACATATCTATGTATATTAAATAAAAAATATCTATCTAGATATTTTTTCAATTATTTGCAGAACGTACAAATATTTGTCCCGAGACGGGAATCGAACCCGCAATGTGTAGAAAATACCTAAAAAAAGAAAACTAATTTAAATAAGTTGCATTTTTACATTTACACGTAAAGTTTAGTTATTAAGTTCAGTTAGTCCGAATTGAGATCATTAACACTATGTTGTGTTTGTTTCCCTGTAATAATGTGGTTCTTACCATACTTTAAGCATGAAACAGATTTTGACGCATCAACACGACAGTATAGTGTGTTTCTACCTTTACCCTCAAGGTAAAGGTAGAAACACACTAGGCTGTTTCATGCTTAACGTATGGTAAGTACCATATTTTTACAGAGAAACAGTGTGTGCGCGGAATAGTCTGTTTCTACCTTAAGGTAAAGGTAGAAACACACTATTCTGTCGGTTATCGGTTCTGCTGATAGCCGTTGTTCATTATTGATGTATTAGCTCACCTCGCCAAGGAAGTAGTACTCTAACGGCATCTGGCTCTCGGGGTAGACATTCTCGAGGTACCATCGGAAGCTCTTGCATTTCAGCTTCTCTCGGAGCTGTCTCCGCTCGGTGATGTCACCAACTGGTACGTTTAACGCACCTAAACGCAAACTTGTTAGTTATCGACATAACGGTTATATTTAGTAGCTTGTATGAGTGAGGATAAGAGTGGGTTTTCAATGACGTAGGCTGACTTAATTGAAATATCTGAATACCTTACTCAACTTGACTAATATGGTATCTGCCACAGTAACAAATAAAATCATTTCGAATTTAATCGGACACTTTCTTTCTATAAATATATGACAAATCAGTGCGAAGCTAAATTTATAAGGGATATCTTTTTAAGACAAGACAGAATTTATAATTCAATAATTTTATCGGAACATAAATATGTCGTAATTCGTTGTTATGAGCACTTTATCGAGTAAAACCTTTTTTTTTTCTTATAAAATATTGAATGAATTCCTAGTAGATACCACAAAGCTGTTAATTACCCATTTGCAAGGCAAATGAGTCGATAAGATAATTAATCATACAGTTAATCAGTTAACAGTTAATAATCGATACCGCTTCCTGTTAAAAAGCATGAAATCAATGCAACAATGACAATGAATGGAATGTTAATGATATACGTATCACAAATGAATACACATTAGTTTGGAATAGACATGCAATTAAAAACTGGAATAATTAGAATATAGGAAATATTTAGACCACAGTTCATCAGCAAATTAAAATTGGCAATATTTTAGTTGATATAGATAGAATAAGAAATTTGCTAAAGTATACGAAAATCAGTGAAAAAAAAAGGGATATATTTAATTATTCGACATTTCTCTTGGTGATGTGATGAACTTTGGGCTTTGTTTGGTGCAACGAATTTAAATGTATGCTATTTGATTGTGTTGTAAACCAATATATAATATAAATTATGAGAACCAGAGCATATTTAATTTGTATGCATATTAAATTCGTCGCATCGAATATTATGTAAAATTATTTTCTGACATGATTTGATAGAAAAAATATTGGCAATGTATTTAATAAACTTTTGACATGCGTTACAATTGCCATCGTTCTTTAAAAGATAAGTTTACACACAAACTTAAAACACAAAACATTGTTTCAAATACGAGTGTAAGCAATGCCAAGTAATGTTTTGTTTTTTATTTATTTTAAAATAAAAGAACCTAATTTTACGAGTAACATTAGTAAAGGGAAGCATTATTATAAGACTTGGGCCAAATACCCTCATTTAGAGGGGTATCGGGGACTAGTCTCGCTAGTATAAACGCCCTAGACAAACTTAGGCTACAATAGAGAAAATTTCTTCATTGCAAAAATTAATTGAAGTAACAAAATTTCACATTAAATGTTAAAATTCGCTGTCTTCCTTTTATTTCTGTCACTATGTTATTTAGCAAAAAATAATCCTTATGATGAAGCCTTTTGATCGACATGTACAAGCTACAGGGTAATTATTTTTCTCGTGTAGCGGGTTCAGTTCCCGGTTCAAATATATAACTATTGAAAAATCTATGAATGCAGTTTAAATTCTTTTTAAAATAAAATAATGTCTTCTTTCAGTAAAATGTTCAATCTACAATATTTAAGGTACTTTCCCTCCACGTGGCATAGCGATGGGACGCCCTGTATAGCCCTGGGTCCTAAAATACAGCCTAGGCTAGTTTAGGACCCTGCAGATTCCATAAAACACTGTTATTGTGTCGAAAAAGATTTTATTTTTTATTTTTAAGTATATAAAAAGTTTACTGTACAAAAATTATCTTTCTATCAAATCAAGTCGTTCAACAACCTGGGTTAATATTGTAGTAGAAATGCTTCCACTCATCCAGCCAGACCTCCGCCAGGCGTGCGTTATTGTGGTTCACGACCCTGCCGGTACCTCCAGGGAACGAGTAGGGGGTCGTCTTTCGGAACACGTGCCCCACGTGCGAGCAAGGCGCGATCTCCAGGTGCCCGCCGCACATCCACACCTGGACCCCGGGTTTATTAACGTTTGTGTTGGAGATAGATCAAAGGGAACTTAACTATTGCCCTCTTTATTATAAAAGTGTGTGATGTTAAAAAGGTCTTCTTGTATTGGAGAAATAACGTTGCATTAACACAACCTACCAAGTATAATATTGCCTTCAATGGAGTCTTCCATAAGAATAATTTTAGGTTAAGTTTTCATATATTTGAAAACTGCCGATGACGAAAAGAAAATCCCCCTTTCACAACATTAACCGACGACGAAAGGTTTGCTCTTTCACTTTATAAACCACTTTAATCAGTTTTACGGAAAAATTCGGCATTTTTATAATTATTTCTGATGGGAAGGTCAATAATAAGGTACTGAGACTGATAAAAACAACTGCTGCAGTTTTGTTCGTGCGAGATAAGTGCATTCACTAGTTCTACTCAACATCAGTTCTGTGATCACATATTACATACATCAACAACAAAAAATGCTTGAAAATAACCGGATATAAGTGCTAGCATGTATCGCCATCCTTCTCAATAAGATGTGTCATTTAATTCAAAAGCTACAGTTCAGTCATCTAGTACCCATAACACAAGCTCTGCTTAGCTTGAGGCTAGATGGTGCTATGTGGATTGTCCAGAATTATCTATTTATTTTTTATTTTTACGATGTCGATGGTCGTGAAAGATGGCAATAGTTTTATAGTTTCGCTTTGATTTATCTCCGGCTTTGTACACACACATTAATAAAATCGGTCAGCCTGTAGGGTTATCCAGAATGGTTCCGATTTGGACTTATATTATAAATATTAATTGAATAAGTAAACACCACATTATACTCTTCGATTTGAGACCATTCTGCATAGGTAATGTTATTCATAATGACTTAGTTGCAAACACAGGTAACTTATGTGCTTGTCTTTTGCTGACTGCATTTGGTTTACCACGAAATTATTTTAAATAAGTTATTTGTGATAAAAATCAAAGCTATGTCGATTTATTGATTTATTGCATTCAAATGTGAATAACGAATTTAGGAGAAAAATCCACTCACAAAATAACATATTTTCCTAAATACGAGATGTTTCTAATACAAAATTCCAACTAACTTTGTTTAACTCGGCGCAATTGAAACTTTATTGAAATTAGTAACTTTAGTGGTAAACCATAATGCTATCCGACAATGTACACATATGCGTTACTAAATATGTAGTTAATAACGTGACAACATGACTGATTAATTGATTGTTTTTATGCTGATTTTCTGCAATTTTGTCTAATATTAACCAATAAATAACGGCCCCATTTATTTTATTTTTTTGTAGAAAACATTTCGAATGATTTTAGGTAAATTTCCTGTTATTTTTTATAACTATAACGTAAGTACACGTAAGAAATGTTAAAACAAAAGTGGCACAAGATTTATGTTGCGATTATGTATTACTTTTTATCGTTTCTTTCAGATGTTAATTGCTAGTATGTTTTTTGTCTATCAGGCACTGAATTAAACTCACGGTAATATTAACAAATGACCTCAGATGGATTAGAAAACAGTCAATCGGGATCTTATTTAAAAGGTTTATTTTTGTTTAGTAACCATTACCTAGTAATTTATTATTTAGGTAGTATGTGTATGTCCCTCCACATAAAAAATATAGGTTTTACTAGACTTTTTACTTTAACAAACCCGTAACAAACATAAAGCAATTGATCAATCGCCGCGCATACTACAATAATGTTCACCGTGTTATTAGAAGCGAAAATCAACACAAAACAATCTTAGTAAGCCGCCTAGACCATGAACGTTATTGTTTATCAAAGCGTTAGCTCTTGCTAGTTTATAAAGCAAAACATCAGAACATTTAGTAGGCACATATATGAGATTTGCGCAATGCCGTTCGCAATAACATAGTTATTTCATGTATGTGTGCAATTTTTTTATTCTTGAGTTACGGCTCCTCACTTCCTATGCGTAAAACAAAAGAAGGGCAGAGGGGTGGTGGAAGTGAAACAAAATAGGTAGGTACTGGCCTTTTTTTGCATTAAAAAAAACAAATACACGCATACGTAAATTTAGTTTTTTTGTTGGTGGCCAGTATTTTTCTCACATCCCTCTCCCCTCTCCTATCTACCACACAGGAAGTGGCTATAGCTCAGTGTTATAGTAAACTACGTAATGTTATATTCTAGCTGTATAAACAGCGAATAGCACACTTGTCTTATTTCATAATTTAGATTGCGCAAATCTCCGTTAAATACACAATAATGCAACGATAACAACATAAATTAGTTTCAGAAACTTTCAGTAATAGGAACAGCAACTGACGTTATAGATATATCTAATTTGCCAGTTAGTGTATCAGTTGATACTATCACTAACGCGATTATAGTTCTATTAAGCCATGATTAGACCGAGAGCTACGGCAAAACGCTACAACTTTCCGTTTAGATAATTGAGACTTTGAGACGAAAGACTTGATGTTTCATGGTACTTGCTTTTAGAGCTATCACAAGTAATTTATAACCTACGTAATTATAGGATGGGATTGAGAATGAAGACGTTCCATGCTCCTGCTCAGTTGTAGGTAATTCGAGCGGGACAGTATGAGAGATGACGGCTCTGTCAATCTCATTCTTTAACTATGTGGGTTATACCATTCTTTAAGGCTTCGGCCACGGATTAATTTCCCATACAAGTATTGTGCCAAAATGATTTGTAATTTGATTATATTTTCAGCATGGTTTGCTATTATTTGTATTCAAATACTTATCAACACAAATACTAAGAAAACATGTGTTCTTTGATGTAAAATGCATTTTTACATTAGGTTTCATTTCATTTTAGAAAAGTATTTTGAAAAAGCTTATGGCAGTAACCTAGATAAATACTATTTCAATACAAATAATAGCAGGCCATGTTGAAATTATTATCAAATTACAAATCATTTTGGTCCTATGTTTGTATGAGAAATTCGTCCGTCGCCGCAGCCTTAAAGTGTTAAGGGTAAAAACATGTTACTGTGTGAAATCAACTCTATCAAGTCGCATCATATGATATAGGTATTAGAAAACAAATTTTATCGAAGCTCTCCGTCTAAAAAAGGATTGCTGTGGTTATATTCATTTCTTCGAATTCACCTTTATAATACCTCATTGCTTCTGCATAAGAAGAAGCGAAACAAGGAAAAACAACAAAATAGAAAACAAAAACAGCAAAATAGAACGATACAGATAAACATTTATGCATTAGGACCATTTGATAAATTTTCATCATTAATTCTATGCTATATTTAAAGTTCCCAGCACATAAATGTTATAAAGTAAAAGTGTTATAGGTTAGGTACAAAAAATAGAAATGTAAGGAAACATTGAACTGGTTATCAAATGCGAGTACGTGCTATAAGAAAATTTTATTGTAGCTAGGGAGATTTTATTAGACTTAGAATAGTTCCAAACGACTTGCCTGCATTTGATAACGTAGGAAATAAATATAGAAACAAGTAAGGTAAAGGAGCGATGACATGAATGAACATGCAAAATAAATGAATGCAGCCGCAATGGTCTAGGTTAGATAATGTTAATGAATCATTAATTTAATGTAATTAGTACATTAATGTATCAAAATGTTAGTTTTACTTCTTATCCCAAAAGCCACAACAAAACTTTGAGTTTTTTGCGTAGATTGCTAACATCTAGGAAATAAAGAGAGTCGGTCAAATAGCAATTAAAATCATGTTTAAAAAGAAAATATAGTCTTAACAAATCTCAGTAAATTAAGTATATTTTTAGAATTTTAATGTTATTTTCGACCAACTATCTCTCAGACACATAAAATAGGTGCTTCTTAAGAACTGTGCGAGGTATCAAAGTGCGAGGACATAAAACACCAGCCATCTTCACTCTCACAAACCAATGGAGTTTCCGATCCGACTTTCCAACATCAAAAAGTGATTTACTCGCGTATCCCGCAATCCTACCTGACACAGTTCTTTACCACCTAGGGATAGATGCTAGCAGCCCCGCATTCCGAACCTGGATTCATGGCGTAATAGAAATCCCCCCATTCGTCCATCCAGACTTCAGCGACCCTCGCCGCGTTATGGAGGACCACATTCTGAACGCCTCCGGGGAATGTGTAGGGCGACTTGTCTCTAAACACGTGCCCGACGTGCGAGCAAGGCACTATCTCGAGGATACCGCCGCACTGCCATACCTAGATATATCTCGCGGTTACTATTAATGAACTTTATCTATGATTGAATAGGGTTAAAAATCCTTGGGAAAAGTGTAGGGCGAATTGCCTCTAAACACGTGCCCGACGTGCGAGCAAGGCACTATCTCGAGGATATCGCCGCACTGCCATACCTAGATATATCTCGCGGTTACTATAATGAACTTTAGTTATGAGTAAATAGGGCCTTTAGTCGCTGGGAGTGTAGGCCGACTTGTCTCTAACCACGTGCCCGACGTGCGAGCAAGCGACTATCTAATTCGCCATTCTTAAGCCCAGTTCACGATTTTATGTAACTAAAATTGGCAACAATTTAAAGAGTCCCCATTATTTTGTGTAATTTAAAAAAATCATAAATGAGCAAGCGTTCAAAATTGCTGTTTCTATCCACGACGATTCGACCTGTATAAGTCATAGTGAACCAGTTTACCCTGAAGCTCATCTCGAGGTTCTCGCCTCCCCAGATGTCCATGCCCTGATCGTAGGAACCGATCTTGTAGAAGTAATCCTTGTCTATGGCGAACAGACCGCCGGCCATGGTGGGAGTTCTGAGGGGCGCTGTGCGGTCCCCACCGCGCCGCGTCATCTCGCGTTCTGGTACTCGATACCTGGTAGACAAACGGACATTATTTATATACTTTCACTATTTTACTATAAATTCTATCTTTTGTCTCTCTCTACGTTTAACCCTCTTAATCATAATATTTCTTTCTCTTTTTGTCTTCCTCTATTGACATATATCAGAGTGAGAAATAAAACTGCTTACAAACTGCTTCAAGATTTTGAGACAAACGGTAGCCTCGGTATGAACCCTTCCGATTAAGATCGGGGGGGGGGGGGGGGTTACACATACAACAAAAAAACGAAGTTGCTGATTCCACATAAATTAATAATTCCGGACAATCCACACAGCATCATCTAGCCCCAAGCTAAGCAGAGCTTATGTTATGGTTACTAGATGACTGATATACATACAATATATTTATACAATATTATTACATATATAGATATTTTTTTATTATACATAGAATAGATATTTTTTATTATACAATGACCAGAACGCCCTGAACAAATATCTGCAGATCGTACAAATATTTGTCCCGAGGCGAGAATCGAACCCGCAACCTCCTGCGTCGCAGGCGGACCTTCGCCCACCGTGCCACAGAGGTCGGCAAACTACTCAAGATTCAGATTCAGATTCAGATTCAATAACTTTATTTCTTTAGGCTTACAAAATAGGCACTTAGACAAGTAAAATTTTATACAGTTAATTATTATAAAAAAGAAATAAATATGTTATAGATTTCTCTTCACTTCAATTTTTTGTCCACTAGTGGAAGAAGTGAAAAGCTAAGCGGAGCTTATGTTATGTTTACTAGATGACTGATGTACATATTTTTAGATAGGTACGAGTAAGCAACTTTTAGATTTCCGGCAGTTTCATCCATTAGTGAACGTTTTATCGAACTATAAGCACAAAACAAACCTACCTCGCCTCGCTGGTGTAGATAGCAATAACAATGGCGGTTCTCCGCGCTAATCTCGAAATACGATCGCGCAAACTCAGATTTGTGTAATATTTTCTGAGAGTATTATGTTTATTCGTGAATGAGTGAAAACGACACCTATTGAAAGATATTGATGTATGTATATACATATAACATAGGGCTAGATAATGCTGTGTGAATTGTCCAGCATTATTTTTATTTATTTATTATACATAGAAAACGGCCAAAGCACCATGAAAAATAACGAAAGCACTACATGATCCATGATCATGTAAATGAGATAGTTGATCAAACAGCGAAATCACTACATAGATTATAAAACAAAGTCGCGTCCTGCCGTCTGTCTGCTTGTCCCTATGTATGCTTTGATCTTTAACAGTACCCAACGGATTTTGATGCGGTTTAATAGATATAATGATTAAAGAGAAAGGTTTTTGTATCAGTAGTGCTCCTATGGGGAAAGCACGGGCTTTCTTGTCTAAGGTAGAATAGAGAAAAATTACGTCACTTTGTCATCGAATGCGTAAATTATTTGAAAGTAATTTCTTCAACTTCAATAATGTACGCAATGTATGGCGATGCGATGTCATTATTGTCTATTCTACCCTAGAGAACAATCCCCGTGCTTGGCCTACTGTGCGAAGCCGGAGCGGGTAGCTAGTAAGTCTATAAATCATGAATATTATTCAATTCACGTTGAACAATATTTGATCAGCTTGTTAATTCCGTGCGTCACATTACATCATCAAAATTAAAACAATGCGTGAGTATTTGACTGGTAAATATTTGCATGATCTATATTAGCAGCAAGAAATTATTTAAAAAGATAATGCAGTAATAAACTTTATTGCTATCGTGCTGGGACCTATCGTGTACAAAACAACAATTACGAGTAAATGAATAATGGCACATTGCTCTTTGTTACTAAGGTCATAAATGTATTTTAAAACAGAATGTCGATCCTTACGCGTTACACACTACGACAAGACAACGGCGTGAAATCGGAGAAAACCGTATTAAGAACCGGTTGTGACGTCACATGGTTGGGAAAGGAATCTCTTAGTGATTTATATCTATACTAATAGTATAGAGAGGAAAGATTTGATTGCTCGTTTGTTTGAATGGAATGGCTCCGAAACTACTGGACCGATTTGAATACTGGAGAGACCTACATGATCCCTGATTAATAGGCTATAGAATATTTTCAAAAAGATAGGGATCCTTATGAAAACTTCAATAATGTAACCCAACGTGTGTAATACTGAAAAATTATGTTAAATACCTACCCGTGCAAAGCCTGAAAATTTAGGTTAAAACCCGTGGGAAGCCGGGCCAACCACTAGTAGAGAATAAGGCCTCAGTTCCAGTTTCCTAATTCAGAGAGTGTGGGTTAAGGATAATTTTGGTCTGAAAATATTATATGTCTTTTAAACTTAAGGTTTGTTTTCTTAAAATATCGTGTATTGCATTGAATTCTGCCTACTTATTTCTGGTTATAGGTTTTCGTGAGAGAGTCGTTAAGTCGTCGTTCGAAGCCAAGTTTAGATAACTCTTATTATACTAAGATTTGACGTTTTTATGGTTAAAGATATGCTTTTCAATAATAAACTCTGTACTTACCACCTGAAGTTGAGTTTCCAGTTGAAGCCTCCCCAGGTCATGTCAGAAGCTTGGATATACTCGAAGGTTGAATCTGAGATGACGTCAATAATGGGACAGACGACAGTCGTTCTGTCTTCGACGATTCTCGCGAGAAGTGGTTCCAGCCAGCCCTCTAGAAATTATAATAAGTTATGATTAGCGTTGAATGTAAATATGAAGTTTAAAAGTTAGTTTGTTTGAATTTAATAGGCACCAAATATATTGGACTGATTTGAAAAATTATCTCAACATTAGGATCCTTCATTATCCCTGATGAACATAGTATAAAAAATATTTTCAAAAAGAGATACTCTTTATAATATATTAATTAAGATCTGCCACGCCACTAAATGCATGTTTAGAAGGTTGAGGTCTAAAATGATCCGGTTAAGAATATTTGCAATTTTACTGCCTCCCATCAAAATAATAGGTACCAAAGCGTTCATAATAAGTTTTCAAGATCCATAGCAACGTATAATGTTACTAAACAAATATGAGAAACACCTGAGCAATAAAACTGTTTGCTTACTGCCTACAGCTATTGGTACATGCGATTTCATTCGCAAGGTAATTTTTAACTTTCAGTTAAGTATAAATAATTCACTTTTTTCGGAAGGTCATACATATTAGTACAAAAATAAAGATGTGGATTCAGATGTCTAATAATTTCACATTACTAAAAAAGATGCCATACTTTTTTATTTCTATCGTCATGTAAGGGACGGGACACATTTTAGAGCTGTAGAATTAGTTTAGTTTCGTTTCGGCGACATCTGAATAGAATAAATACACGCACTACCTAGGATAATCAGTCAATTTACACGCATGTTTTCCTGAGAATCTTTTACGACATCATTGGAGCAAATCTCGGAAGTTCTAAACAATTTTATGTTTAGAGTCCTTTCATTCACCATTTCATTCGTCGTTTGTTTCTTTTCGAACAATTTTGAGATATAGAACCTTTTTCGCTGTTAATTTGCAATAATCCGCTATGATTTCTGTTATTGCAATCCGGTTTTGTTAGTTTTCATTTACCAATGTCTTTGTTGATATATCTTTTATTCTTAAACCGACTAGGTATACTGTTTGTTATTTTCCTTACTCATTAATAAAATGTGTTGATATTCTAAAATGCGTTGTTTGTGTTATTGTTTTTACAATGACCGACAGACAATAGCATGTTAGGAAATAAACAATCATTCACATATCTATAGAGAACGAGTTCAATGAGTCGGATAGTTATACTATGATAGGTAGGAACCTAGATAAACACTATTCTAATACAAATAATAGCGTATATGGTGAAAATATGCTAAAATTAAAAATCATTTTTGTATTACGTTTGTTTGGGAAATTCACCGGTAAGAGGCCCCTAAGATCATTATTTAATTTTTTTAACGAAGAAAATTGCAAAACTTTACTGACACCTACTCGATTGGACACGGGCTCTTATAAAGTCTTCTAGATTCTTGCCGAGGTGGGCTGGTGGAGAAATTTACCTGTACATTCACAATGCGCGTCGAGGAAAGTGATGACGTCACCGAGCACATGCTTGGCACCCAGCAGCCTCGCGCGGATGAGGCCCGACCGAGTCTCCGTCCTGAAGAGTCGAGTGGACACGGGCAGTGTCTTTATGTAGTCTTCTAGCTTCTTGCCGAGGTGAGCTGGTGGAGAAATCGAGAAAATTAGTAAAAACCATAGATATTTTTTGAATGCTGCTAAGGTTAGATAAGTATGCAAAGGTAAATGTTTCTCCAACACAAACTAGGCTCTTATCTGAAGTATAGAAATCAGGGTGGTGGAATGACTGACGAATAACATTTTAAAAATAGTTTTCATGAAATTTCCACACCGTGCCATTTCTCTTAAGCACACTGTTGAACATGACTCTCAAAAAAGGGTGAGTAGGGTTTGCCATTATCATCACGCTTGGCAGGCGTATTGGTGATCGCAGTAGATGTGTTAAAAATACATTAAAGGAAGCTGTTGCACTTCTTCACTCTGGTAGGTTACTCAAGTCAGCTCTGACGACATCTACAGGGTTCGAGGGGACGATTCTTCCTCCGCGACCACCTCGACTAATCACAAAAACAACACAAGAAAGTAGTTTTACTAGCCTGAATGGTTATTAAATTTGGAAAAGCCTTTACTCTTCCTATAAACGACCGAATAACGAAATAAATATTCAAGTACCCACCCAAGACATTTCCTTTTGAAGTTGCCAAGTTTTTTGCATGAATTTAAATAAATTTCCACCACGCTCTTATCATTCTACAGCAGTACCAATTTACAGCTTCAGAATCGACGATAAAGCTCGCCTAGACTGCCAAGTGGTTACACGACGAGGTATTTGATCCCGATCCAACATTAGAGGTGAATGTCTTGACTCATACAATACCCTATGACCTATTGCCTACATACCGTTAATATGTTTGCCAATGCATTACGTCGTCGTGGGGATATCATCATCGTCAGCCTATATCAGTCCACGGCTGGACATAGGCCTCCCATAATGAGCGCCATAGATTGTTGTCATTTGGGGGTTATTGATTGCCCATAATCGTGGGGATATAAAAACATTAAAAACTAATAATTGCAGAACAATCTGTAAGCGTGGGTCCGCTCTCTATAAGCTACAAACTGTTGGCATGCAACAAAATTGGCTACTAAATCGGGACCTGTATTTATAAATCTATGGTAATAATTATTGAATTTGAGATTCGATTCCTCTTACCATAGACAGACTTACCTACTTACTTCCGGTTTGCTATGTATTGTAAATATGGACATGATGTGCTCTGTGTGAAATAAACTTTTTGATTGAACTTAAATGCAGTTTGTGCTGTTTGGTGACAAACAGGCCACCGCTACACAAATACCTATAAATTATAAGTCAAGAAGATATATGTATTGTTCTATGGATAACGTTCTGAAAAGATCTGCCTTCTGCTGTAGTTATAAAAACTGTGTTACAAAAGGCAGCGTTTTGCTTATCGCAGAGTAAAAACATAGTTTTTTATGGGATAAAAAGGATATAGATAATTATACTACAGTAAATGTATATTTTATAGCTGATAATTGCAGCGTGCAATATGATTTAGCCATTGGCGACTGATACAGGATGCTGTACATGATAAGATAAATATGCCGCTTAGGATGTAAAATAAGTCGGAGAGGAAATAACTGGTCAAGCCTTCTGGCTCATGTCCATCAAAGAACAAACAGACACTGTTGTTTTCGAATAAGATACATTCGTTTATGTTAGAAAATTCAATAAGGTTAAGCCCGTTCTTCTGTCAATAAGAGCTAAATTGGCATGAAGTTTGCATTTAGCAACATTTTAGAGCTAAACCGATGTTTTTTTCGCGGTTCACAAGATAAGAATGATCACGTCATTTAATTCAACGGGTAAAGTTAGATCTTGGACGGTGTTTGAATTGAGCCATCGTCGGAAGATACGTTCAGTGACCATTTGGTAGTATACCTTCTTCTAAATTATAACCATTTCTGGATTTGAACACCCTTCAGGTCACACTAGCCTCTGTCTGCGGTTTCGCTCACGTAGTACCTACCTAGTTTCATAGATTCCCTACAAAAACAATCTTAAAAAGTTTTTTTTTATATTAAGTTATACAAAGGGTTACTAGCCTAGCTAAGAAAAAGAAAGATGCAAATAAAAGTTTTTATGCACGCGAAATTACAAATGGTAGTTTAGTTACTCGTGAGTCGGATAGTGTTAATTAATACTGAAGTACACCTAAGCCGTATGTATACGGTGTGTTCAGTTACACCAATTAAAGCAACACTCGAGCTGGGGTTATCTCGAATGGCTGCGAGAGTTTTAAATGCGTGCGTGACAAATCATATTAAAACTCCTGTTTAACTACAATAAATGGAATACAGTTTTAAACAATTTAAAAACAATACGGGTGAGGAATGTTTACGAAAGTAGCGGCCCGCCCCAGCTTCGCAAGGTTATTTAAAAATTACAAGTTGAGTTACATTATTGACTTTTTAAAAATTATTCTTTAGCCTAAGTTCATAATGTAGGATTTCCGGATCTGGATTTATGGTGAAATATTTTTAGGGTTTTGCCATCGGTTGCAAAACCCTTATGAAATCGCTTTGGGTCTGTTTTGTGTTTTGAATCCTTAATATCTCAGAAACTACTGCAGCTATTGACTTGAAATTTGAAATAATAATACAATTTGTGCGCCCGCACATATTTATAGAAAAATAAATGAAAATAAATGAAAAATCAAAATGAAGATTTTCCATACAAATTTTGAAATCGAAATTTTAAATGGAACGTACAAAGTCGAAAGTGGTATCAAATGAAAGGTACTCGTTTGTAGATTTCAAAATAGTTTTTGAAATTTCGGTAGATTTCATACTTTTTAAAATATTTTGAAAATGGTCAAAAAAATGACCGTTCCCCCCCCCCTATCTCCGAAGATTGCAGAGCGATCGACGTGATATGTACCAAGTGTTTGTAGGTATTGATCTATATTTTATAGGAAAAATATAGAGAAGTCTGTAAAAATAATACTTTTTGAAATATGGTCAAAAAAGGGCGGGAAAAATTTCTAAAGGGGTGACTACCCCCCCGAGTTGGGTATCAAATGAAAGGTATTGGTTTGTACATTCCAATGCAGTTTTTGAAATTTCGATAGATTTTATACTTTTTGATATATTTTGAAAAAGGTCGAAAAATTGACCGGTACCCCCCCTCTATCTCCGAAGATTGCAGAACGATCGATTTGATATGTACCAAGTTTTTGTAGGTATTGATCTATATTTTACAGGAAAAATATAGAGAAATCTGTAAAAATAATACTTTTTGAAATATGGTCAAAAAAGGGCGGGAAAAATTTCTAAAGGGGTGACTACCCCACCGAGTTGGGTATCAAATGAAAGGTATCAGTTTGTACATTTTAATGCAGTTTTTGAAATTTCGATAGGTTTTATACTTTTCGAAATATTTTGAAAAAGGTCGAAAATTTGACCGTTCCCCCCCCTCTATCTCCGAAGATAGCAGAGTGATCTATATAAAATGTACTAAGCGTTTGTAGATATAGGTCTATATTTTACAGGAAAAATATAGAGAAGTCTGTAAAAACAATACTTTTCGAAATATGGTCAAAAAACGAATTTTCATACAATGGGGGCTATTTCATTGAGAGCAATATCAAATCAAAGGTATGGATTTCGACAATTCAAAAGAAGTTTTAAAAATCGTCTAAGTTTCATACTTAGTGAAATACGTAGAAAAAAGTCGAAAAAATAATTGTAGGTACCAACCCACTTACTACCCACTAATCTCTGTAGTAACTGTAATAGTAGGGTTCCACAGCGCCACGAAACCGTTGTTCTCAAAATTTTAAAGTCCATACCCAATGTATTCCACTGCGCTCGAAGAATATTTAGATGATAAGATTATTGAATTCATGAATTCCACCGTGCTCCAAAAAAATATGAGATGAGTAATGTATCCTGGATAATCCACACAACATCATTTAGCGACAAGCTAAGCAAGCTTGTGTAATTCGTACTACTACGATATCTGTTATACTTAATAAAGTATATATAAGTATCACATTAGATGATTTATTTTTGTGTACGTAGAAAAGGACTAGAACACTCGAACAAATAATCTGCAGATCTTACAAATATTAGTCCCGAGGCGGGAATCAAACCGCAACCTCCTGCGTTGTAAGCCCACCGCGCTAACAGGTCGTCAATATACGTACCTACCTAAACGACAAAAGTTCAAAACCCTCGGCGCGCGAGTTACACTCGCACTTGTCGTACTTGTTTCAAATCGGTCCAGTAGTACCATTCAAACAAAAATTAAAATCTTCCTGTTTATATTATTAGTATAGATACAATTTTCAGCAGGTATTTTGCAAAAACTTAAACAGCTACATTTAAATACCTCAAATAAAACTTTGATTTCATTAATCGACACTATCATTTGGTGAAGTGCCGCGCAAGTATGCTCAAAACCAGTTCCCTTAATGTCATTGATGTAAGAATTGAACAAGCAATTTGAAAGCGAATGTTAATTTTATCAGAGTCTAATTTGCAGTGAATTGAGTTGTTAGGTAATAAGAATACCTAAATAAATATCCCAAACTCGAGCTTAGACAACATCTTTGCTTTCTTAAGTTAGTACTTAAATATTTTTATTTGTTATGTAATGGTCAAAGGTTTTACCGTTTAATAAAGCAGCGAAGCGAGCAAAGCGGCAAATTATACATATATTTTTTTATAAAACTTATTCTAATTTAACTATACAATTTAACATCGAATAAGTCTGTTAGGATTTTTTCAAAATGATACGTTCCTGGGGATACAGATCAAGAAGTCTACAAGCTAATATTGCTTCTATTGTTTTAACACGAGCATACTTCAATCTAATAACATAAATAGTAAGATATGTTCGTTAGGTTAGGATTTATAAAATTTGAACAAGTTTCCGGTAATCGATGTCCGGTTGTAGGTCAAATCGTGAAGCTCCGGTCAGATCTACTGTGACCTCGGCATCAGCGAACCTTTCACTCACAAATATTTAATAAAGTTGAAGAGTTTATGATATTTACTTAATGGATTTGAATGTGCATATGGTTGCACACACAGCATGGACTAGCCCCACGCTAAGCAGAGCTTGTGTTAGATAGATATTTTTATCATACATAGGAAATTCCCAGTTTTACAGGTATAAATGTTAGGTACTAAGAATAATGAACATAGAATAATTTCGGAAATAATCAAAATCATTTTGTTTTCTATACATAATAAAAATATCTATCTTTGTAATATATTGTATTATGTATATCAGTCATCTAGTACCCACAACACAAGCTCTGGTGATTTGTGTGGATAGTCCAACATTATTTATTTAGTGTCTTAATATTTTGAAATCTTTAAGCCGTTGCCAATTCTAATTTCTTTGTGTATATCTTAATACATTATCCTAACTATTCGACGCACTAAATAGTAAACCATTGTTACTTTTTCACCGCGTACCAGAACGCACGTACTGCGTCTTACTTGGTTGTTTACTCTCAATTGACGACGCACGAAATGCAATTCGTTCGTGAAGAAAAGGTAATTTTTATAAAAAATATTCAATCTACAAGTTAATGGTTAGTGTCATGAATGGACACGCGTAGGTATTACAAAATAAAATGTCGGCCATATTTATAAAACCCAAGCGATAACCGGAAAATATCGTCCGATGAGAAAAATTATACTCGATCAGATCAAGTTCTTTGACAGCATTGCGAAACTACACCATCCGTTGATTAAATTGTAATTATACTTCTTGACAAGACCTTAATTTTTTTTTCAACTAGTGGAAAAGAAAATACTACTAGTGCATTCTTATATCACTTGTGTTTATTTGTCTAATACAATAATATAATATGATTTAGATTTAGAGAAACATTTATATATTATATAAATGTGTCTCTAAATCTAAATCATATGATCTAAATCTAAGGTTAACGTGATTTTAAATTAACTATAATTGAGTAGTTATTAGAGTAGAAACACTTTTTTTTATATATTTTTTTAATATATCCCGAATTTTTATTTACGCTTTTAAAATTGTTCGACGTCTTGTAACAACCCTGTGTATAATATTGAATAAGTAAATTAAATTGGAGTGATTAATTCAGAAATCTCCAGTCATAATGGTGTCTTACGACAGCACATTCTCTGTCCAGCCAATCGTACATAATGTTCGTCATAATCACCTATCAGGTTTCAGACGGATAGTGATCCTGCTTTCACTTTTAGAACGCGCAAAAAGTCCGAGCTAATGTTATTTTCGGAACCACTTGAATGGCTTGGCTGGTACTGTCGGGAAATAAAGTTTCTTTATTAAGAATAACTTATGGATCAGTCTGGTTTTTGATATAACATACGATAATGGACGATAAGAAATACTTCCAATTTACAGTTAACTTTAACACTAATTTTACTTTAAAAGTCGACGTTGTGATTTTTTGGACAGGTAGTGGGGGAGGTCCCGTTGTACGTACTTACAGTCAAATAAATGGTTTTGAAGAATAACCGTAAATTTAAAAATAGAATGAACTGCCATAATTTATCCACTATACCTCTATGTATGTGAAGTCTGCAGGTATTTTGGCTTTACTGTCTGTATTTCAGCAAAACAAGCTGTCTAAAATAAAAATTCGACTTTTATGTCGCAGACGTCGCAGTAAGCTTCACGCAAGTTGTATGTATTTTTATCGCCGACTGTACGTTTTCACTACCCGTAAGTAGGTACTGTCGAAAAGTGAAACAGGGGTGCAATTAAGGCTATAAATAATTTCGGATTCAGAAGTGCTTAGCGAGTGAAATAATGAACATAGGCAGGAGTATAATTTGAACATGTTTCAGCGAAAAGGGGGTGAAAAATGTTTTGTAATCCTTAAGGGACTAAGAAGTATAATTCGAGTATTATGCTGGACAATCGACACAGCATCATCTAGCCCCAAGTTAAGCAGAGCTTGTGTTTTGGGTACTTGATGACTGATATACATAATACAATATTATTACATATTATATCTATAAATCTTTCTAAAAGAAAAAACAATTAAATGCCCGCACGAAGCTGTGCGGCGGACTGCTAGTTGCTAATAAAATAGTGCGCGGCAAAAGATTTCGTTAAATCGAAAACCATTTGTTCCTGGGTAAAAGATACTTTACTCTTCTAATGTTTACCATTATCCTAGTAGGTAATGTTGGTATAATAATATGGTTAGTATTTAATAGAGATTTACGCAATTAAGTATAACAAGGTCAGAACGGAAAGACATTAATGATAAGATACCTACTACGTAAACACTTATTTGGAAAACCCCGAGTGAAATGTTGTCAGAGAAAACTGATATTTAGTAGTCAGTTTCTATCCTGGCAGTACTTATGTATGCTTATTATAATAATAAATGACATTTGTAAACTAGCAGTAGCAGTTAAAAGTAGAATGCGCGCGCCGAGGGTTTCGAACTTTTGGAGATTATATAGGTATTCGATATTAGAATACTATACCGGTTACCGCTTTCGGAGATTGGGAAGTAGGAACTGGTACCTTTTCAAAATATTTTTTAAATTATGGATCGAAAATTTTCAAAAATAATTTTCGAGATGTGCAAACCGATACCTTTCATTTGATACTCCACCTCATTTAGAGGTCTTTTAAAATTTCGACATCACATTTATTTTTCTTCAACAAAAGGTTTTATTATTGAACATTCCAATTTTTATCAAATTACTGAAATTTTCAAACGTCTCATAAAGTTTAAAAAGATGAATTACATTTTAACTGTCGTTGTAGACACTAGTTTATATATGTATATTTAACGTTAAAGTTAAGCGACTAAGATTATCTTTAAAAGAACACCTTAGGAGTGCAGAAATTGATTTCCTGCTATCTGTTCTAGTATATTTCTGGACTATAGCCTATAAGGTTAACTGAATAAGGTTCGCAACTACAAGAGCAAGAAACGTTTAGAATTCCTAGTAATATATTTAACAGAATTTATGTGGAAAAGCAACAGAAATAGGCGAAGCATGTTATTTTTGAACGAGGAAGACTGCCGTTGTCGCTTTAGGACAGTTTCTGAGTATCTCTTTGATGGCAGCGTTGATGAGATCAAAGTTTTACAGAAAACTAAATTTTTAGCAACTAATACGATTTAAAGGAAGCAATTACATTAGTTAGGTTATTAATAAATTACATTGGTTACTTGTATAATAAGTTGCCAAAAATTAAGTCACAAAATGATTCAAAATATGACTAAGATGCATATGTATACAGGGTGTCCCGTAACTCAACGTCAACCCGAAAACGCCGGACAGGTGGGTTCATGACGACCCAGAACAACTATAAAATCATGGGTCTATCTTTAATGGTTTCAGAGTTATGGGCTTTTTACTGAAAATCATAACTTCTCTACCCGGCGTCAAACTTTTCTATGCTGTGACTACAGATGTCAATATTTTCTGAATTTTATTTTTGTATTACAAACTCGAATAACACAGTCATATAATGAATTGCAAAATTTCAAAATATTGAGTAAAGTTTTTGAAAAAAAAGACTGTTTGGTTCGGTTATTGCACCAATGATTTTCAATCGGGAAACTTTGACTCGTCATACTGAAACAAAAATTCACCACGATAGGCTGGCATGTTCTGTGGAAAGTTAGCGCATTTATCCTAGATTTCAAAATGGTACCATACGTCACACTTTTCTTCTTTAAATAATGGTAAAATATTGATTTTCTGAAAGTAAGACCTAAATTCAAAACAGTTTCACAAGGAACATTTTCATATGCAAGGGTAGATGGATAGTAGCTGCTTCAATATTAGACCCTTTTTAAGTCTTTGCAAACTATTTGCCACAGTTCTTTGTATAAAAAAGCCTCGTTGGGCTTGATTATTTTTTGAAAAATTAAAATATTAATCAATCCTGACTTTCTTGTGTCTACCTGAATGTTTTGCAATCTAAAATTTAAAATTTGTTATTTGTGTTCTGCGATTCCTGGTTATCTGAATTATGTCTACTCGGCGGCCGAATATGCAAACATGCATCTCACTTACGCATAATGTGGATATAACCCTAGCGCCCGAGCCAGGCGTTATCAGGAATAGTACCCGAATGTCGAACGTTATGTGTGATTAATTACCCATCATAGAATTAATTTTTGCAGAACAGTGTTCGCAAAAATAAGTTTTTTGAGGGTAATCACGAGGTAGTAAACTTTTTACTTGACTCACTTGATAGGGTTGGTATTTGTTGACAATTTTGGATACTCCCGTATTTTCTTCCATTGCACGAACTGAGGTACCTACCGTTTTTCTTGAACTGCATTTAAAACTACGTCATCGTAGTCTCCTAGGAGTCTCGAACACCAGTTAGTTGTCCCTCTGAATATGCCTAATGCACATGAACGAAAATGCGGTGATCCGGATAAAGTTCGGCATTCGGGAACTTTTCCCGATAACGCCTGGCTGCGGCGTTATATCCTTTTTGCTTGCATATTCTGCCACCGAGTAGACATTTAGTATAATTTGGATTACCAGGAAACACAAATCACAGATTTTTAGTTTCAGTTGACGAGATTGCAAATCATTCAGGTAGCCAAAAGAAAGCCAGGATTAATTATTATTTAAATTTTTCAAAAAATAATCAAGCCCAACGAGGCATTTTTATACAAAGCACTGTGGCAAATAGTTTGCAAAGACTTAAAAAAGGTCTAATATTGAAGCACCTACTGTCCATCTACCCTTGCGTATGAAAATGTTCCTTGTGAAACTGTTTTGAATTTAGGTCTTATTTCAGAAAATCAATATTTTACCATTATTTAAAGAAGAAAAGTGTGACGTATGATACCATTTTGAAATCTAGGATAACTGCGCCAACTTTCCACAGAACATGCCAGCCTATGGTGGTGATTTTTTTTTTTCAGTATGACGAGTCAAAGTTTCCCGATTGAAAATCATTGATGCAATAACCGAACCAAACAGTCTTTTTTTTTTCAAAAACTTTACTCAATATGTTGAAATTTTTCAATTCAGTAATAAGACTGTGTTATTTGAGTTTGTAATACAAAAATAAAATTCAGAAAATATTGACATCTGTAGTCACAGCATAGAAAAGTTTGACGCCGGGCAGAGAATTTATGATTTTCAGTAAAAAGCCCATAACTCTGAAACCATTGAAGATAGACCCATGATTTTATAGTTGTTCTGGGTCGTCATGAACCCACCTGTCCGGCATTTTCGGGTTGACGTTGAGTTACGGGACACCCTGTATATGTAGGTAATAAGTAAATATGTTACTTTTAAGGACTAGCTGATGATGATAATGATGATATGTTATTTGAACGTTTAGGTACAGTAGTAAAATTAGGTTATTGAATTATTAGGCAACGATAACAAATAATAGATTAGATAAATCACGGATCTTCATTTCAAAAATACTTTTTATCCTATAAATCAATTCCCAAAAATCCCTTTAAAACGACTCAATAGAAAGAATGCGGTTGACACATACAGAGGCTAGTTATTCATATTGGTATTGGTAACATTTACTGGCCACATCATGAAAGTGGTTTATCTGAGTTAGATCTTCCGTAACCAACGCGATTTGAGATGGTTATGTCAAATAAAATAGGATTATACCGACGATTTTGCAATTACTGTAATACTACGCCTACACATTGTAACTTCATTGTAACTTAATTCAAAATTAATTATCATACAAAGTGGGTAGCTTAGGTATCTCAGAACAATCACCTCATAGATATGCGGCGAATCAAATGCCAAATTAAAGTAATATTTGACGAAAATAAATAGTAAACGAAACAAGCTCGTTTTGACCGTACACGTTAACCTCTGGTTAAGAAACTTGTTCTTGATTAGATATACAACGTTTATCGTTAAAAAGGATTTTTTTAGAGTAATAAGTAAATAAGTAAATAAGGACTGTGGATTTTGTTTCATTAATAAAATAAAAAAATAAATAAATAAAAATAAGTAGAATCTAAAATCCTAAATTAGGCATCGCAGGGATATTAAACAAAAATTTAATATTTTTCATGCAGTTCCCAAATTTGTTTTAAAGTATTACATAGCCCATATCATATATGTAATATGTTTATAAGAGAAAAAATATTATTCTAATGGTGAAATAATTTTTCAAATCGGTCCAATAGTTTCTGAGCCTATTCAATTCAAACAAACAATCAAATATTTCCTCTTTATAATATTAGTATAGTATAGGTTAGAGTTTTCAAGTTCATATAAGTACTGAACTGTCATAGGACAGTTACGCAACAGGCACAGCGGTGTCTTGTTAGCTGTATGGCGTGTTATGCAGTACATGATCCACCAATCACGCGCATAAAGCGTTTACGAACAAATAAGGCAAGAAATTATGATTATGAACCTATACAAACGGAAGGAAAGAACCTTGGAACATTATGAATGTTGGGTTTAATGAACCTAGTTTGTATTGGAAGATCACCTTTCATCCCGAGGGACTTCAATAACACCTCTACTGTGAAGTCTATACTAATATTATAAAGAGGAAAGATTTGATTGTTTGTATGTTTGTTTGTTTGTTTGTTTGTTTGAATTGAATAGGCTCCGAAACTACTGGACCAATTTGAAAAATTCTTCCACCATAAGAATCCTAAAATTTCCGTGATGAACATAGGCTATATTTTCAAAAAGTTAGAGATCCGTATAAAAACTTCAATAATAAAACCATAGCGATATACATCAACTTCTTTTTTTTTCTTTTTTGCGCTGCTCGCTTTTGCTGTGACTCAACTTCAACTTCTTTTTTTATGGCACCGCTTTTGCTACGACGACTCCGCCAGTGTCAGTTATGGATTGTCATAGACATCACAATTCGTTACTGGGGTGCGAGTTCTGAGGGTGCGAGAGGAAACTCAATGTCAAAAAATATAAAAACTTCAAGATTGGAACCATGCGATGTAGGCTCAGAAAAACGATCGATGTAGGCGATATAGCAGCGGTGCGAGAGAAAAGCCAATGCCAAGAAATAAAGTTCTCCCTGTTTTTCTTTATATAAGTAAAGGAGGTAAAGGTACAATTTTAAAAAGGAGAGGTTTTATTGTTTGTTTGTGGTCTGAATTGAATAAGTTCCGAAACTACTAGACCTTTTTGGAAAAAAATCATCCTAGGAATGATAATCATAGGCTATAGAATATTTTTAAAGTTAGTGATCCCTATGAAAACTTCAATAATAAACTACCTTATCTAACGTGTGTATGTAAGAACTTAAAATTCTTTAAAATACCCGTGCGAAGCCGGGGCGGGCTGCTAGTATTAAATATACGTGAGCACTTACTTTTTTCACTGGCATCGTCAACGAGTATGATTTCCTTGAGGAGAGGGCGCGGAGATCGGTTGATGGTACTCCAAATGGTACGCAGAAGGGTGGTCCAGGCTTCGTTGTGGAATACTATCACCACACTGGTCGTTGGTAGCATGTCTGGATAGGCCTTGTCTTTGCACCTGAGGGCAAAATTAATATGGTATATGTGGAATAGGTGTCTTCTAGACCATCGTGATACACTTTCGGCCACATCTTCACTTTCCATCAGGTGAGAGGTGGCCAAACGAAGCTCTACCTATCATGTAAATAAAAAAATTACCGCCTGTGAACGGTGTTAAACCGGTGATTAAGAATACTTAAATAAATAGATCTGATACCTGCAATCAACGTCTGATTGATTTCGCTGTTACGTCGGAAATTCTTAATGCGCCATGAAAATACAGCAATGAAAATATTGTCTTATACCAGGAAATAATATTACTAAGAAGTTCCAATAAAATATAAACCTCCCCAAGAAATTTACGAGTATTCTTGAGAATATCTGTCCCAGAAATAAGCTATAGTCATTTAACAAGCGGGGTGAGCGTGGGCATAGCTGTCCAACCATTGACTTAATATTATTAGAAAGGAAGGTTTTGCAAGGTTGTTCGTATCGTTGTTTAACCCCTTTATGATTATTTTGTTCCAATCTTCGATCCCAGACATCTCCTACTTCTTTTGCGGTCCTTCCTATGTGGGTTTGGCACCTTGGCACAAACACCATTTTACTCTCTCATCTATTAGTTGTATCTCCCGATATTTCTTAAGAGGGCTTCATGCGCACCATTTTTTAAAAAGTATAGGTATTTGACGTTTTTAGAAAGGCGTATACAAGGCCAAAAATCAAGGCCAATCAATCAATTCAATCAAATTCCCCCCATTCATTCACACGTCACACCATCCGTTATCCATCTTTTCTTTGATGATACGCATTTTAACAAAAACAAAACTACCATTTTAAATATCACGTAAAATTTCCCCGCACCAAGCTTCCTACCTAACTCTTTAATGGGCATGGGATGTACTCTACAAAAACGCAAGTACTCAATCAAAACACAATTACGTAGTCGACCAAATTTTTTATGCATAAAAGTGAAATACAATATGGCGTACTGAAAGTAGGTCAAGGCATACACTTCCCTTCCTAAAACAACAGCTAACCTATTACCAAGTTTACGTCTTTGTTATATCATAGTAATAGCAATAGGTCGTTGTTTTACAATTATAGTGTCCAATAAAATAATACGAATGTAGAACTTCGGACCATGTCTAATAGACAATCATTAAAATTTCACGGCGAATTGAATTGATGGTAGTTTTATCAATGGCGGATCTTTGTAGACATGAGGTTGCATGGAGAATAGCAAAGAAAGTAATTTTCTTTGGTTACTGTAAACTACATAACACAGTAGGTACGTTCTCTGACTCATGTGGTAAGGTAGAGTCATGCATATTATGGTAAGCTTTTTGTCGCAAGTACCTACTTAATTATATTTTTGGCGTAGTGATCGTGGCGTAAGAATTGAACCCTCCAACTCAGCCGGTGGTGGTTGTAAGAGCTTGTAGATAGTTAGTTTTCGAGTTAGAGCAAAACTCGTCCCAAAATTGTTGACATCTAGATAATCTGATATTTAAAAGCCTTTTTGCAATGAATAGTTTTATTCAATTCGAAACCTGTTTAATATAAGAATTTTTCATATTTTAATATTAATTTACATTTCATTCTCACTTGGCCACAATTTATTCGAGACCTTGATAGTCTTTATTTGAGTATTTCTCTGGTGACAGATTACTAATATTAGAACATGATAAGAATACGTTTAACTGTGGTTTAACTACGAGATAAGGTTCTGTTTACTTTACTAATTGTTTTAACAAAGTGTTATGTCAACAAAAGCGGATGTTACGGTATTTTGAATAAAATGGGAATTATTAATAACAAGCTGTCCGCCCCGGCTATGCATGGGTATTTAACAAAATTTTACACGTTTAGTTACATAATTGAAGTTTTCATACAGATCCCTAACTTTTTTGAAAATATTCTATAGCCTATGTCCTTGAGGGTTCATGCAAAAACCTATTGAATATTGGCAGGTTATTATGAAATTATTCAAAACAAGGCATGTTTAATCAACAATTTAAAGATAAACGAAGCCACTTTCAATCCTTTGCTATAAAATATTGCCTTACGATACTTTCTATATGCAAAATACGATATTTTCATGTCAATGACACTTGATTTGCCTTTTACTCTGAAATAGACTGGGCTGATAAATTCAGAACGAGAATATTAAAGTCTGTGTTAACAAAAGCGAGAATTGTAAAATGGGCAATGGGTAAACCATGCAACTTTCAAATTACTATGTGAAATGGCGCAAGCAATTATCGCCTTTTATGTTATCGCGACAATGCAGACCTAGTTGAAATAAGGACGTAGAAAAAAAGAAAACACATAAAAGCAGTGTTGTTGTAGGTATCTAGGGGTGTAACTATACACCTGCATTTTTTGGAATATAACCCAGCCTATATGTTATTCCAGATCCTTTGTAGAATAAGGTTCTTTGTGTGCAAAATTTCAGACACCCTAGTTTTGGCGTTTACTTTGTCCAAACATTTCAAAACTATACTTGACCTGACTTCTTCGATATGGCAATATGTGTCTGATTTGCCACTTTTCTGCCAGTGTCCAGTTCGTGGAAATGTCTTAGTCATGGAATGGAGACAACTTACAATAATGAGCGGTAATTTTTGAAAAACACCAATCAGATTTTTACCACGCAAACAATAGCTATTGAATTGAAAATGAAGAAAATAAACCTCTACTGAGCACCTCCCTGTCAAATGTCATGAAGATCGGTTAATTAAAGTGTTATCCCGACCCAAACAACGTTATCTTTTTTTTTTTTGTTATCTCATCATTTTTGATTTTGGCTAAGGAAAGTTAAAAACATTATTATTTAGTTTGTGGTACCAATTTTATAGGCCTATTTTTAATGACTCGGTAATAGATTTTTTATATAGTTTACTCTTCTTCGTCGAAATTGTAAATTTTAGGGACATTATTTAATTTCCTAATATCCAAAGGTACGGTGTAATATGCAAAAAAAACCTAAAAATAATTTATTTCTTACCTTCTTTTATCTAAAGCCCTGGGCATAGTTATTAGTTTTAATCATAATCAAGTACAAAAAACTGATTTATATCACGCCGACCCGTTATCGATGAATCAGTCTGACAGTTCGCTTTGATAAGGAAATGTTATTTATAGGAAAACAGTGACCGTTACAAATAAAACTGATATAATATGAAATAATCTAACTTGCCGTAATTGATAAGATTGCAATTAAGCACTTGAAATTAATTAGCAGATAAGTTTGTTTAAAAATGGTATGCTTTTAACTTCGTATAGCGATTATTTTGAAAATGTTGTTATGAAGTAGGTACATAGGGATTTCCCTTTCATTATCCGACATTGTCATAAAACTATAATCGGCCTACTCGTACCCGAATAATATCCGTATCTACGAGTAATTGTAGTTTTTCTTATAAAAAATACGTTAGTGACTAAAAATCTGCCAGAGCCACGTAAAGAAAACTTCAGTTTGTTAGCCAGTCTATTCTACCATGTACTCGAGCTATTCTCAAGATTCTATGTTTGTAAACAACTCACAACATCAAATCAAACATTCTATTTTGTCTTAGAGTTAAAAAAAAACTAACATAATTGTATGTAGGAAAGAGTTCTGATTGACACGTAGGTCAAATGTCATACTAGCTCTTGTTTATTTTCTTTGTTATATGAGTAGTGAGAATTCAAACAACAAGAAAGTATTTACAATTGAAACAAATGAGCTAAATGAAAAAAAAACCGGATAAAAAACAATAGTGTGGCCCTCATAAATAAATCAAGAAACACTTTCTTGTTTTACGTAATATAGCCACGTTATTCACATTGCCTTTGGCCGGAGTATATATTAGGCCGTGTCTACGCTATCCCTAATAATAATAAGCCAGACTCTAAATCAAGGAATAACTGCAACTTACTTTTCAAACCTCACATCAGTGAGCGATCGGTTAAGCGATATCATATCACTCGCCATCAGATTGAACTGGTTCTCTTGAAACTTCTCCATCATTAACTTCTCCTGCTCAATTGGAATGGTGACGCCTTTGCCTGAAACATTTTGAACCATATAAAACATGTCGTAAACAATCTATAACGACTTTCTTAAAGATAATATAAAAGAAAGTCGTGTTAGTTAATATTATTTGTAACATAACTGAAGAATGGCTGAACCTATTTGGCTGTAAACTGATGAGCTTAGAACCAAGAGACGGACATAGGATTTTTGCAAAAAAGACTTTGAGAAAAAAAGCAAGGCTCTCATAATAATATTAATATAATAATCAAATACACCGTTGTAGATCTTAATCCTTTTTTAATATAACGGGATGTAAGTTTTGTAGATTCTTCTAAAAATTCTTTCACCATTCGAATCCTAAATTTTCCGTGATGTGATGACTGATGAACATACCTAGGTTACAGAATAGCTATAAATAAAAGCTTGAAAAATTCAATTTTTATTAAATACCCGTGCAAACCCGGCGCGGGCCGCTAGTTATTTATATGTATATAAAATACAGAATATCCGGAACAAATTTCTACAGATCGTACATACATTTGTACCGAGACGTGAATCGAAACCACAACCTCCTCAAACAAGCCTCCGCAAGCGCCGCAGGTGGAACCAATGGTCCACAAAGGTCATCAAGTAGTCCACTGTATGAGTGAAAACTTGTGTAGGTACTTTAAATTTATACATACCCATTTCTCCAGGCCCATCTCCCAGTGGCCTCACAAAAGGCGCAGAGCTCAAGTAGTCCACTTTATGAGTGAAAACTAGTGTAGATACTCTAAATTTATACATACCCATTTCTCCAGGCCCATCCCCCAGTGGCCTCACAAAAGGCGCTGGCCTCCATTTCTTGAGCCTGGACCGAGGATATGGCGGTATATTGAGGCCTTCTTCACTGATATCCTGCTGGATCTCATTGTCTTCAAGATTCGTGTCATCATCGTCAATGTTGTTGTGAAGTGCCGCTGCTATCGCTGCCTTTTTACCTCCAAGGCTTTCTTCGTTTTCCTAAAAAATATTTCAGTGTATTTATAATTCATAATTCAATTTATGTTAAATAGGTACCCGTGCGAAGGCGGGACGGACAGCTAGTAATTTATATATAAAATGCTCATTAGGGGAGGCTAGCCTATGTCCAGCAGTGGACTATTATAGGCTGGTGATGGATGATGTCGTGTGGTGCCGGCATAGAATTTCACCACCCCAACTCTTCCCGTGGGTGTCGTAAGAGGCGACTAAGGGAAAACACCGGGGGGCGGGCAGCAGCACCCTCTGCAGAACAACTCCACCGAACTGCGATCCCCAACCCGCATGCCCAGCGTGGGGATTATGGGCAATAACCCCCAAATGATGAGTAATGCATTCTATGGCGCTCATTAGGGGAGGCCTATGTCCAGCAGTGGACTATCATAGGCTGTTGATGTTGATGTTGATGATGGATGATGGATGATGGATAATTCATAAATTTACATTTTTTTTTATTTTTATTCCGGTTACACTTCCAACTGGTATTGATATGGATCAATTGAGCTACCTGTAGTTTGTTCGCAACAGTCTGCAGTTAGCTCAATTGTTTCAATTGTAGATACTAGTTTTTATTTAGTTAAATAATTGTAATTTTCTTTGTTAAAAAAGGCTTTTAGAATAAAAAAAAAAAATTTAACATCTTTACTTTGTCTGGTCTGACCAAAGAGAAAAGAAAAGTATGTAAAAGCAAAAATTTAAGCTGAAAAAGCATATGTTATTTCCTACTATTATGTCCTTTTATTATGATATGTGTCTGAATAAGATTTTTGTTATTAGCGTAAGTCCTCACACTCGGGGTAGTCTCTAGGAAATTAGAAAATTAATTAATATAGTAATTTTAGTCTATTAATTAGAGTAATATTAGTCTTTGAACAGGTTCGAATAAGCCTTAATGTTTCCCCTGCAGGTGGAACTAACTCCGCTATAGTCGGAAGAGAGTCCCAAATATTTCCGACTATTAAGGTACCTACTTGATTTCATGGTGTAGTGGTCAGCACACTTCTGTACTTACTGAGGAAGGACTGCGGGTTCAATCCCCACCAAAATCGAAAATTTTTCGGATATTATTTAGTGTTCAAATAACTTTATTTATTCAATAAACATAATCTACCTTTACAGACATACACAATATATTACAGTACTTAAACTGTGTATTAACTGTGTACTGTGTAGGCCGTGTGGTGCCGGCATAGAATTTCACCACCCCAACTCTTCCCGTGGGTGTCGTAAGAGGCGACTAAGGGAGACATGCCCAGCGTGGGGATTGTGGGCAATAACCCCCAAATGATAATGACATCTATGGCGCTCATTAGGGGAGGCCTATGTCCAGCAGTGGACTTTATTTATTCAGATAGTCTGGTGATGTTGATGATGATGTTGAAACTGTGTATGGCCTGTAGGTAATGTATGCTTCTGAGTCACTGCAGTGGAGATGTCAAACAATTGATTGTGTTAGATACAGCTTCATCATAAACACTTTTAAATGGGGATTGTAACAAATGGCCTGTTCTGTTAGAACAACATTGTGAAAGTATGATTTCTATTGATCATAATTCAGTTTATTGCTAGAATCACAACAAATTATTACCTGCTACTGCCATGTGTGTCATTATCATTACATTAGCAAACATTGATGAATTTATTCAATAGCAATCATAGCTGACATTCTCTTCGAATAAAAACAAAACAGGTATTCGTTTAAAAAAATTATAGAATGACTCAAACCATTATTAAAGCATAAGTAGAAAGAGTGTCTTGCAGATTTGTGGATAGGAATTATACCGAACTTATAGGAATTATACAGAACCGGGGATGTCTCAGACCTGCATAACTATCGACCTATATCTTTGGCAACCATTATTGCTAAAATTCTGGATGGGGTCCTTGATTCTTATATAGATAAATTTTTAAATTTTCATGACGCTCAGTTTGGCTTTCGGCCTGGGTTATCTACAGAAAGCGCGATCATAAGTCTCAAGAACACCATCCAGTATTATACAGACCGCAGGACGCCGGTGTACGCCTGTTTCCTTGACCTCTCCAAAGCATTTGACCTTGTGTCATATGATATGCTGTGGAGAAAGCTGAGGGACAGGGGCATACCGGTTGAAGTCCTTAAAATATTTAAGCACTGGTACGACAACCAAACCAATGTTGTAAGGTGGGTCTCTATCGGAAGCATATAGGTTGGAGAGCGGAGTGAGACAGGGGGGCGTGACATCTACAAAGCTCTTTAATTTGTATGTGGATGACCTTATCGGCGGGCTCAGCAGTATGCGTATAGGCTGCCGCATGAACGGTGTAAGCATAAATAACATCAGTTACGCCGATGATATGGTGCTGCTGGCCCCGACGGTGGGTGGCATTAGAGAACTTTTAAAAGTATGTGAAGCCTACGCTGATAAGCATGGGCTCATATACAATGTTAACAAAACCGAATACATGATTTTTAAGGCCGCCGGTAAATGTCCCGATACAAATCTTAAGATCGCCCTAAATTGCGTTTCCAAGTTTAAATATCTGGGACATATAGTTACCGATGACCTTAAAGATGATGAAGATATTGAAAGGGAGCGCAGGGCTCTATCGGTCAGAGGTAACATGCTGTCTCGCAGGTTTTCCCGTTGTACTGAACAAGTTAAAGTTACGCTCTTTAAAGCTTACTGTCAGAGTTTTTACACGGGAGGTCTGTGGGTCCGGTATACCAAAAGATCGATGGACGCTCTGCGAATACAATATAACAATATATTTCGGATGATGCTGCGACTGCCCCGATTCTGCAGTGCGTCGGGAATGTTTGCGCAGTACCATACTGATGGTTTTCACGCCATCATACGCAAGAAAACTGCGTCCCTGATGCGCAGAATACGGGACAGTCGCAACAGCATCCTGGGGACTGTGGCAGAGGGATTATCATCACCACTCTGGAGGTACTTTGTCGTGAGGGTGATCAATGAAGGAAAATACTTCCCGCATTGATTTTATCCTCAGCTCAGTAGTTTTTCCGTCACGGTTCTGTAGTGTATTGTTTCTTTTCTATTGTTAATCTTTATATTTTATTGCTGTGTGTTTTTTATTTAAATGTGTAATTACTTTGTCGTAAAACTATGGACTAAGCGATGTCTGAAATAAAACCTTTTTATTTTATTTTATTTATACAATTTTCATTTATAGACAGATAAAAATAATTTTACAACAAGCTTTTGCCCGCAACTTTGTCAGCATAGAAGCGAAAATAGTTCTAATTGTATTTTTAATGGGTTTTGAACATTATTAATTTTGTTGGAACATATCATCATCAGCCTATAATAGTCCACTGCTGGACATAGCCCCTAATGAGCGCCATAGATGGCATTATTTATCATTTCAAACCCCCAAAAATAAATAATGCCAGTGCCAATTGTAGTTGATTATTGTTTTAACAAATAGATAATAAATAATAAAAAGCAGGATTCGATTATATCGCATATTCTTATACTATGTATGCTGCAGGAACATGACAGGGATAAAAATTCCTATGTCATTTCTCCCCGATTCTGTTTCTGTCCAGTCTAAACAATACCTGTGCCAAATTTCATCAAAATCAGTTAAGTAGTTTAGGGGTGAAAAACAGGCTGACAGACAGACCGAGTTACTTTCGCATAAATAAGTAAGGATTTAAAATTATCTTGGTTAGAGGAAGGTTAGGTATTCATTGACAGAAATCTTTTACCATTGATAAGAAATTATTTCAGCAGATGGTGTCGATAGTAAATAGTTATAAACTTATAGCCATTGAGGCTATAAGTTAGAAATTTTAATATTTCACAAATAAAACAACTCTGATGGACAATAAACTAACCCAATTTTCTGTTTATTACAAGTTAAGAAGTAGGTAAAAGTGTATGGAACAGAGCAATACAAATTCTTTAACCTATTAAGACTTACTTGTGATTGAGCTAGTTTAATGTTGGTGGATTTCTTGGAGCATCCCTCACCAAAGCACTCAGAGTACATCGCCAGGAGCGCCACGTCCACCAGAAGCCAAGCCAAGGAGGTCAGCAATATAATCCGACATGTGTGTATCCTAATTTTACTCCGAAACATTTTGAATTATTAACACAACCCAAGTCTATTAGAATGCCTCATGAATTCATGACAACTGGACACGCGAAAGTCACGCACCCTGTCTACCTACAATACACGCGTATCCACAATGCAATACGATTCCGGTACACTCACTTCACTGGAAATAAACTTTGTCACTTCTTAACATGAATCTCTTGTATGATGTAGAAGTTATGCACAGAAGTCGTTCCCGGATCTGGCGGACAGAACTCTTGAATCTAGACCTAAATATCAATTGCACCCGTTTCCCATGTATTTTTGACAGTTCCAGTCTAATAACAATTTACAGACCGTCTTTCAAGATTTTAAAAACTTATGATAGATTTAACTACTGTGAGGATTTCCAAAATATCTAGGGTACATGCGAATGCAACGCGGCACAAACACATCACAGCACGACACGAGTTGGTTGACCGACCGACACGAACCAACAAATCAAAACTCCCTCCCTGTCTTCCTTCCGTCTCGCTCCGGCCACCCCCCTGCTGCCCGCGCCCGCTCACCGCTAGCGAGCTCCAAACTCCTCTCACTTAGGTAGGTAATTATTGGGAAGTCCTAAACTGTGCACTGCACATCCATACTGGTTTTGTTAGTTACGAAAAAAAACAAAAAATTAAATGAAACAAAAATAAATAGGTACCTACTTGCAATTTCAAGATTGCAACGTACTACTACCCTACCTACCCAAAATTTTATTTTTCGTTTTCGATTTAAAATTGTGATGTCATTGTCAAACTAATGCTTCTCACAAATCTGACAATTTACTATTGCTGCTGTCAAATCAAAGTGTCAAATCCATGCTGAAGGTAGGTTTAGAGGAAAGTTACCACTAGGAATGTGCACAGTCAATATCATTCACAATAAGAAGCAAAGAGAAAAACGTATGTTTAGGCTCGCCGATACTAGCTGGCCCAGATTAGAGCAGGAGTAATATTATTCTTTGGATTAGAGGGAGTTTAAACCAAAACTCAATAGAACAACTGTAAAATTGTGGTTTCTTCCCTTAGATTATAGAGGAATATAGATCTGGCATAAACATCTATACGAACTTGTTACGAACAGTTAGTTATAGAAGTGTGATGTATTTCGACAGCAGAGTTACTTACATATCGGCATCTCTTTTTGACTAATGAAGATAATCATGAGTAAAAAAGGACAACAGCAGTTTGATCATGACTGAAAATGGCAACATTGTTTTGGTGACGTCACAAAATACCTCACCCCTCACCCCCTGTGGCCGGTCGCCATGTTTAGTCGCAGTCAACAACAAGTACATCAGTTGTCATCCGGACTTGTTTTTATTCGAAAATGAAGGAAATTTAGAGTTAATAGGCGATAATTATGCTTTTTTATAGTGTGCAAACTTGGAGAATAATGTATTTTATAAGTGTATGTGCAGAGTGTTTGGCTGTCGCATGAAAATCAACAAAAAACATCAAAATATAACGTTGCATGGGAAAGGTACCGAATTCATTCAAAATTTCTTACATTTTCTATTATTTTCAAACATTTTGCTGTTTGTGGGAAAGTTTATAAAGATCCGCTTGCTTTTCTTTATTCATTCAATGTTTTACTATGAATATTATGTGATTTTAGGAGAAAATTATTCGTCATAGTAAATAGAGTTAGGGTTCGGTATTTTCAAAACATCGATTATCGATAACGAATTATTTCATCGACGCAGTACCAATAACACAAAAATAAAAGTAAATCCTTTACAGCAGCGTCAGCAACTTTGAACCAAGCTAACCAAGATTCAAAGGTGTGGTGCCAGGGACAGAATTTTTGGTTGGGGTGGAGTTTACGGGACGCAGGACTTAGAAAATTTTCGACGAATTTTTTTATGTATATATAACATGTATTTTTTTTGGCTACGTAAATAGGGTCACTATGGGTGCAACTTTGGTTCAGGTGATCCACCCCAAAGTTCAATGACCTCGGCGCTAGAGGTCAAAGTATGTCGTTCAGTTTCAAGGCGAAAGACTTAGAAAAATTTCGAAAGATGTTTTTAGGCATATTATAACAAATGTTTTTTCTTGTGGCATCGTTAAGAGGGTCACTAGGGGTGCAACTTTGGTTCAGCGGTTTGACCCCAAAGTTCAATGACCTCGGTGCTAGAGGTCAAAGTGTGTCGTTAAATATGGATGCAGAAACAATATAAAAACTTTACAGAGCATTCCGGGAAGAGTTGATTAGATTCAATTTGAGTGGCGGATCCGACACAGAGTTCCCCGACTCCACGTGGTCTTGTGCGTGGAGCCCCTAGAGTGTAGGTATATAATAAGCCGGAGGCGCGAAGGGAGTGCAGCCTCCGCCAGCCGTAACAAGGGACAGGCACAGTGTGCCTGTCCCTTGTTACGCAATGGCGGAGAGGCTGCACTGCACTTCCCGCAGCGCAGGAGCTATCGCGATCGCGATGCAATAAAAAAAAAACATGAAGAAATACCCCGACACATAGAATTCCAAAAATACAAAAAGGTCTAACTTTGTATTTGAAACTGATTTATTTAACTTACCTGTATACTCCAGCTTAAACTAACGTTTTTACAATAAAGGTCAGTGACCTTGTGTTCGAAAATGATTGATTTAACTTTCCGGCGTCGACTCCAGCAAAAACCAACGTTTTTACAAAAAAGGTCAGTTTTTGATGGAATGGGCTTGATAGGTCAGTGATTGTCTAAGACTCTTCCACACACGCCATCAAGGTACAAGCTGCAGAAACTGGCAGTCCACACGAAACTTACCTTGGGCCGAGCGCGGCAACCTAAATAATTGTCTTATATGAACATATTAGTATTAGTACTGAATATAGAGGATATTCATTGAATTGAGTGCCAGCCAAAGCTTGGGGAAGTTGTAGTGTTAATATTAACTGAATTGAGCTGTACTGTACGTAGTAAATAGCGTTTTTTATTGAACTTGATGAAATCTATTGTAGTATCCCGTTTTTAGACGATAGGACGGAGGGTAATATAATGCTAATGACCCGTTACGGCCGTTACGGATCACCAAGGTATAGAAACTTAAATAAAACTGAACAGAGCTTAAAGATAGGTACTTATTCTTCTACTTACTAATATTCGAAAATTTAGAATTCAACTCCGTGCAACTCAATTACTTACTTATCGATATTCAATGTTAAAATACGCGCAACTCTACAGCAGGCCGCCATCTTTGTGCCAGACTAACTTTAGGTATGCACGTAGGTATTTCAGGTCTATATATTCGTTCGTCTGAGTTTCTTCCCAAGACCCGGTGTCATGCCTCGAGCGCCATATTTTTATCTGTCGCTCTATCATGATTGCCAGATACGGGGAGGCTCCACTTCAGTTGTCAGTGTCATTTTGACAGAACCAAAGACAGAAGGGGTCTATATCTCTATGGTAACAGACTTTATATGCTTAAAGCCCCCAGGAAGCCCTCAGGTCAGGCTACAATTTATCTCAATAGAAAGCGAAAGAACAAATATATTTCAACCTTATCTTAGTCCGCTTCTACCACCGAATGACTCATTATCATTAGGCAGGCAGGAGGCAGTTACCTCTACATACGAAGTCGGGGTAGGTAGAGAAATCTTAGAGCTCAGAAGATCAAAATAGGTAGGTACGTAGGTATCTATGTAGTCATTAGATAATGACTATGGTGGGTGAGATGGTATGGTCGTCAATTTAGAATGCTCTAGTGCTCAGTAAAATTGTCAACGTCACGTGTCAGACAGGACAAAGGGCATGCTGCCAACGAGCGGCCGGCGTAAAAAAAAATATATATTTTTAGGCTCGCCGATACCAGCTAGCCTATATTAGAGGGAGTCTATACCAAAACTCAATAAAACAACTGCTACAATCGTGGTTTCTTCCCAAGACCCGGTGTCATGCCTCGAGCGTTCTGAGCTCGAGCGCCATATTTTATTCTCTGTCGCTCTATCACTCCTCTATCATGATTGCCAGATACGGGGAGGCTCGGAGGCTCCACTTCAGTTGTCAGTGTCATTTTGACAGAACCAAAGACAGAAGGGGTCTATATCTCTATGGTAACAGAACCCTTTCCAACGACTTTAATTTCACCAGGCTACCCAAAACACCAACTGCGTCTTTATATTTTAGACTTGCTAGGAAAGATTTAAGTTAAACGACTTTATCGCTAGTTTCTTTTTTTTAGAACGCAAAATGTAAATCGAACACAATCGTTTGACAAAGTGAAACAAAGCGATTGTAGGTATTGTTAAACTAAATCTCTTTTCATGTGCTGTATGTAACTCTTTTAAATTGAGGAATCACGTCTGGTGATGCATAACAGCTTTTTTGTTTTCAATGTATTGTGTAGGTTTCTTGGTATTTTGAATTTCTTGCTCTCTTGGTATTTTTAAAGAACAGCAGCGTTCATGAACTTTGTGAAAGTTGTTTCGGAAATTCTAAATTGTTAAATGCTTTGAGCTGAATCCAATAATTCCATTAGAATACAGGACTTTTTCCAGGATTAGATTCAGTTCAGTCTTTATCAAACACACACCTATGTATTAGGGCTAAATGCTTACCCTTTTTTTTCTCTTCTCTGTGATGTTTCAGCCAATCAGAATTTTCAACACAACTGGATACTGGACCCAAATTTGGGTTTGGTCCGGACCTTTTTTTATTTTGATTGCCGGCAACACTGAAATTTGTTCGCCACGGGGCCGCGGGGGGGCAGCTGGTGGTGTAAAAAATATTTTATTTGTTTTTGTTTATTCCGACCGCTCTGCTGAGCTGCAGTTTGCTGAAGATAGAAATGTTGTAAAAAATTGCAAACGAACAATAAAATACGTTTGTGTTGTTGTACACAAAATAAATAAAGTGCTCCTTGCTATATTGGCATAGGTAAAACAAGTTTCAATTTACTTTGATAGTTATTTTCAGAAACTTCATGTAACTAATTGCCAAATCAATTATCATGAACAGAAACAAGAACATTAGGATGACACGGTCTACCGAAAGCGATGTAACCGATACTGAACCAACCTATCGTCTTGTAAACGGAAACAAGCCGCCGGATAACCAAAATGAAAAAGAGACTTCTTGGGTGGCAGGTGTGCAGATGTTTGTGTCCTTCCTTTTGGCCGGGTTTGGCATGGTCGCTGCCAGCTTATTGTTGGATGTAGTGCAACATTGGGAAGTCTTCCAAAAATTATCCGAAGTATACATTTTAGTACCTGCCCTGTTAGGGCTAAAAGGTAATTTAGAGATGACATTAGCATCACGATTGTCCACTCACGCCCATCTAGGTCATCTTGACACCAGCCTAGCTTCATTAGTTGTGGGTAATTTGTGTCTAATACAATGTCAAGCTGTACTGGTTGGTTTCCTGGCTGCTATGGCAGCTGTTGCCATGGGGTGGATACCGGAGGGACAGTTTGATATCCATCATGCATTGTTGTTGTGTGCCTCTAGTGTGTTGACCGCATCTACCGCCAGTCTAGTACTTGGTGTAATAATGATTGGAGTCATTGTGGTTTCAAAAAAGTTGAATATCAATCCAGATAACATTGCAACACCAATAGCAGCAAGTTTAGGAGATCTGACCACATTGGCACTGCTGTCTTGGATTGCATCTCTTTTATACAGAACTCTTGGAACAAGTGTGATATTACCATCTTTTATAATAACAACTGGTGCATTTCTTGTGCCTGTATGTGGGTATATTGCTTGGAAGAATAAATTTACAAGACAAGCTCTGGATGAAGGCTGGGTTCCGGTGGTCTCTGCTATGGTTATAAGCAGTGCTGGAGGTTTGATACTGGACCATACTGTGTCTGTCTATCGTGGTATTGCTGTGTATCAGTTAGTTATAAATGGAATTGGGGGAAACATGGTGGCGGTTCATGCTTCAAGACTATCTACAACGTTACACAAAGGTGAGAGAGAAGACTCCATAGTGAGCAGCACAACAAAGCTTCTTCTGTTGATGGTAATACCCGGCCAGCTCATATTCATTTACACCATAGGGTACCTGAGGGCTGGCCACACATCCTCAACGCCTACATTCATACTTGTGTACATGTGTGCAGCTTTACTGCAAGTGTTCCTGTTGCTTATCATCAGTCATTACATGGTTGTGTGGATGTGGAAGATGGGAATGGACCCAGACAACTCAGCTATCCCCTATTTGACTGCCTTGGGAGATTTACTAGGAACTGCCTTCTTGGGACTAGCATTTAGTTTATTGTATGCAATAGGAGACAAAGATAGTGATGTAGGTGACTAATCAAGTTATTTCTATGTTAGATAGAAGCTCAAATTATACTATGTGTATGTTATAGTTATAAACTTATTCTTGGAATGATGTACATAATTAGATTACTTTTTAAGTTATGGCAGTCTGGTTATGTGCCATTAAAATTACCTAAATTAAGGAAAGTTCAAAGGGCCAATAAAACATTTTTATATCAATAAAATTAAATATATATTTTGTGATAGTATGGATGTGGAAATGTTTTATACATTCTAAAGTAATTCTGACATGTTGCAAAGTATATGTATATGTAATATTTTTATTTTTTGACTCGTATATGCAGTTTTTGTCCACAAAATCCCGAGTGAGACACAATCTATTAGAAAGTTCAGTAACTTGATTGTAAAGTCATGTACTCTTAATGAACCAAAATTTACTGTTAATATCGAACTACTTTTAAAATAGACTAGATAAAATATTATATGAAGTACATAATGTTATGGTGCTACTAAGAAAATGTATGTGTACTTATTGTATTCTAATGTACCTACAATATATAATAAATTCATCTCTTGTAAATAAAATATTTTACCTGAATTATATAGGTATTTTTGTGTTTGCCTTATTTATCCTTAGATAAAATCATCAAGAACTGTCAAATAGATAAAAGATGTCTGCCTAGATTGTACCATACTTTGATAAGAATAAAAACATCACACCTTTCTGATAAAAGTACTAATGCTCTCATGACATGAGTCAAATAAACTGGCAAGTGTTAAATAAGCACCTGTACCTATATAACACTCAGGATTATGAACTAATTATTTTATTTTAAGACAGTAGCAGTTTTGCACAAATACCCTACTGGCATGGTAGAGGTCTAATACCTACTTCGGAAAAAATATCACTGGCGTGAGATAGGTATATACTTTAATATCTTTTATTTATTATTATTTATTATCTTTTATTTACATACCTTTTTTTTGTTGATTTTCTTTTCTTTTATTTAAGTTTAATTAATGACAAGATTGACAATCAAAACAATATTAAAATTAAATATCGGTGAAACTAAAAGTATCATTAGGACTTGCAGTAAATACAGTAAATAGGTAGGTTATGTAGGTACAGTTTTTACAATTATTGTCAATTACATTGTAAATTTTGCCGCCATTTCTCGTGTGCGTTCGCCCAGCAAAAAGTATCGTCTTTTCAAGAATCGAATGATGCAGATAATTTGTGCCCTATGTCGTGTAAATGTGCCCAAAATTTTAAATTTGTGCCCCCAAGGGCTGCAGAGTTATTTAGGAAAATCTGATTTTGCTGCACGAACGTTCGCCCAGCAAAACTTTTTTTAAAAAAAGGGTATAGCTGTATTTTAAATATGCAAAAAGATAGCTTAAATACTAGTGTAAATGTGCCGTAAAAGCAAAATTTGTGCCCCTAAAGGTTTTAGAGATATTTAGTTTTTTGCTGGGCGAACGTTTTGGTGATTTCTATATCTCGGAAACAGCTGAACGCACAGTCATAATTTTTTGTTCCTACAGATACGGTAAATTTGTGCCATTTGTGCCGTAATTTTCATTAACATGAGTAGCATGGTTCAGGAGCTATTATTGTTTTTCCTAGAAAACGGAAAAATGCTCTGGCTCTCGAATGAACAAGACCATCGACTTCACGTTGGTGCCGACTGGTACCCATTATATATTCACACGATCCTGTAAAGTTTCACCGGCCTACTACTTATAATAGACGAGTTATTAACGATTTTGTCTTTTTTTTGAGGTTATTTTGAGTGAAATTACTTAGGATACGAAAACACTAGTTTCCTGTGAGCTGGCTTATTACATGCTTCTACAATAATTTGAGCCCTATTTTAAGAATACGTATGCAAAAAATCATCTTTGTATACCCAATACTTTAGACAATAATGGTAAAATACCATTCGAAGTATTTTTGGTAGATAACCAGACCAAATTCGAATGAACATTAAAAAGCGGCCGTACGATACTACAAGCTATCCTTCCTTACTTGGTGGCGTTGTAATGAAATTTAAGTAGTACAGATGCGTACAGAATTGTTAAGTAGAAAATAATATTTATGTCACGAAAAATATTTTACATGAAATAAAATGTGAATTATTTTGTTTTTAATAATCTTACTATTATAATAAATGGGAAAGTCTGTGTGAATGTTCGTTATAAGTACCTAGGTAATCTTTGTGACTACTTAAGTGATTTAAATGAAATTTCGTAGGTAGGTAGGTAGATAGTTTAGGACCTAGAGTAGGATTAAATAGGCTAAAATTTGGAAATTTTAAACTCTGATGGGGTTAAATATGGTGGTAAGGGTTGTATGGAAAATAATTTTTACTTGATTCGATTCACTCAAAACTCGGTATAAATGAACTATGGATGGACTGAATAATTAAACATGTAGGTATTTTTACACAACCCCTAGGGGGTGTGCAATAAATTTCTGAAATTTATACGAAAAAAACTGGTTCGCGGGCAAAGCTGCGGGGTGCATCTAGTACACTATAATTTGTAATGTAGGTATTACTAAAAATAAATTGTCCGGAGACAACGGCACATCAGTGACCTGTTGAGATAATAATGAATGAATGATTTAACACCAAATACCTATAGGTACAACTTGACATCTGATCTAGCTTGATGTGCCGTTGACAGTATAGGTATTTGTTTTTTTTTAGAAGGTAAGTAATAACAAAACAGTATTGTTCGTTTTTTACATTGATTTATTTTTTATAGACAAATAACAATGAATATGCTATTGTAAATTACAATAACCCGAGAGGCAGGCAGACTCAAAAACAAATTACTTATGGGTGCGGTGCGTGCGATAAGGATGTGTGTGTGTGTGCATTCGAAGAGCACACACAACGGTCGTCGGTCACTCCGAGTTGAATATTGTATTTACTTATCAATTTGTAGAGCGTGTTGGCAAATACTTACCTACCATTATAATATTGGTACCTATGAAAAGGTTGGCTCGTTATGATTTAGCAAACAAACAAACCAGCCTACTAATTATTTATTCGCAAAAGAGCCGTGGATTATTTTCTTACAGGGGATACATACTCTTTAGGATTATCAGATAAAAAACATATGTAGGTACAGGTATGCCTACGTATAGGTACTTACTAAGTAGGTACCTACTTAATTATTTATTGAAAAGAGCATTTTCATCATATTATATTCATCATTTTTCATTATTCATCATCAAAAGTATATTTTTAAAATGACAATTCCACTTTTGTACGCAACGTTCTCTAAACACTAAATATTATCATGACGATTTAAGAAGGATAGCTTGTAGTATCGTACGGCCGCTTTTTAATGTTCATTCGAATTTGGTCTGGTTATCTACCAAAAATACTTCGAATGGTATTTTATCATTATTGTCTAAAGTATTAGGTATACAAAGATGATTTTTTGCATACGTATTCTTAAAATAGGGCTCAAATTATTGTAGAAGCATGTAATAAGCCAGCTCACAGGAAACTAGTGTTTTCGTATCCTAAGTAATTTCACTCAAAATAACCTCAAAAAAAAGACAAAATCGTTAATAACTCGTCTATTATAAGTAGTAGGCCGGTGAAACTTTACAGGATCGTGTGAATATATAATGGGTACCAGTCGGCACCAACGTGAAGTCGATGGTCTTGTTCATTCGAGAGCCAGAGCATTTTTCCGTTTTCTAGGAAAAACAATAATAGCTCCTGAACCATGCTACTCATGTTAATGAAAATTACGGCACAAATGGCACAAATTTACCGTATCTGTAGGAACAAAAAATTATGACTGTGCGTTCAGCCGTTTCCGAGATATAGAAATCACCAAAACGTTCGCCCAGCAAAAAACTAAATATCTCTAAAACCTTTAGGGGCACAAATTTTGCTTTTACGGCACATTTACACTAGTATTTAAGCTATCTTTTTGCATATTTAAAATACAGCTATACCCTTTTTTTAAAAAAAGTTTTGCTGGGCGAACGTTCGTGCAGCAAAATCAGATTTTCCTAAATAACTCTGCAGCCCTTGGGGGCACAAATTTAAAATTTTGGGCACATTTACACGACATAGGGCACAAATTATCTGCATCATTCGATTCTTGAAAAGACGATACTTTTTGCTGGGCGAACGCACACCCATTTCTCATTACAAAGTATTTATTGTTTTAGGTTTTATTATAAACCAGCGGTTAGTCCCGGCTTCGCACGGGTATATAACAAACATTTCAAATATAAAAATTACCACACGGTTTTAACTAACTACTATTGAAGTTTTCTTCCTTTCTTGACGACCTCTGTGGACCTGCGACGAAGGTGGTTGCGGGTTCGATTCCGCCTCGGGACAAATGTTTGTACGACCTGCAGATATTTGTTCAGGGTATTCCGGTCTTTTTCTATAGGTATAGAATATAAAAAATATATAAGTATCAATTTAATACATTATTTTATGTATATCAATCAGACGACAGTCATATAATAGGTACCCATAATTATTAACACATGCTCTGCTTACCTTAGTCACAGATAACATAATATCACAGTATACATATTGTGTACTTACTGTGATAATAAGATGCTTGTGTGGATCTCTAACTTTTTGAAAATACCTACCTACATAGCCATGTTCACAAGCCATTCTATAGCCATGTCATCATGATAATAAATCGAATAGTAGTGAAACAATTTTCAAATCAGTCGTCGTCGCTTAAATTTTAAAACAATCAATCAAGCCTTTCCTCTTTAAATATTAGTTTTTACGGAAAATTCCAAGTAATCGGCGATTTTCCTGTAACTCCATCTGTGTTATAAATAAGTACGGAAATTCACTATAACTTTTCATGTTGCTGCATCACAGCTCATAATTTACCAGTAAAGAACACCCTCGCACATTTCAGTGTGCGTTACTGCAGCGGCAAGTGGACTCTGCATATACGCCACGCAAAAAGGGCCCACGTGTGGCCTAGTTGCGGAAACCAGTCCAATAACAAGTAAAGTGGACTCTGATCGAAAAAAATATATGAAGAAAAGTTAGAGCGCTGTCCTTAAATGTGCCCGAAAAATTAAATTTGTGCGCGCTATGGTTTCAGAGTAATTAAAATGTTACTGCAGCGGCATCATTTCATCACTATTAGCTAGCCTTAGCCGAATTTAAAGTAGCTTATATATGTGCACTTCCAGAGCCGAGCAGCGGCATTTGTGCGCCCTGGGGTTGGTTAGATATTGCAGATGCCGCTGCAGTAAAGTTTTGCATTTTTCCATATCTTTAGAACGGCTCAAACTAACCTACACAGAACATCACATAAAATGCCTAGAACACTTAGGGCCAGGAAGACTAGGTAGTTCAAGAAGTATGGGAAATCTATCCATCACTGGATCTTTATTAACTATCCAGACATTTTTATGACGGCGGTAAATTTTAATTTTAGAATTAAAATAGTTATAGGTACTAAGACAACAATCTGAATTTTTACTTTGTAACAAAAAAAAATACACAAGATTTACAGTAGAGGTAGTCAAAACTTTACTTTAACATGAAAGGCATGGGTTTTGTCTAATAATGATAAATTAAAAAAAACAAATCACATTGGATTTTGTGGGTTTTATTAGGCTTATAACATCAGATGTTTACTTGACTTCACGCAACCTTCTGACAGCTGATCTGCACGATGAAGCAGCGGTTGTGGAGAACACCCATGCACCCCCTGCTACGGTCCTCTTGCAGCGCTTGCATGACCAGATACCGACGCATGAGCGCTTCATGGCATCCTGAAATTAACATGAACACTGGTTAGATATTGGTTAATATGCTGTTTAGACTATCAGCAGACCATCTAAGTCCAATGCTTGGACTTATTAACTTATTTAGACTATCATCATATTAGTCTACTGCTGGACATAGGCCTCCCCTTATGAGCGCCATAGTGCCCTGTAGAAAATGAACTCCCTAAATATTATTTAGGCAACAGTCTGCAGCTCAGCTCAATTGTAAAGTAAAGTAAAAAAGTAAAAAACATTTATTTGACTAAGAAAAGTTTACATCTTTTTAAACTAATTGTAAATACTAGTTCTCATTGGTTTCTGTTCATTGACATTATATAATTTCCTTAGACTTCTCATCAATCAGTCCACAAGTTTCTGAGCCTATTCAATTCAAACAAACAATCAAATCTTAGTACCTATAGATATCTAGCTAAGCAGAGCTTGTTTTTAAGGGTACTACATGACTGATATACGATAATGAGTACATAGATAGGGTTTTTTAATATGTATACATTAAAACAACCAGGAAACCCTGAAAAAATATCATCAGATTGTACAAACATCTGTCCTGAGGCAGGAATCTAACCCGCATCACAGGCAGACCTTTCAATCATCATTCATTAGTTTAACAATGTTACTAATAAACTAATGCCAAATACTTTGTCTGACAGTTACTAGTTGTGGAAAGAGCTTTTGGAACTAATACCGTTCTTCTGAGTACAGATATTCTGCTTTGCTGTTTCATAATTAAGGTTTCAGGCCATAAAAGATTAAAATGTTAAGAGCTTTGTAGGGCACCTTATAGCGGTGCCTAACCAAATAAGGTACTTAGTTGATGATGCTGCCTGCACTAGGTTTGAAGCCTTGTGGAACACCACATAATTGTAGAATATTGTAATGAACTAACGTAGTTTCAAAACCTGCTTTAATTTAGGTTTGTCCAAACTACGAAATTTATATAAACAAAACCTGACTGTTGCAGTGTCGGTAAATAACAACCAATGTTTACATGGTAGAATTAGTATTCAGTGAGAACATTTACATCGAAAATTGTAAGTAAAGTAAAATAGTAGTTGCCAAGCTCCATTAAAGAATGCTGGTGGAGATAAAATAGGTTATGTTTGTGTTGATACTAACCTTGCCGCAGAAAGAACAAGTGTATTTAGCGTGCTGTGTAACTTCCATCTTCTTGACCATTTTACGAAGGGAAGCACCATAACGGGTTCCATATTTGCCAGTAATTCCGACCTTTTTCGTGCGCTTGGCCTGAAAATATACTAGTTTTTGAGCAGGTATTTTTATATACCTACTGGAACAAACTGAATTGAATTATGACGGAAATGTCGATCGATTATCCAAAATAACCACACAACATGGCTCTTCACTTCACCCAAAAGTATTTTTTATTTTAAAACACTGAAATGGCCGAAAGATTACAGTAATTTTTAGGAATTCAAATCTCACCATTTTTCTAGCACTGCCTATCACTTAGGATGACAAACAAAAGAGAAGAAATTTATTTTGACAGGTTAGTGTTGCGAGCTTTATCACATAAATTCTACTACGGTTACCGGATTGGAGTTAGGAAGGTATGACTGTTAACCATTAGGTTTTCTGTTCTGGATCTTTATTTAAATTAACAAAACTAGTAAAAAAATTAATAAGGCTAAAGTAGGTATTTTTAACGTATTTAAAAGCTGTTTCTTGTCCTGAACGATCTTGTGCACGGTGAACTAGCCATATGTACCTAGGTAGTACTCATGATACTGAGCCTCTGGTTTCAAGGACAAGACTGTTTACAATACCTATATTAACATACGTTTAGCAATAGGTTTATCATAATACCTAAAAATTGGTTGGTAGTAGAGGGTGATCGTCAGTTTTCTAATAAGACGGAATATTGTGTTTTATTAAATTTGTTTGTTGACAGTTCCTATAAATTGCTAAAGATAAGCTGTTGAAACTGTACACCTTATACCTAAGATCTTTTCTTTGCAACAGTTAACACTGAAAATATTTCTGATTCTGTAAACAAAGTTGAAAAATATATTTTCATTAAAAACAGTCTTATAATTTAATATGAGTAAATTCAATATTGGTTTCAAATCAAAACATTATTTCCGCTTTTTAAATCAACAAGCATTGTGCTTGAAGTTTTAAAATCTTTGTGGAATAAAAAAAAGACTTTTCGCAAGATTAAATTTTCAGCGTCTATCAACGGAGAAGATTGCGGATGGATGCACATGTAGGTATTATGGTATCATACGATAGGTAAAGAGATGTTTCCATAGCTGGAGTCGGATAGGACGTCGTAGAAAACTGATAGATGTCATTCCATACAATGTTTTAAACTTAATTTTTTTTTCTAGCAAACCATTTTTGATGACAAAATGTTATACAGAATAGTTTTAAATACGAACATTCAACGCTATCGACTGGATCGTACGAGTAAGAGATGTATACCTACGAGATTTTGAAAATATAAAATTATTGTTTTAGCGGCCTGAACGCGGGAGTACGCCATCTTGCGAAAATTGGCGTGATGCTCAAGGGATAAAGCGCTAGTGCTAGCGCTAATCCGTGAAGGGGGAAAAATTATTAGGCCACTTTAGCGGCCTGAACGTTTGAGTGGGATATTTTTAATTGCAGGTAACATTTTGTAGTCTGTGAATCTCCGAGAAACAATACTTGGTCGGTAGACTGACTGGCATTGTAAAGAGAAGTTGTTTATGATTGTTTATGATTTCTAGTTGTCTCAAAGTGCGTAAGGTAGGGGGAGGGGGGAATATTGCAATTTGCGAAAAATGTGTATAGCTGCTAATTCTGTTACGTACTGTATGTAGTATAGCCGTAAAAGTTCATTTTGTGTTATTGTTGTGTGTTAATTGCTATCATGTTGTACCTACTCATATTAATCCTTATTGGTAGAAGTCGGTAGAACTACCTATTTTTCGTTCCGAATTCTAAACGTGTTCTACCATTTTTTCTACATTGTATGTGACAACACAGGTAATTATCAATCAAAGAACAAACACACGACTTTGACGTTTGACGTGACGATGACCTACAAACTTGGAAAAGGTCGATTTTAATTTTTCAGTGTTAGTCTGTCTTTTTTTAGAGTAATTTTACATATTTTTGTTATATTAAAGCCGTCCCAAATCCCGGTCTGGGCGGGTTATTTTAGCAGTGTACAAAAATGTTGCGAACGATCGTAGTACGAAACATAATTATAAACGAAAACCTGAAAAAAGCTGTTCGGACGAATATTGCAAGATGTGTGAGCACAGAGCTATCAAGGAATAAATCATCTAGCAAGTAAGTTTAAGACAAGTGGTGCGTCAGAATTTGCCAGTATTACATACGTTTTACTGTGTAAATTTACTGTTTATATGTTTTCGGAAATTGATGATATTCCTAGCAAGGAGTTGCATAACCAAAATGTCAATGCTCTTGTTATTCTGTACAGACGATGCCGGTGATTCCACGTGTAGTGACAAAAAATGTCTATGAGACTAATGTGACAGTCACTGCTTACTGCAAACCATATACTTTCATACAACACCTCTAGCTAGAATGTACCTATCTATCAACATCACCATTCAATAGCTTTTGATCAACACTTAAAATACATCAGTCCAGATTTATCATCTATATCTATAAGAAAAGGTTCTTAATACCATAATAATAACCATATTAACCTTCTTATTTGAAGTAGGATATTAAGGTAATTCAGGTCTAGGACAATTTTATCCACTTATTATGTAGTTTAGTATCTTATTGGGAACAAGCAGCCATACATAAAAAAATCTGAATTTTTACATTTATTTCATAATAATATTATTAGTGTGATTATCTTATTTAACCTTTGGAAATTTTGTTATCAATTATCATATTCCTCCATCAGGTATCATAAAAAGTTCAGGAAGAAGCATATGCCCTTCAAACACTCAGTAAATAATGATTGTATATAAATGAAATGAAAACACAGATAATTGAGATGTCTGGGCAATTTACTTATCTCTAGTCAAGTAAAGATAAGATAAAAAAATAAAGTTAGTTCATGCAAAAAACTATAACCTTTGAAGAAAGGCCTATAAATGTTTTAAATTGGATCTTAAATTCAGGTGTTTCTAATAAATAAATGTGGTTTTAATTTAGATCTAAATTAAAGTTTCTGATGATTTAATGAAAAAATACTTGTTTTGTAAAAAGCAACAGTCTTTGATTGTAATATTCTTCTTAAGTTAAAAATATTCAAACTTAATTGAACCAAGGTCCAGAATCACCCCATTTCAGCTTAGTAATAAATAAATAATAATAAATCATTCGAAATTTGTTCCAGACTCCTTATTCCAAAAGAGAATGCACGCACAACTCAATTATGGTTTGTCCAGCCAAGGTATTACGCCAGTCTGCCAAGCCACAAAAAGGTTATGCTTCCAGCTCTATCTCCCACCATGGAGAATGGAAGTATTGTCAGCTGGGCAAAGAAAGAGGGGGATAAATTAAGTGAAGGTGAGTTTTTCTATAAAATATTTTATTGCACAACTTCTTATTGGAATCCTGTTGGAATTTATGCAATAACCTAATACATGTACCACAGATAATGGTACCTTCTTCTCGAAATTCATGAAAGAGAATAAAGCTTAATTTGAAAAATTTTACATCTATTGGTAAACTTAAGTATGCATTTGCAGTGAATGCGCTGTGGCTGTGGCTTGCACTAAGGTGGGTGCTGTGGGTACAGTGAAGTTTGGGCTGTTTTAGCATTAACACTTATTGAAAGTGTGGCAAGCCCCTCTCAAGCATCTTGAGATGGGAAGTGTTAAACACTAGAGATGGTTTGCGCCAAATTTATTAAAATGGACACAAATAATTTATTTGTATAATGCTAAAGGTTGGATGGATGTTCAGATGTCCTCTTCATAATTAAATCATGAACGGATCAGGCAGAAATTTAAGCAAAATCTTCCTCCTTTTTAAATATATTCCTAAAAGAATGAAACCTATAGAAATTTCAGATACTGGTTTGAGGTGTGAAAACTGATACCTTTTATTTGATAACCCATTTGACCATCTAGGTCGTTTAAAATTTCGACATCACAATTTTTACTAAATGTTTTAATTTTTCTTTATATAAAATAAATACTTAAGTACCCTACATTGCACGAAATTCGTCGTACTAGGCGCCCGCCTAAGTCTCTACTATGAACCCATACAGCGGTTTCATTATGTATGTTCATTCGCTCCCGCCGTCGCAACCGCGTTTGGCTCGCAGTATAGTTGAACCCTAGGACTCCTCTCTCAAATTAATGTTAACAATGTTAACATTCCAGGTGATCTCCTCTGCGAGATTGAAACAGACAAGGCCACCATGGGCTTTGAGACTCCTGAGGAAGGTTTCCTGGCAAAGATCTTGATCCCTGCCGGTACCAAGGGAGTTCCTGTTGGAAAACTGCTGTGTATCATCGTTGAGAACCAAGCTGATGTGGCTGGGTTTAAAGACTTCAAAGATGATAGTAAGATTCTAATTAAGGTGGCATAAATTAATTGCGGAAGACTGCAGGCAGATGGTGGATGCTACAAGCTGAAGACAGGGTGCTATTAGGCTTATGAGGAGAGGCCTACGTCCAGCTGTGGACTTATATGATTATAATAATATAAGATAACATGTAAATTAATGCTCTGTTAACTAGGCAAGATGATGTTAAGTCAATGGTCCATTCAATATTATTAATTTTTAGTATCGATTTCATTCATAAAATTATGATATATCATTAAAAATTGTGATATTGACAGATTAAATAAGTGATCTTTATAATAATTCAAAACTAATAACTGGCATGGTTTGAGCTTTTGTAAAGTAAGGTCAATCAATTATAATGAATTGTCTCTTCATAATGTACATTTTCATTAGGTAAGTTTGTTTTTGCCCCAATTTACATGTCTATACTTGCATTGGTGTGTAGCATTATTATAAGTAAGTTATTAAGTATTCCGCAATCTAACATACATACTCGTAAAAATTTAAATCGATGTTTCTTATTCGTTTTAGCGCAAAGGCGCGCTATCTAAATCAATATTATGTATGTATATTAAGTAAAATTGTTTTCTTGATTACTACGATTTCTGTTTTTCGAGTGTTTGCCCTACAACAGCATAGAATTGGTACAGAATGGGCTGTTCAAAATATCCTCATGATTTTCTTTGTCATTAAATAATATTACAACAATGTAAAAAATATTTTTAGTTGTGATTTTAATTTGCATGTGTTTCACTAACATTGGATTTATTCGCAGGCGCAGCACCGCTCCCAAAACCAGGTTAGCTTTGTTCCCTAATATTAATATTTATAATATATTTATATATACTTACATTAATAATAACCGACTTAATAATAATAATAATTAACTAGCAGCGCCGGTGTAGCAAGGGTTTTAACAAAAATTTCAAGAATTATACATTTTTATAATACGATTAAATTATTGAATTTTAAACCGATATAACTTATTTGATAATATTCTATATCCTATGTTCATCATGGATAATGTAGGATTCAAATAATTAAATTATTTTTCAAACTGGACCTGTTGTTTTGGTCACAATCTCCTCCATCCAAAGAAGCAATCAAATCTCTCCTCTTTACAATATCAGTATAGCTAAATGAATATTCATTTGTCAGCACCAGCCGCCGATGCCCCCGCCGCCCCCGCCGCGGCACCAGGCCCCGCCCCCGCTGCTCCCCGCGCCGCCCCTGCCGCTGCCCCCGTTGCCGCGAGCGGCGACCGCATCAAGGCTAGCCCTATGGCACGACGTATCGCCGCGCTGAAGAATTTGAGGCTGGGTGGTAAGACATA